>OZ024742.1:70147407-70164907 GCA_964016885.1 Eledone cirrhosa | reverse complement strand
AGTTCGATTCTTAACAGTCCATATATGTATATTATAGTCGTTATTTACGCACAAACATGAACATAATGCAGTTCATATACGAGACATGTTGCTACAATAAGAAGTTTACATTCCAATAACAAATTCCTGGGTTCTAACCCCACATTTGCTCCTGTAAATAATTATTTCTCCAAAGTTACTCATACATGTAATCCTGTATGTCATTTTTACATACATGCTGAATATCAATGTAATTATATCCTAGAAATGAATGATCAAAGTATCATTTTCGTCTTTAATCACATGCACGTATCTCTAATCAACATAAGCTATAGGGCTTCTCTTATGCAAACTATTTATCAAAACACAAATTTCTCAGTTTGTATGATTGTTAATAAATCCGGTAATTCTGGTATATATGGCATACCAATCCTGAACGCTGATTGGCAGTATCGGTAGAGAGTCGGACGCCATGCTTTGCAGCACAGTTACGTCCCTTTACGTACTGAGTTCAAATCCCGCTGAGGTTAACTTTACCTTTTATCCTTACGGGGTCCATAAAATAAAGTACCAGTAATACACTGGGTTAATTGCTGGTCTTGTGCCAAAAGTAGAAACAATTATACATTCAACGCTATTCCCATCATTATTGATGGCACAGGTTTATTTGTAATAAAAATAATTGTTTCTACTTTAGGCACAAGGCCAGCAATTAACCAGTGCATTACTGAAAATAATTGTTTCTACTTTAGGCACAAGGCCAGCAATTAACCAGTGCATTACTGAAAATAATTGTTTCTACTTTAGGCACAAGGCCAGCAATTAACCAGTGCATTACTGAAAATAATAATACATGTTTTTGTTCCAAATTTGCACAAGGCTACGAATTTGTAACAAAATAAGAAATTATATTGAAAAACCTCTGTAGCAGGACCACAATAACGATGAAACAAAATAAGCACACGCTAAAGGTATCAGTGGAAGGTTTGTACCATAGAGTCCTTTCCAGTGGCATATAAGAAAATGAATAACAATTCTTATGAAAATTTGCATTTTCCCGCTTCTTTCCCTAGTTATATGCAAATAATTTGCTTATATTGTTTACTGCTATTTAGAGTTTAGACAATTAAAATTTAAACAAGGTTCAGGTTTAGAAGTTAACTGACTTTTTAATGTATTATTTCACTTTCAGTTGTTATATACTATTGCCTTATCAGTTAAACAATGGAAACGTCGCTAGACACCATTATTGAGCTGTGTATAAAGCAGCAGTTTCCCCTAATCCAACCTTGCTTTGGAAGCATGAAAAACAAAGCTGTTACTTGTATTTGAAACTGTATGAAACTCGATTGTTTTTATTATTTTACTAATTTTAGGGCGGTGGATTGGCAGTATCGGTAGAGCGTCGGACACTCTGCTTGGCGGGACAGAGTTACATCCCTTTACTTTCTGAGTTCAAATCTCGCCAAAGTTAGCTTTGCCTTCCATCCTTATGGGGTCGATAAAATAAAGTACCAGTTACGCACTGGGCTCGATTTAATCGTCTTTCCTCCTCCCTCAAAATTGCTGGCCTTGTGCCTAAATCAGAAACCATTACTTTACCATTTTAGAATTTCTCTCAAAAAAAGATTTCTAATTCAGGCACAAAGCCAAAAATTTGTTGGGAGGAGACAGTCGATTACATCGATCACAGAAAGATGAAAAGGAAAAACTGATCATGATGGGATTTGAACTCAGAATGTGTCTAAATACCAGAAAGTAATTTGTCCGAGTCTCTCACCATTCTGCCAATCCATCGCCTTACAAATCTCTCCAAAATAATGAATGAATTCTCATATTGGCATTTTATATGGGATAGGGTGTGGTAGATTGAGCCGACTCTAATATTTGAGGAGTACTTAATTTGAATTTACAACATCAGGACAATAGAACAACCTTGTTTAATTGCATCTAATCCAACACTGCTGTTTCTGCCACTCCACTGCCATTAAAATGTGTAACATAATATATCTATTAAACAGTGTACACACAGAACGTTATCTCACTTTATACATATTTTAGCTGAAGCTGAAGGAGTATCTGGTTCCCTAAGAGAAGTTGGTTTGGAGCGGGTCTTACATTACGAACAATATATTATCGCACTATTTCTTGACAATAAGCATCTGCTGATAAAACAAAATAGCAAACGAATGTAAAATTTAAACGCCATTACGCTGCTAAATGCTGGGTGCTCAGTGTGGCCCCTACAACTTTCACCCCAATGCTCCCGACAACATCGACCCCCACTACTTGTTGCTCCCTCTTCCTCCCAAAACTTTCATCATGTTACTTGCTTTTATCATTTCTCTCAGCTCTTCTCTTCCTCTTTATAACGTTTTTATTTTATTGTCATGTTCTTTTTGCTCACTACCCTCCATTTCCCCCTACTCTTCCGTTTACATATGCAGCAGTTCTCCCTCTACAAACAGATAGAACCTTCAGTTCAGGCCATTAACTTGATGGTATTCACTATAAAAGTACAAATCATGGCTTAACGATTCAAACCGAGTAAATACACAATACACACACACATGAGTATGTGTGCATGTATGTATATATATATATATATATATATACACACACACACATATATATATATATATATACACACATATATATATATATATATATATATATATATATATATATATATATATATATATATATATATATGTGTGTGTGTGTGTGTGTGTGTGTATATATATATATATGTACACACACACACACTCATATATATATATAAAGACAAGAAAGCAACAGTTAAAACGTGAGAGATTAAAGCAAAGTAAACAAAAAGTGCCCCCCCCCCCCCAAAAAAAAAACAACAACAAAAAAAACAACAAAAAAAACGAAGACTCGAGTAAAATATATGTAACAAAATATGAAAAAATGTGTTTACAGTAGAAATATTTACACTGAATAGAAAGAGTAGAAGGGATCTGACGTTACGGATTGAACCCTATATATATATATATATATATATATATATATATATATAGCAATATATCTGTGTGTGTATGTGCCCCCACCCCGCGATTTTAACCTGTATTTTGCAAATCAAAATAATGTAATTCATGGATGTATTTATTTATTAATGAGTATTCCATGATGTTCTATCCAGCGTATCCAATCTGCTTTTATGGAGATCAATAAAATCACCAACAGAAGGAATCCTTGAGCATGTCTTTAACGGCTGCTTTAAAGCACTGGATTAGGTCCTCGAAACACCCACTTAATCAACCATCAAAGGGATCAGAGAAAGCAAACACATACACGCTACAGCTTGAAAGATCGTATTTGTAAAAAAGGGTGGACGGCGGAAGAGAAGACCCAAGAAATGTTTGGTTGGTTTGCTTTTCAGAGTAGGAGACTGGATGATAACAAGTGACCCGAGAAGGTGGCTGAAAGTTCCGTCACATATCACTGAGTCCACATTGAGATCAGACATTATCTTGGTTTCCAAGATAGCAAAGCAGCTCATTCTGCTTGAGCTTACTGTTGCCTGGGAGGAGTGGGTGAAGGAGGCACAGGAAAAGAAGTGAGAAAAGCACCAGGAATTGGAGGAAAACTGCCGCAGAAACAGGGGGAGGACTACCGTAGGAGTTAGTGGAGGACCGCTGAAGGAACGGGTGGAGAACTGCTGTCGGAACTGGGTGGGGGACCAGGTGCAGGAACGGGTGGGGGACCAGGTGCAGGAACGGGTGGGGAACTGCTGCAGGAACGGTGAGAGGACGAGGTGCACGCCAATAGAGGTTGAAAGTCTAACGTTTGCAATCCATTCTCTTATGAAAGTCCATTGAATCCTTGGTATTACAAGTGTGAGCCGAACGAACTAGCAGAGAGGGCATCAAGATGGCTATGGCTGAAAAGGAGTGTCCGATGGGGTTACTAGTATGTCACTTGGATACAAGCAGTGTACAGTAATGATATCCAAAATATTTCAAGGATAAAATCTGGTTACCCTCAACCAGCCCATGAAATCATCCACCATTGCTCACGCCTCAGTGCTCATGCCTTATATCAATTCGGTCATAAAACTGCTTCGCTTTCCCCTCAACTAAAATCCCCTCAATTTACTTCCAATGCTCCACTCTACAATATTTTTAGCTTCTCCAATCTGATGTGACTATAGTTCTTTCATTTCTTGCCACACTCAACCTGGATTATATGCCAACTTCCTCTCTTGTTACACTGCCTATCGTGTCATTCAAATTATCCCATACCATCATACTGAAAAGGCTCTTTACAGCCGAAATTTCATAGTCACTACAACCTTTTCTTCTGAAAATATAATCTTTACCTTGCTTATACATATTGAGTGATTTCTCAGTTAATGTTGAGCTGTTTCTTAAAACGGTTCCATTAACACACACACACACACACACACACACACACACACACACACACACACACACACACACACACACACACACACACACACACACACACACACACACACACACACACACACACACACACACGTGTATGTATGTATGTATTATGTATGTATGCATACATTAGAGTATCTTTCTAGGCACACAGGTAGAATGCTTTGCGGTATTCGTCCCGGCTCCCTGTGTTTTGAGATGAAATTCTACCGAGACCAATTTTGCCTTTCATCTCTTTGAGGTCGATGAAGTACCATTCAAGTATTTCCTCTGTATATTTCTATACTGTATATATCGACAGCACTCTCTTTCTCTCTCTTTCAGTGGAAGAAACCCACAATGTCCAGAACTGGAGAGTGATTGGTTCTGTCAGGTTTAACTATCCAAGACATGCCGTATATCTCTATGGCGCCCCTATGACTTCAGTGTGGCGAGAAGAGAGGGTAGAGGACCATCCTTCCAGGCAGATTATCTGATAAAAAGAGGATCTATCACACCTAATGTGGTCTTATAGCGCTGGCTTACTATCTCATGTATTTTTATGCCTCCGTGCACTATTTCTAGACAGCCTTTGACCCTATATTGGATTGATTTATCCGCTCCCTTTGACAGGTCTTGTATTTGTCACTGGCGACCCAACGATGTAAGATGATACACTGAATTACATTTTACCTGTAGAACATACAGCGAATTGACATAACATACACATACTGAAAAATAAACACACACACAGAGAAACACATGCGCATATACAGAAACAGACACAAAAACACACGCAGAGAAACACATACACACGCACACACACAAAGAAACACAAAGAGGCACAATTTCATATATACACACACAGAAACACACACACACACACACACAGTGAAACACATACATTCACACAGAAATACATACATGCACACACACATACACGCGCACCACACACACACACGCATGTATATAGAATGTTTTTGAAAACCACAAGAAGAGGTGACATTTTTTATCAATTTTGAAAGATACTTTCTTCGTTTACCTTTTCTTGTTGTTCCCCATCATCGTTATTATCATCATCACCAACCCCTAACACCCCCCTCCTTCTATTCCGACTCTTACTTATCTCATTTCCCCCCTACCACTTCTCCCTCATCGTCGACGTCATCATCATCGTCGTCGTCAGCCTCATGATATTTCTCTCCGAGATATTACGATATTTAAACGGTTGTATGTTTGAACACATGAATTCGGATATTTAAACAGGTGTATATTTCTATCTTTAAACTAGTGTATATTAGTGTTGAAGTGGATGTATGTTCCGATGTTTAAACAGCTGTATGTATATGTACGAACGACGGTTATATCTGTTTAATGCATGTGGTGTTATATATATATATATATATATATATATATATATATATATATATATATATATATATATATAAAGTAATAATAATAAATTTGAAGACTAAAATCTGTTATTTAAAAAAAAAAATATATATATATATATATATATATATGTTTATATATATATATGTATACACACACACATATATATATATACAAATATATATACATACATATATATATATATATATTGTTCCACTCTGTTCGTCACCCATCTCTCTCACCTGGATATCAGCAACAAGGGTTTCTAGTTACTCTGGTCCCAAATTTCCCTCGCCCACTCCTATAAACAACCTGCTATCTCCGTCACCCTCTCACCTCCAACTCTTTGATCGTATCTCTTACCTCATCGGGGACATGTATCTCGCTCTACCACTCTCTAGAGTCATCGTCGGTGTTGAATTCAACACCCACAACTATTATTGGCTCTTACACACATTCTACACTCATACTGCAAGGGCAGAAACCAAATCTTTTGCAATATTTAATTCTCTACAAGTAGTTACATCCCTTACACCAGATGTCTCAAATACGCGGCACACAGGCCGCGTGTAACCGGCAAACTACTTTCTACAGCTTGTGGCAGAACAACTTTCGTGACTAATATTTGCTTAAAACTTGGTAATTTGTCCCTGTTTTAATAATATCTTATTTTATCGATGAAATACAATAAAATTTATCAAAAGTGAAAAAGGAGAAAAGTGAATTTGCCAAAAGTAAAAACGGAATTAAAGCATATTTGAAGCAGAAAATGTGTTTCCTTACATTTTGTATTAATTCACATATCCCAATTACTCTAACATGTGTATTTATTTTGATGAAAAATAAATATATAGCAGCCTATCATCTGTATTGCAGATTAGTGTTATAACTGATGGAAATCACTGACACTCCCAATCTCACTTTTAGCTCTCTGTGCCTCTACCCCAAGACGTAACATCCTTTTCAGCCCTTGAGTTTGAGACCCTTGCCTTACACATAATCCTTACCGACACATATACTCAAAACACTTGATTTCTTTCTAACTTCCAAAGTGTCTCCCAAACCTTCACTGTTTCCACACTACTGCTTTATCACAGTTACTCACGACACTATGCAATATATAACAGTTGATCGACAAGATCCCAGACCTCATTCGATTATCGAGTGGGGTAGAGCTCGTCAAATCGGACCGAGGAAACAATGTTTCCATTGGTCTTTCCAATTGATAATACTATATACCGGCCGCAGCTATGTGTCCAAGGCAAGATAACAGGAGAGTTACGAGGTCGCATGTGTTATTGTCATAGAGTTTAACCTCTCCAGGGTAAGTAGCTGTACTCAGTACTCACCACGATTGGCCAATTGCAGGTTGGTGAGGCTATTTAACCCATAACTGGGTTGACACTACAGAGTTTACCCATCCTTCAGCTCTTGATTTTGTGCTGCTGCGTTTCCACTTACCCTCCTCACCAGACCAGGGTCTGGTGGGGGAGCCGGTTAAGTCGCACATTGATTGTACCAGTAACAGACAGAAACCTGACCTGACATTAAATACCCCCCCCCCCATATATATATATATATATATATATATATATATATATCAATGATATTAATAAATGGAAACTATATTTATAAAACCACATTTATTCTATTATATATACTTCAAGAGAACCAAAACTTTGGTACGCTCTCATCAGATAAAATACAGTTTGTTTTATAAATATTGACATATCCAGGAACGAGATCTTAACGGTTCAAGTTTTTCCTGGATAGGAACTATTTATAAAACAAACTTTGTATTTTATCTGATGAGAGCGTACCAAAGTTTTGGTACCCTTGAAATATATATAATAGAATAAATATGGTTTTATAAATATAATTTCCATTTATTAATATCATTGATATTATACTCCAGAAAACTTGTCGAGTGCTTCGAATCAGTTATAAATATATATATTTGTTGAATTACCAAGAGGTACAAGCCGTTAAAACATATCTTTATAAAGCTCTTACACATGTTTCGCCCAATGGGGCTCGTCTGAGGCAGATATTAAGGTAAGGTTTTTAATTAAATACCCTATTCGGGTAAAATAATACTTTAACATCAGAATGCATCTTACATATATGTTGTTAAGTATAATAAAATGGTGAAAAGATGTTAGCATGTTAAGGGAGGTAATTACCGGTGCTGGTGTAATGTTACTTCTCAAACTAATGACCGCTACCAGCTTAGTAAGACATTTTATTTATTATTAAAAGGGAATTAACGTAAGTAGGGTTAGTCAACTCGATGTAGTGAGGCGGTGTTAAGGTGTGAGTATGAATTATTAGTAAAGTCATTAAAGACTATACACAGGTTTAACTAGTACAAAGTGGCAGGT
Organism: Eledone cirrhosa; assembly: GCA_964016885.1. Lineage (NCBI taxonomy): Eukaryota > Metazoa > Mollusca > Cephalopoda > Octopoda > Eledonidae > Eledone > Eledone cirrhosa. The sequence goes on along the minus strand of OZ024742.1, from coordinate 70,156,749 downwards.
TCAGTGTGAATTTGAAGGCCTGGAAAGGTAAAGTCACTTTAGATAGAATTTGTATATTTATATGATCAGTTGTCTAAGAAGTTGCTTGGGTATAAGCGGCAGTTCTGTAAAATTACCCAAAGATCCGTCTTGCCGTGTGGAAGAATATAGCGGGGTAGGCCCAGCTGAATATATGCAGTGCAGCTTCCTGAGGGAAAACAGAGGGTGGATGATGGTGTTGTTCCAAGTTGTTTAATGGTAAGTCCACCGCCGGTAAGTTAGGCCAGGGTGTGGCGTTGAGAGCATCAGGTGTTATGGTGGTTATGTAGTTGTTGGGGTTCATCTATAGAAAGATTGTTGCAGTCGATGGTCGCAATTGATGACAGTTTCAGCCCGACTATTTATGAGGTCCTGGGTTGCTTGCACTATATAATATAGTTCCATTAGGCAGAGTTGGCAGCTTTTTTTAAAAAATGTATATCAAATTAAAAAACAGTTAAAGACTGACATTACTCCCCTATAATTTAATGAGCTCAAGGTATATATTCCATACTCTTTATAAATCAGCATATAGAGAGAAGTACACATAGAGATATGTGTTCAATCATAGGAGATCAAAAACCACCAGAGTGACGGGTCGTCGGCGACTAAACTGGCAACCCCACCAAGTTTACTTGGTGAGGAGGGTGATTTTGCACACCCTGCAGGACAAAAAAACAAAACCTGACAAAGGGCGGAAGAACTGATAAGAGTCAACGGCCTTCCAAAATGTGTAAATATGAATATACACATGTACATATGTATGTGTATGTATATACGTGTGTATATGCCTGGTGTGTCAGGGAAGGGCATGTACCGCTGTAGAGAGGAGGGGGGGGGGGCTAGCCATGCCCTTTTCAGGACAGCTCGTCCTGCATTGGGTCCCACCTGACACTCAGCTCTCACTTGTGGCCCCAAGACTGTAGCATGCGACAGCGGCCACACGCTGGTAAACCGCCTTGGCTGAGGGCCGAACCAGATTGAGAGTAGCCGGACGGGTCTGAAACCCCCCAGTGAGTTAGATAGGGGATGCCTGCCCCTACATGCGAAAACTGGACTCGGCGGAGTGAGTGGAGGAGGACAACATCGTCCCAACAGTCACGAAGGCGGCGACAGCAAGCGGTGTGGAGCGCTAGGGCACGGCAAGGCACTATAGAGGTTGTGGCCATCCACTGCAGCCAAGGAAGTCCCTGGTCTGGGCGGTCCTCCGTACCACCGGATTCTGGGTTCTGCGGCCGAGTGAGTGGGACCGTCACTGTGCACTGGCTCTCCCACTATAAACCTTTCCCGCACAGGTTTCTTCTTTAGCGTGCTCTCCCAAAGCCCTGCGGCGATGGGCGAGAGGCGGAGGTAACCTCTGGGAGTTTCCAGTCTCAAATCCACACGTGGGCGGCCTGGATGCGCAAGTCGTTCTCCTCCTGACCCTGGGATGACAAAGAAGATCAGGCATTCCACCGGGCGACTGAGCAGTCCTTTTCAGGGGAGCACTGCTCACTCTCGCACGAGGAGAGGGACGATAAAAGGAGCCCTAACCAAATGCTCACCCCACACAAAGCCGGACAGTCTACCGCGGCTGACGGTTTTACCCTTGCAAGCGGTCGGCGCCAAAGACTCCTTTGAAGAGAAGAGACGGACAGAGGTCACTGAGGCCCGTGAAAGGAGGAGAAAGGCATCAACAGCTGCCCTAAGCGACTCCGGTCTCTTCCCTGCCCCCACTGTCCCCAGACCTGCCAGTCAAGGATCGGCCTCCACAGCCACCTTCGTGCCCATGGCAGACGGGAACTAAAATAAAGAAATGTCATCATCGTTTACGATGGACAACCAAGAAGACACTTTAATATATTCTTTTTATTGATTTGTATTCACCATTCCTTCCATAGTTAATATGTTCGTCACTGGGGGTTTTTGATCCCCTATGATTGAACACATATCTCTATGCGTCACTCCCCCCCCTCTCTCTCTCTCTCTCTCTCTCTCTCTCTCTCTCTCTCTCTCTATATATATATATATATATATATATATATATATATATATATATATATGATGAAAGCACACCATAATTTAACTTGGTGTCCTTGAAATATGTATAATGAAATAAATATGGTTTTATAAATATAGTTTCCATTTGTTAATATATCGTATATATATATATATATATTTTCCGTTCTGTTATATATTTTTTTCGCTTTCTCCTTTTATTCCCAAAAACTTCGTTTAGTTATTGACCCACTGGGGCTAGATGTCTTGTTTTTAATGCGTAGAAATATCCATGATCCCCACCAGACAACTGATGAAGGAAAATTATCCCCATTCGTGCTTTCCTCTTATTTATAAATACACCTTATCCACCAACTACACATCCCCTGTTTCTTCTTAATGTTTATCATATATATATATATATATACAGTGGCCGACTGACCAGGTTGACAGGTTGCTCAATGGCAAGTGGGCCCCAGAGGCCCCACGGTAGCATTGCAAGAGTCCACTGTAGTATTTTAGGGGCCAATGCTTTGCTTTCAAAAAATACCTGAAATTTAAGAGTAAGAATAAAATAATAATTAAAAAAAATAAAACCATTGAACAAAGCATTTGGTCAAGCAATTTCCCAGGGAATTACTAGAAACCAAAATATACGATAGTGCGAATAGCTGGAATCAGTGGTTGTACATTCTACTAAATCTAAAGCTTAGTGTATTCATTCATGCACACAAACATACATATATAGAGACACAGACACACAAGCATATATATATATATATATATATATATATATATATATATATATATATATATATATATATATATATATATATATATATATATATATATATATATTGGTAAACGGAATAGAAAATGCTGACAAATTGTTCACAGTTGAAAAATGGTTTAATTAGGAATAAAAGAGTATTAGTGATTGTATGGGTTAGTATTCAGTGGTGGTTTTAAGTTTTTAAGTTTTTACCGGTTGCGCATTTCTAAATGCTTTTCAAAAATAATTTTGAGATAGAGTGTCCGTGTTGTTTGAACACGGACACTCTATCTCAAAATTATTTTTGAAAAGCATTTAGAAATGCGCAACCGGTAAAACTTAAAAACTTAAAACCACCACTGAATACTAACCCATACAATCACTAATACTCTTTTATTCCTAATTAAACCATTTTTCAACTGTGAACAATTTGTCAGCATTTTCTATTCCGTTTACCAATATATAATAACTTGTGTGTTACACCTCTATTCTTTTAACTATATATATATATATATATATATTTATTTATTTATTTATATACTTACACACGAACTACTGACCAAATAACATTTGGTATCAATCGGTTAAAGACATCTGTCAAATCAATTTGTGGTGAAGGTGGTGTATATATATATATATATATATATATATATACGCATATAAATTAGCGAGAATCGTTTTCAGCTCAGGAATTAACGAAAATCAACGTCCGATATGTGTGGCAAGCGCTCGATGAATCATATGAATCAGAGCTACAACATACGTTAAGGGCCAAACACACTGAGATGATGGTTAAACATATCATCCGCACAGCCAAAATCAAAACGACCAAGTAATTCGGGTCAAACAATAAAAATATATGTGTTGATACTTTCGCGGACCCTGGACTGATGGTAAAATCCAGTATTGGTTTCTGCGACTCCAAATCAGGTACTGTCCGCCTACATAAAGAATGTTGGGCTTCTGGTGAGATGATGAACAAGGCAGTCGTGTTATCAACGGGTTTTGCTCCAAGATGCTATAGATAGTGTGGCTATTACTGACCCCTCGTGGGATTCAGCAAGGGAGGTAACACCTCTATTAAACGAATGATTCAGTTGTGTATTATTGCGAGAATGCAAAATATCACAAATCATATATATCACAAATCATATATATATATATATAGAGAGAGAGAGAGAGAGAGAGGCAGAGAGAGAGGGAGAGAGAGAGAGATACACCACACACACGCACACACAGACCCCCCCCCCCCCCACACACACACATACAGACACACACACACATATGTTGAGTGAGTGTGAAAGACCAAAGGTCATTATTGAAAGTCTCTGGATTTCGCAAAATACATAATATTTTTTATTGGAGAAGGTAAGATATTTCCCCCCAAAAATTTGATCGCACTGTTTTGTTTCCACCTATGTATTTTTTGAAAATGTTATTTATACATTATAAAAATTAAATGATAGCATTCTATATGTAGGTGGGACCCCTTTATCTGGCAACCAATATTTTTAGACGTAGTCCGCCACTGTATATATATATATATATATATATATATATATATATAATTGTTTCTACTTTAGGCACAAGGCCAACAATTACCCAGTGCATTACTGGTACTTTATTTTATCGACCCCGTATATATATAATAATAATGATATTATTTATAGTTATGTATATACTATAAACAGGAAAGGTCAGTAATTTATTACTACCTTATCACCAGTATGGGAAATAGCTCAATGTAAGAATATCAGGTGTTTTACAGAGCAGGAATATATATATTACACAAATATTCTCGTATAATATATGTCGCATCCATTACACCCTGTAAATACTAAACTGTTGTTCACAACATCAATATATATGTATCTATATGATTGTTCAGTTGAATAGGAGGTTAATTATATGTACAAACATTGCTCCGATGACTCCAAACGAAAGTTTGGAAGAAACAATTGTCGGCAATTAAATGATTTGAACATAACTTTGATATTTGTGTAATATATATATATATATATATATATATATATATATATATATATATATATATATATATATATATGTCCCAAGGCTCTGATACCATCAACACTATAAACACAGAGCTGGCATATCTAAGAACTGACTAACTGCCTGATGAGGTCATAGCCATTCAATGGCTATCATCGAAATATATATAGCAGTAAATAAAGGATTATGAGTTCATGCAATTGACTTATGTTTCGTCACTATATATATATATATATATATATATATATATATATAATTGTTTCTATATATATATATATATATATATAATTGTTTCTACTTTAGGCACAAGGCCAGCAATTACCCAGTGCATTACTGGTACTTTATTTTATCGACCCCGTAAGGATGAAAGGCAAAGTCAACCTATATATATAATGCCAATCATTGTAATATATATAATATATATAATATATATAATGCCAATCATTGTAAGTTTGAATCTAACTGACATGCAAAAACATATATACAGGAATAAGGTAAGTCCAAATCATAGTAGATTCAAATATCACAGGGAGAGAGAGAGAGAGAGAGAGAGAGAGAGAGAGAGAGAGAGAGAGAGAGAGAGAGGGGGAGAGAGAGAGAGAGGACTGGGGAAAAATGAGGTGCAACAGAAATGAACCGGATTACAGGTTAAAATGTAGTCTAGATAGATGAGAAACAGATGGAGGATGTAGTTTATGGAGCACCCAAATGATTTAGAAGTTGACCTTAAGTAGGAGCAACAACATGAACGACACCACATCATTTTGTTTTGAAAATTTTGAAAGTAGGTTTATAAGTATGCATTTTCATAAGATTTTCGTAGTTGTCTCTGTGACCTAGCGGTAGGTACTAGAGACGGTGGAGAATCTGGCCTTGGGTTCAATCCTGGTCAAGAGGTACATGTAAATTTTTCAGTTTTTATTTTACAACCCATAGAAAAAAAAAACTGAAAAGGTTTAGCGGGAATCTTACACCCGACCATAATCGAACCATGATCGGACCATGATCACCAATGGCTAAGATTCCTCCCACTAGGCCACCAGACAGGTACCAAAGTATTACGAAAATTGATAATTATAAATCTACTTTCAAAATCAAAGTTAAAAAGATGTGGTATCGTTCATGGCTTTCCTAGAGCTATTAGTAATATTCAGGGTCAACTTTTGGTCATTATTGAAAGTCTCTGGATTTCGCAAAATACATAATATTTTTTATTGGCAAAAGTAAGATATTTTTCCGCAAAAATTTGATTGCACTGTTTTGTTTCCACTTATGTATTTTTCGAAAACGTTATTTATTCATTATAAAAATGAAATGATAATATTTTATATGTAGGTGGGCCCCCTTCATTTCCTGGCAACCAATACTTTTAGACCCAGTCCGCCACTGTATGTATATATATATATATATATATATATATATATCACTCTCTCTCTCTCTCTCTCTCTCTCTCTCTCTCTCTCTCTCTCTCTCTCTCTCTCTCTATATATATATATATATATATATATATATATATATATATATATATATATAGAGAGAGAGAGAGAGAGAGAGATAGTGAGAGATAGATAGATATTTATATATATATACTACGCCTACACATGCACACTTATATATATATTATATACATATGATATATATATATCCGTTCGGATCTAGCTGTCGAAACGGCCGGGGCTCAGCCGTCGGGGTCCTGACTCTTTTCCTATTTGACCTGTCCGTATTCCTTTTTCTCGCGGGCACTTGGCCAAGCCTGTATGAATTTTTTTTTTTTTTTTTTTTTTCTCTCTCTCGTCTGCGACTTCACAAAACTTATGTTTACCGAATTCGCAGACCAGACCCATTCTTCCTCCCGTTAGACCTGTGCGAAATTCCTTCCTTGCTCACATTTCAACCAGGTTTGATGGTCTTTATTCTCTCGTTCACGATTTCACCGAATTTATATTCATAGAAATCTGGGACTTGTTTCCTTCTTCATTACTTTCTGCTGCTTAAACCATTTTGTTCGTTCACCCTAGCGTCCCCCTTATTTACGTGTCCCAACGACTTTTTTTTAGCCGTTGCTCGCACCAACCTGAGGTATATGGCCTCTAATGCGACGAAATGCCTACGACGGTTGGATGGCCACTGATGAGGACAAACTTTTTCATATGTAACCCATTTGCAGCGCCGCAGCTCCATTATTATCATATTTACATATATATATATATATATATATATATATATATATATATATATATATACACACACACACACACACACATACATATATATATATATATATATATACATTATAAAGAAGAAATTAAAAGTTGGTTAAAAAAGTTCTGCATATTTTATTATGCGCATTTCGAAAACAACATAATCCTGGGACAAAAATTGTGTTCTCATCAGATAAAATAAGGTAATATGATATGAGGCCTAAAAACACTTGTGAACAAGAAAGTGTGCAGTCAACAGAACACAATTTTTGTCCCAGGATGATGTTGTTTTCGAAATGCGCATCATAAAATATACGGAACTTCTTTAACCATCTTTTAATTTCTTCTTTATATATACTCCAGTTCTATCAACTGTTGAGTGCTACTTATCTGATATATGCATTGTTTTATTGTTCTACAATATTACTCACCTCCTACATATATATACATTATATATATATATATATATATATATGAAAAGAGTCAGGACCCCGACGGCAGAGCTCAAGCCGTTTCAACGGCTATTTCCAGAAATAGCCGTCGAAATGGTTTGAGCTCTGCCGTCGGGGTCCTGACTCTTTTCCTATTTCCCACTCTACTACCCAAAGTGTCGAGTACTCTGGTGCGTTATGGTCCACCTGGTTCCTTACCACACTTCCTTCGTTATATATATATATATATATACGCACATACATATTTATACACACACACACACACATATATATATATATATATGAATGAGTTTGTTATATATATATATATATATATATATATAACAAACACATTCACATATAAACACACACACGAGTGTACGTGAGTGTGTGTGTGTATGTGAGTCTGTATGTGTGTGATCCTTCCCTCTCCAATGGCACAAATAATCCGGGGCCCATCATGGTTTTTTTTTTTTATTTTGGGTTATTTACTAACGATCTTGTAATATTCCTTTCACAAAAAACTTACACTGTAATTTCTTAGTAATTCTAACTTATAAACCTACCGCTACCATCACTTCACCAAATATACAACACAACTTCTAACATCCCTTACCATCAGGGGCGATCTTTTTGTGTATGTCCGTCCAGCTTCTTCGGTTTTACAAGAAACGCCCGACCGTCACCAGAAACTGTGTCAATCGCTCCACTCCTTTTATCTACTCAACCTCCCAATCTCCCATTCTTGTATTTATCTCTTGTGTCTTTCTTTCTTTTTTATCTTACTCTCTATTTTCATTCTTTCCTCTTTCCTATCTTTCTACCATTTCCACTTCTCTCTTTTTTTCTTTATTTTTTGTACTTCTTTCTTTTTGCCCCACAACTATCTATCTATCTATCTATCTATCTATCTATCTATCTATCTATCTATCTATCTATCTATCTATCTATCTATCTATCTATCTATCTATCTGTCTGTCTGCCTATTGATTATATGAGTATGAACATCATTCATTGTACATATCGACATGAATTAGATCATCCATACGTACATACATTTCTACCCGCTTACATAAATATATGTATGTATATATATATATATATATATATATGTATGTATGTATGTATGTATGTATGTATGTATGTATGTCGGGAGAGATGACCCCTTAGCTTTTGTCAAGGCAGAATTCTAGGAGAAGGAAAACTCTGATATAACACCTGCAACCCTGATGGTATCCAATGATGTTGACTTTTTCTTCTTTTTGCTAAATATCATCTTGGTTAAGAGAGTGGGACTGGCTTTGTGCAGTGCGTTTGCTCACTATAAAAGCTTCACGGCACAGGTATTGCTTTATATCTGGAGATCTCTCTACACTTGTCGTCATATGGTAACATGAGCCCAGCACTATGTGTCAATAATTGTCACAAGTGTAGTGTTTGTACCAGAGTTTTCAAGTCGCTGGCTGGACTAAAACGTCACACTCGTTCAGCGTATCGGTAAGGGTTCTCTTACATGGATATAAAGTAGTGGCCGTACTCGAAAACGAGTTGGCAGCCACCATGTATGTATGTATGTATGTATGAGGGAGCTTATAGATAGGACAACACACGCTGTCTTTTCGTGGGGTAAGTTTTTAATTAATTTTTGTATTCTGAAACATCAAAATACAACAATATTTTGGTCACTGGACTCGGGAATGTCACGACAGAAGTTTGTGGAAGTTACACAAATATTTTAGTATATTTTAGCAGAGCAATCCTTATTTATATTTTACATTTTACATTTACTTACATCTCAATATAACATGGCTAAAATTCAAATTTTGCAAAGAGAAGAAAACGAACAAATGAACTAGATACATCTCACTGTCCCCCACCACCACAATAACGTCTACACTCTCTCCCCACCATCACATGTCATTACCCTATCTAG
>OZ024742.1:70127407-70142407 GCA_964016885.1 Eledone cirrhosa | reverse complement strand
AGTGATATGCAGCACATTTTGAATACATTTTCTGACGCTTGCACTGCCCTAGGTCTGACTTTCAGTCTCAAGAAAACCGTCGTCATGTACCAACCTGCCCCTGGTAAGCAGTACACTGAACCAAACATCTATGTGTATGGCAAACGACTTGGAGTGGTTGATCAGTTTGTCTACCTGGGAAGCACTGTCAATCGATACAGCAACCTTGACAGTGAAATCTCACTTAGGATTAGGAAAGCAAGTGATGCTTTCGGAAAGCTAGAAAGGCGACTCTGGGGTCGGCGAGATATATGCAGGAGGACAAAGGTAAAGGTGTACAGGGCATGTGTGCTCTCTTGTCTTCTTTATGCCTGCGAGACCTGGGTCACATATCGACACCACCTTAAGCAATTGGAGCGTTTCCATCAGATGTGTCTCAGACGGATCCATGGCGTTCACTGGAAGGACCACATCAGCGATGTCGAGATTTTGGAAAGCTCTATGTGTGACAGTATAGAAGCTCTTGTGCTTAAGCAACGACTCCGTTGGAGTGGTCACCTTGCCAGGATGAAGGATTCTAGAATACCAAAACAAATCTTCTATGGAGAGTTGGTTAAAGGAAAACGACCGCCACATAAACCAAAAAGGTGGTATAAGGATTCCTTGAAATCCTCTCTGAAAGACGCTAACATCTCTGCTGATACATGGGAAAATATTGCTGCTGATCGTAATAAATGGAGAAAGACTGTATATGAGGGAAAAGTTGCCTTTGAGGCATCTCGAATCGCATACGAGAAAGTAAAGCGGGATGTGAGGAAGGGCATTGCTGTTGCACTTCCAGACGGCGAGGGTCCTCCTATGGTGCTGACATGCAGCGTATGTGCGAGACTCTGCCTAAGCAAAGCTGGACTCGAAAGTCATCTTCGCAGTCATAAAGTAAGACCAGTGGTTGACTACCAGGCTGCTGTTGGAGATGCTACTCATCATGCTTGCCAAACATGTGGTAGAGAATGTAAATCAGCAGGAGGACTCAAGCGACATGCAAAAGTACACGAACTCCAACCACAGCCGACTATTCCCAGTGAATGTTTTGGTTGCCGACTCTGTGCAAGACATTTTAGATCATTGGCTGGGCTAAAAAGCCACATTCGATCGCAGCGCTGTTAGTTGCTATCGTGTGTGTGTGTGTGTAGATATGCTTATGTGTGTGCGTGTGTATATATATATATGTATATGTATATTATTATTGTTGTTGTCGTTATTATTGTTGTTGTTATGATTATTATTATTATTATTGTTATTAATGTATGTGTGTGAGTGTGTGTGTGTGTGTGTATATGTGTATGTGTATATATATATATATATATATACATATTTCTTTTTTTTTTTTTTCTTTTTATTTATTTATTATTATTGAGTTCAAATCCCGCCGAGGTTAACTTTGCCTTTCATCCTTACGGGGTCGATAAAATAAAGTACCAGTATTGCACTGGGTAATTGCTGGCCTTGTGCCTAAAGTAGAAACAATTATTATTATTATTATTATTATTATTATTATTATTTTTTTTTTTTTCTTCTCGTGCAATGGCCATACTCGATAACGAGGGGGCAGCCATCATCATGTATGTATGTATTTATGTATGTATGTATGTATGTATGTATGTATGTATGTATGTATGTATGTATGTATGTATGTATGTATGTATGTATGTATGTATGTATGTATGTTTGTATGTATTTTCTTCTGGTTTTATTATTTTATAAATTTTCACCAATAGAAATAGAGCCGGTTTCTAACAGAAAGAAGACTCTTTCATTGGAATTTAGACAATATCAACTAGGTAAACACGCGCGTGTGTGTGTGTTTGTGTGTGCGTGCAGGCATGGATAATATTGCATGTGTGGACATGTATTTCTTTAGTTATGTTACATGTGCATATATTTCTCTATCTATACTTGTGTATATGACGTCATTACATACTGAATTTCTGAAATGATCTACAAATTTTACAGTTCCATTAATGGACTGTACTTGAAATTTCCTAACTAGCCGTGACCTTTTTGGTTCTGTGAAACCCAGATTCTCAAGATTTGTACTGAGACTGTTAGTAACATATTCTAGAGCCCCAATGATCACAGATATAAATCTAAAAGTATAGTCAAGGTGGAGCATCTTCAAATACCTTATTAGTTCAGCATAAATGTTTTTCTTTTCACTAGTCCTTTGTAGTATATTGATATCTACTGAGCAGCTAATTTCCACTACTGTACATGCCTTCTTTTCTCTGTCCCATATTACTATGTCGAGTCTGTTATGCTTGCATTTTATTGAGGTTTTGATTGGAACATTCCATCATATTATGTATGTATATGTTCTCCACATCACTGAACGTTTTATATGTTTATTTTTAGGACTATCTTTTCTACAGATTGTATTCTATAGTGTTTTGGCCACTACATCATGCCTAGATAGTGTCGTGATGACATCTTTGGACAGCTGTTTATGGTATGTGACATCCTGGATGTGTATTCCAGAGTCTGCATCTGTTGTCATATCTCGGTGTTTCGCTTACATTACTATCTCTTCTTTTATTTTGTATCAGCTATTTCCTGTCCTTCAATTGTAAAAGTATTTCCTTCAAATTAAGAGCTAATATTTGTTGGTTCAAGATAGACTACTTATCTATATTACTCTCACACTGGAGCTTTTTAGCAACATCCATGACGTTTTTCTATTTTTTTTTTGATAAGCATGCAGCTTTTCATCTATAGATTCATTGCAGTATTGCTGGGCAATTTCCCTTGGTATGAGATTTTGTTTATCATGCAAGGTGCATTTCTAAAGGAGTTTCTTCCCAACTTTCATGATGTAATCTGCTTCATGTAGACAGACTTATTCTAATGATGGAATTTTAATCTTGATGGTTCGTAGATGGCGGAGGGAAATGATGCGACACTAAAATGCAGTTTGAACTGATGTTAAGCCTCTACCTCCCTGTTTACGTTTCAGGTAGAGGCGGGCTATGTCACTGTTGATGTAAACATTTTCGGTGCCGCTTAGAACTTTGGGGGTTTTAACCCAGGCTGCCGAAACTTTTTCTCAATAGTACCAAAAACTGTTTAAAAAGTACCAAAATATACAAAAACGTACCAAATCCAATCACATCAATATGAAAGCCTATGTGCTAAAAAAGAAAATGTTTGACATTTACTTTATATATTTTGGAATAATTAAAAAGAAATGTCTTCTACAACACTTTTCTTGCTGTACCAGTTTCTTTCTTGTAGTTTGAGATAAAGTTGTTGTAGATGCCACTTAGTGTAGTTAACATTTTGCAGCAGAGACTTTGATTTTAACAAGGCATTTACATTTGATGCTTTTAAAGTATTGCAATTTTTTGTTTTCATGTTGTTCAGAAGGGACAAAACTCTTTCTGCAGCTGCTGAAGAATGTAGCAATGAAAGAAGTTGTATCATGAACTTAGATAGCAACGGGTAGTAATATATGTCACTATGTTTTTCTTGAGAAACAAGAAACCAGTATTTCTCAGGCTCATTTTGTGCATCTAGAGATGCATCTTACAGAGTCAATTCTCTCCAGTCTCTATTTATTTGTTGATATTGGTCTTCATGCACAAGATTGGAAAATTGCATTGTCAATGGTAAGATTGGTTTTGGTTTACTTTCAATAACATTGCTCGAGTCTAAAGCTTCAAGTATCTCTAAATTTGTAAATACATTACATGATAAGAAACATGGCATCATTTGTTTTGAGAGGCACACATAGAAACTTAATATTTTTACTCGAAAATCTTGTGTCTCCTTTTGGGGAATGGTGGCAGAGTTTTCTATCAAAATACATTCGGCTGTAGTACCATGATAGATGTCTTCTATTTTAAGGTATGTAGAAGGATCATTCACATTTATTTCACTGATACCTCCCAACAGGATGGAGCCACCTCCCATACAGCAAATGTCAAACAAGCTTGGTGTGGAGACCATATTCCGAGGTTCTGGTCAAAAGAAATGTGGCCTCCTTGTTCACCGGATTTGAACCTTCAGTATAGTCTATCCTTGAAGAAAAATCCTGTTTAAAAGTCCACAAGACAGTCGATGATTTGAAGGCGTCTTTACTGATCACTTGGAAATAAATTCTCCAAGAAATGCTGCGTGCTTCGGTGAAAGATGTTTGACGGAGGTTAGAGGTTGTTATTGCTGCACGAGGGGGTAATTTTGAATAAATTCTATAAATTATATTCTAAAGATATTTATAATTACATATATGTTGCTGGTCAATAAAGTTAGTAGTTCTGTTATTAAATGCATTTTAATTTGCTTCAAAACTTATGCCCCCCACCCCTCTCTCTCTCTCTCTCTCTCTCTCTCTCTCTCTCTCTCTCTCTCTCTCTCTATATATATATATATATATATATATATATATATATATATAGAGAGAGAGAGAGAGATCCTGAGAGACGGGGGCAGTAACATAGCCTTTTTTGTTTTGTCTTTTCAGAAAGGGTTTGTCTTTTCTGCGAGGTGAAGAAAGACATTCCCAAGTCATCATTGATGATCCTCTCATTGTCCTAGGGCTTACTCGGACCTCTTTGCCATTTTTCTCATGGACCTTTTCGGATTTCTACTTATCCATTCTCAAACGGCTTTAATAAGAGTAGGAGTCCTTTTAGTTCGCGGTCTTCCACTTCTGGGTCTATCCGACAATTCTCCTTGCTCTTTAAAACATTAAAACGCTTCACAGCTTTCCAAACAGTAGATCTAGCTTCCGAAAGTAACTTTGCAATATTTGAATCTGACCTCCCTGCGCGATGGTGTTTGAATATCATTTCTCTGTTGGATAATATATATATATATATATATATATATATATATATATATATATATATATATATATATATATATATATATATATATATATATATATATATATATATATTTTCCTCTGCTGCCACCCGTCTGTTTCGTTCTTTGTATCTTTACCCTTTCTAGCAGTCTCTCTCTCTCTCTGTTAGCCTCTTCCTCAACTTTCACCCACTCATTCTCTGTCACTACCTCTCCTCCTCCTCCTCTTTCTTCCTGTTTGACCTGTCCGAATTCTTTTCTCGCGCCCTCTTGGCCAAGCCGGTATGAATTCTCTCTCTCTCTCTCTCTCTCTCTCTCTCTCTCTCTCTCTCTCTCTCTCGTCTGCGACTTCACAGAACTTATGTTTACCGAATTCGCAGACCAGACCCCTTCTTCCTCCCGTTAGACCTGTGCGAAATTCCTTCCTTGCTCACATTTCAACCAGGTTTGATGGTCTTTAGTCTCTCGTTCACGATTTCACCGAGTTTATATTCATAGAAATCTGGGACTTGTTTCCTTCTTCATTACTTTCTGTTGCTTAAACCATTTTGTTCGTTCATCCCAGCGTCCCCTTTATTTACGTGTCCCAACGACGTTTTTTAGCCGTTGTTCGCACCAACCTGAGGTATATGGCCTTTAAAGTGATGAAATGCCTAGGACGGTTGGAAGGCCACTGATGAAGGACTTACTTTTTCATATGTAACCCATTTGCAACGCCGCAGCTCCATTATTATCATATATATATATATATATATATATATATATATATATATATATATATATATATATATATATATAATATTTGCTCTACGGTTCTTATATATTTGATATATATTTATCCTTATCGAGCCCTCTTTGGATTTTAGTCTTCAAATTTATTATTATTACTATATATATATATATATATATATAGTAATAATATATATATATATATATATATATATATATATATATAAATATATATATATATATATATATATATATTTAGTAATAATATATATATATAGTAATAATATATATATATATATATATATATATATATATATATATATATATAGTAATAATAATAAATTTGAAGACTAAAATCCAAAGAGGGCTCAATAAGGGTGAAAGCAGCGATTCTTTATATATATATATATATATATATATATATATATATATATATATATATATATATATATATATATATATATATATATATATATATATATATATATAGTGAAAAATGGAACGGGAACAAAACAGAGAGGCAGTACGAATATATATATATATATATATATTTGGCAATATACCGTATGTTTAATTAAAAACATTTTGAAGACCTTGCGCTATCATTTTTAAAGTAGTGACTATGTCACTTACTTCTTTATTCGGCAAAAGAAGGGAGAGAAGCTTTTCTCACTTCTTTTGCCGAATAAAGAAGTAAGTGACATAGTCACTACTTTAAAAATGATAGCGCAAGGTCTTCAAAATGTTTTTAATTAAACATACGGTATATTGCCAAATATATATATATATATATTCGTACTGCCTCTCTGTTTTGTTCCCGTTCCATTTTTTATACTATACATCGCTGTTTCAGAGCACCAATCCTAATTTTTTAGATATATATATATATATACATGTTTCTTTGTGGTTGAATAATGATATACACGTCTTCTGATGAAGGTCCAATAAGATCCGAAAATTGATTAAAGATGTTTATCATTTTTTTTCAATTTACAGTAAAATTCGCCTTTTCTGATATGTTTACATGCCTACATATTAGATATGTGCATATAATTATTTAGATTGGAGTCGTCATTTCTTCCAATCACTCCTTTCCATGCCAGGTGGTCAGTGCCAACATGTGCATAGAAGTCTCCCATCAGGATATATGGAAGTCTTAACTGTATCTAACGCTGCAGTGACTTCATCAAGGAAGGATCTGCATTCGGACTCCTTGTTTGGTGCATAAACTTGAATATATATTATGTGCACGACATATACATACATAATAAGAATGAGTACTGGTGGAATGTTCCAGTCAAAACCCCAATAAAATGCAAGCATAACAGACCAGACATAGTGGTATGGGACAGAGAAAAGAATGAATGCACAGTAGTGGAAGTCAGCTGCCCAGTAGATGCCAATCTAACAACAACTCTATCAGTGGTCTGACTGTTTCAGTGGTATCTGACGAGGATTGCTACAGATACTAGGGATGAATGAAAATATATCCCATGATCGAATTTGTATCAAGTAACGAGAAACCAGGGAATATAACACCCGAATAAAACAAATATGGTCTTCTGAACTCCCTGCACCCACTAAATCAGTGGCCCAAAATGTGTTTGATGTGCATGTGATGATATCAACATTAGGACTACTTGACTGGATGCTAGATGATATCCAAGTCCTTAATGTACCAACACTGCCGAAGTTGGTACGTTCGTACAAATTTGGAATTATTTGCCCTTAATTTGACTTTTCTCTACGTTTGGTACCACGTCCGGATATTTTTGTACGTTTAAGAGATTGTGCTTGTTTCGCGAATTTGGCTTAATTGATATTCTAAAATCACCATCAGCTATAATGACTTTTACATAGAGAACCTATCCATTAAATGCATTTGCCCATCAGACCTTACTTGCGTTGTATTTCAAATCGATAGCCAACCATCTTCTGTATTATCCTGGTAGCCAATATCGTACTATCCGCTTACGGTCAGTGGACGTTTTACGCGAATAGATTCCGCTGACAACACACAAGGACATCTAAATATAGATAGATTAAGACGGATTCTACGAAGACAACCGTATCAGTTTAGTTTAAGCAGTTGTAACACGGCGTGCAGTGTGCTTTGATGGCGTCATCTTTCAATATCTTAGCTGTTTTGCTTTTTGAGAAACATTTTAACCCATCACAAGTAGGGAAAAAAAGTGAATATAGTATATCGTTCTGATAGTTGCGAAAAGGACACTCCTCAGAGAAAACACTGAAATCCACTTTCTATGAAATAAAAGTTCCGTCAAAATCGTTAAGCGATGATAAATTTTCATCGTGATTAGAATTGAATAAAAAGAACATAAGTAAAGATTACTGTAAATTGTGCAACAGTAAGGCATGAAGAGATAGAAAAAACATCAAAAGAATGCGAAAGTAGCAAAACAAACAGTGAAGGTGACAGATTTCATAAAGCCTGCTCAATGTTCTGCTCACTTAACGAAAATAGCATTAGCTGAGCTGAAACTGTCTGGATTTATTGCTGAGCACAACCTATCCATTGCTATTTTGGATCATTTGCCTGCCTTATTGCCAAAGTATGTTCTGATCAAAAATCGCCAAAGATATCAAGTGCGCAAGAATTAAAAGAACTTGCACTTTTTCAAATGTGATCGATTCCCATGCTTTTAATGATTTATTGTCTAAACTAAATTCAGCAAAGTTTTCCCGTATTGTAAATGAAACAACAAACATTTGTACCAACAAGCAGCTTGTTCTAGTAGTAAGATATTACAACTCTGAAATTCAAAAATCTGTGGAAGAGTCTTTGGCGCTTTTGAAAGTTAAAGACTGTAATGCGCTTGGCATTTGCTATTGTCTACAATCATTCTTTATTGAAAATAACATCTCTTAAAACTTAATTGGATTTGCCAGTGATAATACCAATGTTATGATGGGAAGCAAAGAGGAGTTCAACATATGTTGAAGAAGAAAAATCCTGATATATTCATGCACCCCTGTGTTTGCCATTCCTTGCATCTATACGCTTCTAAAGCCTACAATGAATTGCCATATTATTTAGAAGAATTAGCAAGAAATGTTTTTTAATACTTAAGCAACAGTCCAAAGCACCTAGCTAAATATAAGGAATTTAAAAAATTATAAATATCAGTCTTCCTAAAATTCTTCATATTAGCTGCACAAGATGGCTTTCTTTGAAACAAGATGTACAAAGAATTTTGGAGCTGTGGCAAGTATTTTTGTCATATTTCACAATAACAGCATTGGAAGATAGTATCCCTATGGGGACTTCCAAAATATCAAAGGAATTACAAAGCCCTATGACAAAAATTTATTTTCCTTTTCTGGTTTATATTTTACTTCTATCTAGACTATATTTTACCCTGTAATCCATGGTTCATTTCTGTTGCACCTCATCCTCCCCCTCTCTGCCTGTGATATTTAAATCTACTATGATTTGTGCTTACTTTATTCATATATATATGTTTTTGCATGTCAGTTAGATACACACTTACAATGATTGGCATTACACACACACACACACACACACACACACACATATATATATATATATAATTTGTTTGTTAAAATAATCAAATTAAATTAATTCAACCGTTAAACACACATAGGAATAATAAGATTGTTACCAAAGAGCCAGAAGATTGACAAGTCGACCATAAATATGACTAATAGCTCTAGGAAAGCCATGAACGACACCACAACTTTTTAACTTTGATTTTGAAAGTAGATTTATAATTATTAATTTTCATTGTACTTTTGTAGCAATCTCGTCGGCCTAGTTGGAGGGATCATAGACGGTGGTGATCCTAGTCTGAAGTTCGGTACTAGTAGGGAGTAGGGTTCCCGGGAAACCTTTTCATTTTTTCTATGGGATGTAAAATAAAATCTGAAAAAGATTACATGTACCTCTTGGGCAGGATTGAACCCAAGGCCAGGATTTCCACCGTCTCTAGCAGCAGAGTCAACTTCAAAACAAGATGGCGTAGGCCACAGAGACAACTTCAAAACAAAGGAGAGGCACAAAACAAATAAAAGAATCCCCAGTCACTGACGATGTCACATAATGTGTGACGAAAGAACTTTGACAATATATGAACAACCGTCCGGTTGTGGAACCAACCAACCAACCAACCAACCAACCATAAACGTGGTTCTGTCTTTGCGCGTAATTGTTTTTCACCGCTCCTATTTATGACGTATTATATTCGTTTTTTCCCGTTCTTTGCCAGAGAACGTTTCCACGAACCAAAGTATCGTCTTCCTGTCTTCCTCCGGTTGCAACGTTTTTTGAAATATCCACTTCTGCGTTTACAGATTGACTTTGTTAGTTTCAGAAGATCCCGTTAAGGGTGAAAGCAGCGATTCTTTGCTTAAACTTTAATCTGTTATTTTAATTAATATATATATATATATATATAGGAACCAGTAAGACCCCGACAGCTGAGCTCAAGCCGTTTCGACGGCTAATTCTGGACTGGCTAATCCAGTCCAGAATTAGCCGTCGAAACGGCTTGAGCTCAGCTGTCGGGGTCTTACTGGTTCCTATTACCCACTCTACTACCTCAAGTATTGAGTACTTTGGTGCGTTATGGTCCACCTGGTTCCTTACCACATTTCCTTCGTTATATATATATATATATATATATATATATATATATATATATATATATATATATATATATATATATATATATATATATATATATTAATAAGAGGAATTCCAACTTTGTCTGATTTACTCGTTTTATTTACAATCCTTTAAAATTTATAATGGTATTATAATGAAATAATATGATAGAATATTAAATGTTAAGTGTTAATTGAACAAGTACTTTCATGCTTTCGCAATCTTCAGGTTCATAATGCGTGGTGACAGTCAAGTTTGCAATTTTCAATATATATATATATATATATATATATATAATAATAATAAAGATACTATTTATAGTTTATATACTATACTATAAATAATTATAAACAGGAAAGGTCAGTAATTTATTACTACCTTATTACCAGTAAGAGAAATAGCTCAATGTAAGAACATCAGGTGTTTTACAGAGCAGGAATATAAAATACACAAGTATCAAAGTTATGTTCAAATCATTTCATTTCATTTAATCGCTTTGAATGATTTGAACATAACTTTGATACTTGTGTATTTTATATATATATATATATATATATATATATATATATATATATATATATATATATATATATATATATATATATATATATATAGCGGCGATGAATTAGTTTTGCGAGGTTTTTTATATGAAATCGTGTGTCGAAACAGATATTGTTATATTTGGGGAGGGTCATATTTGCGTAATATTGCCAGAATTAATAACAGAACACACTCACTGTTTGGTTGGTTTTCGCTTCTCGCTGTCTTTTATATACATATATCTGCGATCTAACTTACTCGGTCCTCAATGTTGCCATTGACTGACCGGCGGTCAAAAATAATACAGATACAATATAGACAAACACATATATATATAGTTTACATAAATCTTTCGTTGCACATCTGCAACATCGTCAGTGGTGTTATATTCATTGTTCCTCCTGTTGTGTTGTATGTCTACGCCATTTTTTTTTGTTCAGTCTGTCTATATATTTATTTATTTATTTGCTTGTTTGTTTATCTTATTTTATTTTGTCTTCTTTGCGCATGCGTTTGCGTGTGTGTATAGTGTTATGTGTGATGTGTGACTAGTGTGTATAGTGTTGTGTCTGCTGGGTGACTAGTGTGTGTTTATGTGCTTGTGTATGTATTTATTTATCTTATTTTATTTAATTTAATTTACTTATTTATTTATACTTCTCTTAGGTCAGTGTTGTTTGTTTGGGTGTTGTTGTTGTTCCACTCATTCTTTCTGTTTAGCTTTGGTCTTCTAATTTCTATTTCACTGGCCTCTCTGATTTGCCTATCTGCTGGGTCATTCCTATGTTTAGATATTATTCTAATTTCTATGTTGTCTATGTTACCGTCATGATGTTGTCTAGCATGTTCGTATAGTACTGACCCGTTTTTTCGTCCTTTTAGTTCCCCCCAGTGTTGGTCTATCCTTTCACCTATGCTACGAGCTGTCTCACCTATGTATGTTGTTGTCGTGTTTCTGCAAGTACCCTCTGTACATCTTATGCTATAGACTACGTTTCTAGTTTTACAGTTTATCCGGGGGTTCACCTTACATATGATACATTTCCTATTGGTACAGTGGGTTTTCTTAAAAGGGTAGGTTTTGCTGATCAGGGATTTTATGGTGGTTCCTGGCTTTTCTACCACCTTTATTTTTAAGTGGGTCTTTCTCAGGGCCTTTCTACACTGGTTAGCTAATTTCCCTCCAGGGGTGGCGTCCACAAACATGACACTCTGATATCTCTGGTTGTCGTACCATGATGTGGCCTTCCCTATCTTATGTCTAGCCCTATCTAAGCTATTCCATGATTTGCTCCTGTATAGTGGGCAAATTCCTTTCATGTCCAGTTCTATGAGGGTCTTATACTTTTCCATGGCTCCTTCGTATACTCTGACTCTGTCTCTTTGGTTGTAGCCAGAGAACTGCATGCGGTTGATGAAGTGTTGGATGTGTCCTTCCATTTCTGTTGGGTCGCACATGCTGGACACATTCTTCATCACTCGTACCAAATCTGCGATCAGAATATTAAACTTAGCACTACTGGACATTGCTGAGTTTTTGAGTATCAGGTATTTGGAGGCCATGGGTTTAGCATAGTGTGAGTGGAGAATTTGGGCTCTCTCGTCTATAGTGTTGATCCAGAGTTCTGTGTCTAATACAGGTAGTCTATTGTTAGGGTGTTTGGAAGGGAAGTCTATAGTTACAGTTATACTCTGGTGTATGGAATTAGCTATCTGCTGGATGCTTTCCATCGTGCTACGTTCTAAATCAAACTTGTTAGTGCTCTCTAGTGGGGGTGTTCTTATAACTATATTGATATCGTCTACATAACGAGAGTACATGATGAGGTCTATGGAGCTTTCATTAAGGAGATCTTTAAGTCTCCTTTCCCACCATACCATGAAAAGGTTGGCAACATCGCCAGCTATGCTGACGCCGATGGCTGCTCCCTCATTTTGGGTGTAGATTTTCTCATTGAACTTAAATATGTGGCCCTTTAGGGTAGTTTTGATACTAGCCCCTATTGCATGTGCGACCATTTTTCTTACCTGATCAGTGTTTTGGGGGGTCCGTATAGCTTTGGTCCACCCAATCCACCTTCCTATGGGAGTCTTTTTAGCCATTGAGGTTATGGTGGGGGGTCTACCTCTTATAGGTCTACTAGGGCAGAAACATCTAAGGTCATGGCTGTCTAGGTAGTCAGTGTCGTAGGTAAGTCTAAGTAGGAGGCCCAGTTCGTCTGTGTCGACGTCGCAGAACTCCACCTCACTCTCAATGATCATCTCCACACATCTTTTCACAGCAAAATCAATGTTAATGGATGGGTACAGTGACACCACATCCATGCTGCCTATTATGCAGTTGGATAGGCTCCTGTTTTTGTTGCACTCACTGATTCTGCTGAGGAGGTCCTCTGTACTTTCACATACATCTGGGGACATCTTGATTATGGGGCGTATAACCATTGAGAGGAAGTAGGAGATCCTGTAGTTGCTAGCTATATTAGCTCCGCATACAGGTCTTGTTGGTGGTCCTATTGTCGGGTCGTCGACTGTCTTGTGGTCTTTGCGGAGCCCATACAAGGGTGGTATGCCATTGTTAGACGCCTGGAAGTTGTTGGCAGTGCGTCTGCTTGGCTTTAGGATGTCAGTCCACATCATCATGTGAGCGTTGAGGATTTTTTCTCTCCCATCGTGTGTTAGTTGTGCAACTTCGCTCGTGTTGGTGATGTGGGGTTGCATTGCCTCGATGTAGTTCGGCATGCTATCTATTGACATCCTACCAGACTTATCTGTGGGTAGACACACTACCTCACCATCCCTTGTGCGCTGCTTGAGGCTAACCAAGCCTTCTACAGGTTTTATCCCAAGTTGTTGGGCCTCTGGTCTGCTCTGTCTCATAGTGTACCTGTCTACTACTTGTCTAATCTTATTTCTAGCTATGGTGAACTGTGCCTCCGTCTCGTCATCTATTTGTTGTGGTATGCAAACTCTTTTATTAAAGGGTAACCTCGTAGGATAGATATTACCCATCTTATATGTTTTGTCAGCTGGGTTGAAAAATAGTTTCTCTAAGGGGTTGTCGTTATTTCTATCGTCATAGTTGTGTGTGTTGCTATTATTGTTATCATGGTAACAATAATAGCAACACACACAACTATGACGATAGAAATAACGACAACCCCTTAGAGAAACTATTTTTCAACCCAGCTGACAAAACATATAAGATGGGTAATATCTATCCTACGAGGTTACCCTTTAATAAAAGAGTTTGCATACCACAACAAATAGATGACGAGACGGAGGCACAGTTCACCATAGCTAGAAATAAGATTAGACAAGTAGTAGACAGGTACACTATGAGACAGAGCAGACCAGAGGCCCAACAACTTGGGATAAAACCTGTAGAAGGCTTGGTTAGCCTCAAGCAGCGCACAAGGGATGGTGAGGTAGTGTGTCTACCCACAGATAAGTCTGGTAGGATGTCAATAGATAGCATGCCGAACTACATCGAGGCAATGCAACCCCACATCACCAACACGAGCGAAGTTGCACAACTAACACACGATGGGAGAGAAAAAATCCTCAACGCTCACATGATGATGTGGACTGACATCCTAAAGCCAAGCAGACGCACTGCCAACAACTTCCAGGCGTCTAACAATGGCATACCACCCTTGTATGGGCTCCGCAAAGACCACAAGACAGTCGACGACCCGACAATAGGACCACCAACAAGACCTGTATGCGGAGCTAATATAGCTAGCAACTACAGGATCTCCTACTTCCTCTCAATGGTTATACGCCCCATAATCAAGATGTCCCCAGATGTATGTGAAAGTACAGAGGACCTCCTCAGCAGAATCAGTGAGTGCAACAAAAACAGGAGCCTATCCAACTGCATAATAGGCAGCATGGATGTGGTGTCACTGTACCCATCCATTAACATTGATTTTGCTGTGAAAAGATGTGTGGAGATGATCATTGAGAGTGAGGTGGAGTTCTGCGACGTCGACACAGACGAACTGGGCCTCCTACTTAGACTTACCTACGACACTGACTACCTAGACAGCCATGACCTTAGATGTTTCTGCCCTAGTAGACCTATAAGAGGTAGACCCCCCACCATAACCTCAATGGCTAAAAAGACTCCCATAGGAAGGTGGATTGGGTGGACCAAAGCTATACGGACCCCCCAAAACACTGATCAGGTAAGAAAAATGGTCGCACATGCAATAGGGGCTAGTATCAAAACTACCCTAAAGGGC
>OZ024742.1:70112407-70122407 GCA_964016885.1 Eledone cirrhosa | reverse complement strand
TCTTTTCAAATGTGAAACGGAAATAGTTCGAAACAAACATGAAAGATCGATGTGTTCTTCTTTAACTGGCGTACGTGTTTATAATACGCATGCGCGAAATCGTTATAGTAACCATTCTGTCTTGTGCATTTCCGATCTATTATTTATGTGTTTTTTCCGGTTGATGATAATGGTCTCTTTGATTCTTAAGTTGCTTATATTACCTTTTGTCGCTTCTATGATGACCCCAATGTCTTGGCATATGTCAAGATGTCTTTTAACAGACGTTCTCGTCATCATGTGCTTCTTGATCCGTATGTGCAGCATCCAGACGATACTTCAGATGTACGAGGAGCTATATTTTTACATGTGATCTTATAGACCACACGCACATACACACGCACACACACGCACACAGACGCGCACACACGCGCACACACACACACACACACACACACACACACACACACACACACACACACACACACACACACACACACACACACACACACACACACACACACACACACACACACACAATATATATATATGTATACACATATGTATATATAAATGGTTTAAATTTACCATATTTCATGTGCAATCTTCCCCTTTACAAATAAGGTATAGTGTACACTCTGGGTACAGTTTTACGTGATCCCACAGTTTTACGTGATCCCACAAAATAGATTACTGTAGAAGTATTTCTCCCAAAGGATAAAAAGAATTTCTGTTCCCTATATGGTGAGTCCATGCGGTCCGATAGCATCGTGGAACGCTTAACAGATGGACCAGTGAAGTTGCAAGGGGTCTGGATTGAAAATAAAAATGGGTCGAGATAACTAGCAGGATGGTCACTCTATCCCAGAAATGGGCAAAGTGGAAAGCTATCCATGAATGGTCGTGCAGAGGTGGCGAACGCATTTATTACCCCCGTCATAAATAACTGCCTGGCCGTTGTCCGTTGCCCCAGTTCTTGTCCCACTAGATTGGAGTGTCTTTTCTTTCACTTCTTGTGGAAATGACGTATTTAACTGGTTTGGCGATCCATCTGTTGCAGCTCCTTTTGCGTGGAGGGCTCGGCATGTCGTGGCTGGTGATGCGTAGACAGGCTAGAGCTACAGCATTTACAATCGTTCCTAGATGGTGAACTGGTGTGGTAACTCCTTATTAGGTGCATCTTTTCGTAACTCATTTTTTGATTGAGCCTTGGGTTAAGCGAAGATCAAGACTGAGCGCCCGACATCTGGAATGTTGTCAAGCGTTCACAGTTCTCTACAAATTGGGAAATGTGGCCGGTGGAAACTACACGTT
The DNA here is from genome assembly GCA_964016885.1 of Eledone cirrhosa. Classification (NCBI taxonomy): domain Eukaryota; kingdom Metazoa; phylum Mollusca; class Cephalopoda; order Octopoda; family Eledonidae; genus Eledone; species Eledone cirrhosa. The sequence continues at coordinate 70,121,114 of OZ024742.1, read as the reverse complement.
AGCGTTCTATTAGTGGTAGCAAGAGCGACGACGTTCTTGAAGAAACTCGATCGAAATGAATTGACTAGTCAGTTCCAAAGGAGTTTCAGACCGAGGAATATGGATAATTTCCAGAAATCCCTAGCCTTGCAGTAATACCGAGGAGCATTGCCGGTTCGAGACAAACTCTATGGAGATAGATGTGCTGCCAGATGAGCTTGTCTGAGATGCGCGCAGAGCAATGAAACCGTTCTGCAGGCACACGTCCTGTGTCCGTGCACTGCAGACTTGTGGAGTTTTGAGGAAAAGTTGTCATGTATACGACAGATTCAACCATAAGCAGACCCAATTGTGAAGAACGCCCCGCTGTTTTCTTAAGGAAGAGCAAGTAGATTTACTGTCTAGTGGATATGGCAAAAATGTTGTGTGGTGGACGCAACTGAAAGGACTGGAGACAGAATCATTCCTCCAGCCAAGTTCCACTTGGAAAGAAAGGTGTCGGTGGGGAGGGAAATGCTGTCCCTCAGATCATTTATTAAAAGTTGGGTGTTTGTAGCGAGAATGACTCGAGATGTTGGGCCTGCTTTGAGTTTGCACCTGTAGACTGGATAGCACAGAGAGGAGAAGGGCGCTTCTCTATGATGGTCTTAGTGATCGGGATGAATTTCTTAATTACTCATGGGTGGTACTTCCCCTATTGAAGAATTCTGTTGTTTTTATATATAAAATAATTGTTATTTGTCACCTGCATTTTTCTTTTGTTTACATGCCAATACATAAATCCTCATTGAATTGTCCTCGGTGACTTCGTCCCGAATGACCAATAAAACATATTATTATTACTATTATTATTATTGATCTGAAGTGGATTGGTGTTATCGGTAGACTTCGAACAACATGCTTTACAACATATAGTCACGTCCATTTACGTTCTGAGTTCAAATCCAGCCGTGGTTTGCTTTACCTTTCATCCTTAGGGGGTCGATAAAATAAAGCACCAGTAATGCACTGGGGTCAATTTAATCGACTTTCCCCTTCCCCAAAATTGTTGGCCTTGTGGCTAAATCAAAAACTATTACCATTATTATAAAAATAAGTTAAGTATTTAATATAATTCCTCTTCGTATGTTACTAGACATTATTTCAGCTATACTTGGAAGAATGAAATTTAGGATTTGTCTCTACAGGAACTGAAACCGGAACAGCGAATAAGCAAACAAACCATAAAACATGCAGTCCGACTCTTTACCAACCACATCATCAAGTAGCACCGTTATATCATTTTATAGAATTAGGAAGCTCAGCTGGTCATAGCCGGGGGACTACTGGCGAGGATGTTGGCGACAATGATTGTGATGGTGATGACGATGACAAAGAAGGAAAATAGGAATATGATGATAGTGAAGTTGACGATGATGATGATGATGAGGATGTGTGTGTGTGTATGTGTGTGTGCTAATCCAGCTGACATCGAAGTGAAACAAGAGGCAGACGACATACACGAGAGGCAGACGACAGTCAGTTGACCCGCATCTTACTTCCTCTTTCAAAGACATCTTATATATATATATGTGTGTGTGTGTATAGTGCAACTCAACAATATATATATATATATATATAGAGAGAGAGAGAGGATATATATATATATAGAGAGAGAGACAGAGAGAGGATATATATATATATATATATACATAAATATATATATATATATATATATGTATGTATGTGTATATATATATATATATATACATATATATGTATGTGTATATATATATATATATATATATATGTATGTATATATATATATATAGAGAGAGAGAGAGAGGGGGAAAACAATTTACTTTTGCATCATCTCGTCTTTTGTTCTTTCTTATGAATTTATATAAATTTGTGAATTCAGGGGAGAAGATTAAAATGTTATAGAAATAATTTCTTTTGGCTAATAACATGGAAAGAGAAGGAGGGAGAAAAAGAAAATATGGAAATACGGGGGTTCGATTACTCGCAGTACCGAATGCAACTTCTTTCTTAGTCTTTAAGGGTCTTCACCCTTTTTTTAAAGCTATTTCAGAGCATCACCGCGTATGATCACACCACTCTTCATATATATAAGTGAAAGCGTGTAGCTTAGTGGTTAGACCATTGAATTCGGAATTCTGAGGTTGTGAGTTCGATTCATGGACCGAGCGGTGCGTTGCGTCTTTGAGCAAGACACTTTATTTCACTCAGCTGAAGAAATGCGTTGCGACGTCGCTGTTGCTAAGTTGTATCGGCTTTTTCCTTGGACAACATCAGTGGCATGGAGAAATGAGATTGGTATATATGGGTGATTGCTTGTCCGGGCCTGTGCCTCAGAGGAGACCTTTCTAGGTGAAAAACCTATGGTAATTTGTGACTGAAAAGAGTCATATATATATATATATATATATATATATTTGGGAATTTATCTGGGGACCTATAATTCCATATTTAACCTTAATACTATTGATATCAAAGTAATCATCGTATAGCATTTAGTGAGTGATGTATAATTGTATATATCTTATGTGCAAACATACAATTCTAGATATATGAGTCTTCTTGCATAATATATGCAGACAGATGGTGCAATGCACCTTACTGCTGCATTAATGCGGCAGAAACTCGAGTTCGGGAACCTTATAGGCACCCGTTTTACGTGTGTTGTGTTGAAGCAAATAACTTTGTGCATACTCTAGTAATGTATCTTACATTGCCCATGGAGTGCGCTGAGATACAACCGGTACTGGCATTGATAAATATGCTGGGTCCGTCAACCCTTATTATATATATATATATATATATATATATATATATATATATATATATATATATATATATATATACGTATATATGTGTGTGTGTGTGTGTGTGTGTGTGAATGCATGCGAAGAAAAGAATATTTTTCATTTACCATTCACATATAAACATATTTTCCGTTACCATTCACACACACACACACACACACACACACACACACACTGTGCCTATCTTTCTCACTCTCTTTCCCTCACATCTCTCATGTCTTTTAAAAAAGTAATAAACAGTGATTGTGGTGCAATAAGGACAGCGGCACATGGCACACAAACGCCTTGAGCTACTAAGACTGTGCTCTGTGTATCTGGGCAATGAATACGTCATCATAACAGGCATTCAGGGCCACACACTCAAGACAAGGCGGCCCCTATCTAACTTTAATGCTGGACCACTGTTTTGTCTACTTCAGTCACGTGAGCCTCACATTCATTGACCTAGAGGGCGCTAACGCTTAATTGATACAAATACATAAACACTTATATACATACGTATACATATCCACTTAGACACGTACACATATATGCATGTGTGTGTATATATATATATATATGTATGTATATATATATATATATATATATATATATATATATATATATATATATATATATGTATATATTTCCACGTATATACACACACATATAATACATATATGTACGTGTATAGACACACATATAAAACCCATTCGAGTATGGAAAAGCGTTCGTAAAAATTATCGTTATTACGATACGTGTGTGTGTGTGTGTGGGGGGGGGGGGGGGGGGGGGTCGGTATACAGTGAGATACAACATTCAAATAAATAGATAGAGAAGATAATTAATTGAAAACCAAGTGTAACTTCAAAAATTTCACCAGTGTATGAAGAGAAAGTGTTGTGGAGTGTATTGCAATCATTTCAGCATTCTTCAGGGATTCTTGAAGGACCTTTACTGCCTGGGAACCAGTAATTCTGTGTGGTTAATGCCTGCATCCTGTTATTGTAGATGAAGTAGCGAAAGAATCATTTAGGGTTTTGAACCCTTATTCTGAGATAAGCTTGAAACATATGTCAGAAATACATGGTTTATGACGCGCGCGCGCACACACACACACACACACACACACACACACACACACACACACACACACACACACACTTATATTCACTCACATACACATCTATACACACACACATATATATATGCATATGTGTCATATATGTATGTGAATGTGTATATATGTACGTTTATATGTGTGTCCGAAACGTTAAGACGTTTCCTACTATATTAAGCATGAAACGAATATATATCTTCATTGTACTTCATTGTCTATTGTATTTTTTCCTGTTTACTTTTCATACACACACACACACACACATGCACACACACACACACACACATATATATACGCAACAATGGCCGAATAGATAAGTTGTTATCTTTGCAATCATAAGATTTCAAGTTCGGTTCCACTACGTGGCATCTTCATCAAATATCTTACTGTAACCCTATGAATACATTTTGATTGACAGAAACTGTATCGAAGCTTGTCAGCTGAACTGTACCTGTAGCCATGTTACATTATGTCACACTCATTCCTCTTAAGGGTTATGTTAAGAGTACATTTGTCTGTGGAGTACTCAACCACACAGCACACTAATTCAGTGAGTATTGCGTCCACTCTGTCAGACAACTGGATGTTCATATGGCGATCTGGACAGGAGAATTAATACCAGGGCCGTCTTAACAGCATTACAAGCCCCCGGGCAAAGCAGAGCACTGGGGCCCCTACCTACACAACCACTCACAGGAATAAAAATACAAATGGGCCCCCTATCCTCGTGGGCCCCCCCCCCCCGGGTAACTGCCCAGCGTGCCCATGCGTTAAGACGGCCCTGATCAATATATATTCTTTCATCCAAAGCGTGAACTAAATAGCACTAATTGTTTTTGTATCTCCAGAACGTCGTCATTAACACTTTTTTACTTCTGAGAGTCAGCCTAATATCTTTGTACCATGTCCAGGCTTGTTGCTTTCTGTTCTCTCTCTCGCCACACACACACACTTACACACACACACACACACACACACACACACACACACACACACACACACACACACACACACACACACACACACACACACACACACACACACACACACACACACACACACACACACTTACATACACACACACGCACGCACGCACACACGCACACACACAGACGCACGCACACGGACACACATACACACAAATATCAGTCCTGCCAACCTCTAAAAGACCAAACGGGGAGAAATGAGGCAAAATGGGGGGATTTTACATGATGAAAGCTATACACATTTTAACAAGAGAAGACATCCCTCACTCACCTCAAAAGCTATTGCAAATCTCCCTGTCGGATGTCTGCATATATATATATATAGTGGTGGTGGTCTTTTTTTACTAGTCACAAGTACCTAAGAAAGGCGAGATGGCATGACCATCTTCCCGTTCCGCGGTGGCAAACCCCTCGTCTGGGATGCCACTTGCCCCGACACTTTCTGCAGCCGCAACCTGGTGCAGTCTGTGACTAACCCAGGTTCTGGTGTACGTCGGGCTGAGGAGGCCAAACTCCTCAAATACCGGTCGCTCTCCGACAGGTTTGCGGTTCTACCCCTGGCAGTGAGACTTCTGGTGTCCTCGGCCCTAGGGCTACCTCCCTACTCACCACCATAGGCGCTGAGCTGGCCAGCCGAAGGTGTGAACCCCGCGAGTTGGAGTGGCTTATCCAGCGCGTCTCCCTTGCCGTCCTCTGTGGAAACGCTTTCTCCATCCTGTCCGCCGGAGTTGTGGGGCATCGCTTATCATTCCATATTTAAGTATGGTCAATGAAGAATATGTTTAATAGGCAATATCTGTTATTGAACTACTTAGACATAGAAAAGGCGAAATACAAAAGAAAACAACAAACAAAAGACAGTGGCGATTTACACCAATTCCAAAATGGAGGGGGCTACCAAATTGGAGGCGACCCAAGCACAAGCCCGGATTACACTGACACAGAAAATGAGGGAGAATGCTTCCTCCAAGTTCATGTTGCCAACCTACAGCTATATAGAGTAGGCTTATTTGGCCAAACCAATTTCTTTACTGGAGAGTAACACCTCCATGTCTACCCTCACTTAATAACCATTTCTAATTTAGACACAATTTTCAGCAATTCATGAGTAGGGAGAGGCCGATCATATCAACCCCATTATTTTACTGGTATTAATTTTATCGATTCCACGTGAAAGGCAAAGTTGACTTCGGCGGGATTTGAACTCAGAACATAAAGAACCGGAACAAATACTACAAAGCATTTGTCCGATACCCTAACGACTTAGTGGAGTTTGGTTCACGTTTGTAAGATCGTCAGTTTGATTTCCGTCAACCCTTTGTGTCCTTGAACAAAACGCTTTATTTAAGGATGATCCAGTCCACTCAACTGGCAAAAATAAGTTGTACCTGTAATTCAATGGACCATCTGCCAAGCCGAATCTCTATGAGAACTATGTTCAGGGCACATGTATCTGTGGAATCACAGTCACTAGCACGTTAAATTCACGAGCAGGTTGTTCCGTTGAGCGAATCAACTGGACCACTCGCAGAAATTTGTTAGGAGCATATAGTCGATTAGAACAATTCAAATATTTAACCGGCACTTAAGTTATCAACCCGGAAAGTTAAAACAATACATCGAAATAATACATCTGTCACACAGAACGTTCGGGGCTGAAATAAACACCACTCGATGTTGTGCCCGATGCTCTACTAATCCTGTCAAATAATGATTTCTAAATCTGACACAAAGCCAACAATTCTGGGTGAAAAAAATCGATTACACCGACACCAATGCATAACTGGAATCTTATTTCATCGATCCCGGAAGAATTAAAAGAAAAGTTGAATTTGACGAGAACTGAACTCAGAATATAAAGAGTGAGAACAGATACCGGGAAACATTTGTTCGACGCTCTATCGATTCTACCAATCCACCACCCAACATCATATCAATTAATGGTTTCTGATTTAGACATAAGGCCAACAAGCTTTGGGGAAGGAAAAATCGATTAAATCGATCCAAGCACGTTACTGGTGTTTTACATTATTGACCCCGTAAGGATGAAAAACCAAGCTAACCTCGGCGAGATTTGAAGTCAGAACGTAAAGGGACGTAACTATATGCCTCAAAGCATGTTTCACGTCTACGGATACTGCCAATCCACCACCCTACACCATATCAAACAATGGTTTTTGATTTTGGCACAAAGCTAACAATTTTGAGGAAGGGTAAGTCGATAAAATTGAACCAGTACATTACTGGTACTATATTTTACCGACCCTGTAAGGATGAAAGGCAAAGCTAACCTCGGCGGGATTAGAACTCATACATTCTATCAAATAACGGTTTCTGATTTAAGCACAAGGCCAGCAATTTGGGAGACGGGAAGTCGATAAAATCGACCCCAGTGCGCCACTGGTACTTTATTTATCGAGCCCGTAAGGATGGAAGGCAAAGCTAACCTCGGCGGGATTAGAACTCACACATTCTATCAAGTAATAAAAATTGTTTCTAATATAAGCACAGGGTCAGAAAGTCGGAGTGCTGGGTGAATCGATTAAATCGACCCCAGTATTTGAGTGTTACTTTATTTTATTGATCGCGGAAGGATGAAAGACGAAGTTGACTCCGGCGTCGTTAGAACTAAGAATGTTGGTCCAGGATAGACTACTTTCTTTATCTATATTACTCTCACTCAGGAGCTTCCTGGCAACATATCCATGCATGATTTTTTGCTCATAAGCATGTAGTTCTTCATCCATGGATTCACTGCGATACTGCTGAGCGACTTTCCTGGGTGGGAATTTTTAATTATTACACAGGGAATATCTTTCGAGGAGTTCCTTCCCAACTCTCATGATCTTATCTGTTTCATGCAGATAGACTTGCTCGAGAGACGGACTCCTACGCTTCGAGGTTCGTAGATGATGTTGGAGGGATATGATGTGACATTCAAATGCTGTCTGGGCTGATGTTAGGCCTCTGCCTCCCTGCTTACCTTTCAAGTAAAAGCGGTCTATGTCACTGTTGATGTGGAAGTTTCCGGTGTTGTTTATTATTTTATGAGTTCTAACATCAATTGCTCGGATTTCGACTATCGTCCAATTGAGTATTCCAAACGTTGGACAGGCACAGCAAACACATTTCTTAATCTGGTGTAGTATGTATGTATGTATGTATGTATGTATGTATGTATGTATGTATGTATGTATGTATGTATGTATGTATGTATGCATGCGTATATATATATATATATATGTATGTATGTGTATATATATATATATATGTATGTATGTGTATATATATATATATATGTATGTATGTGTATATATATATATATGTGTGTATATATATATATGTATGTCAGGTCACCAGTTGGTGCTACTGGTAACGTGTATCCCAGTGCAACCTGTCTCATGGTCGGGTCGTTGGCGACTAAACTGACAACCCCACCAAGGTTTCTTGGTGAGGAGGGTGACTTTGGACATCCTGCAGGACTAAAAACAAAACCTGTCAAAGGGCAAAGGAGCTCTTAAGAGTCAATGGCCATCCAAAATCACCGGGAGAGATGACCCCTTAGCCTTTGTCAAGGCAGAATTCTAGGACAAGGAAAACTCTGATATAACACCTGCAACCCTGATGGTATCCAATGATGTTGCCTTGTTCTTCTTTTTCGTAAATATCATCTTGGTTAAGAGAGTGGGACTGGCTTTGTGCAGTGCCTTTGCTCACTATAAAAGCTTCTCGGCACAGGCATTGCTTTATATCTGGAGATCTCTCTGCACTTGTCGTCACATGGTACCATGGGCCCAGCACTATGTGTCAATAATTGT
>OZ024742.1:70094907-70109907 GCA_964016885.1 Eledone cirrhosa | reverse complement strand
CTCGTCACCGTGCCATTGTAATAGAGCCAAACAAGGCATTTAGTCTTGGCTGCTGGAACGTACGGACGCTGCTTGACAGGAATTCCTTGGAGCGTCCTGAACGAAGGACCGCTCTTGTTGCAAAGGAGCTTCGACGTTACGATCTTGACATCGTGGCTTTATCTGAGACGAGGTTAGCTGGAGATGGTCATCTTACAGAATTTTGTGGAGAATATACATTCTTCTGGAAAGGAAGAGATGAAGGAACCAGAAGAGAGGCTGGGGTAGGATTTGTTGTTAAGACTGTACTTGTGAATAAATTAGAAGAATTCCCAGTAGGGATTAGTGAGCGTCTTATGTCCATGAGAGTTCCGCTGGACAAGGGAAGATATGCTACCCTGGTGAGTGTGTATGCTCCAACTATGAATTCTGTCGATGAAGAAAAAGTGTCCTTTTACCATGCCTTGAAAGGTGTTTTAAGAAATATCCCTCAGGTAGACAAAGTCATCGTGCTTGGTGACTTTAATGCTAGAGTGGGTAGAGATTTTTTACACATGGAATGTAATCGGAAGGCATGGGGTGGGAAAGTGTAACAACAATGGTATGCTCCTGCTGCAGATGTGTGAGGAGCTGGATCTGTGTGTTACCAACACCATGTTCCAACAAAAGAACAAATTCAAGACCACATGGATGCATCCTGCATCTAAGGAATGGCATCTTTTGGACTACGTCCTAGTCAGGATGCGTGACAGACAGGATGTGCAGTGTGTTCGTGTTCTTCGTGGAGCTGAGTGCTGGACGGACCACCGCCTGGTACGCGCAAAACTGAAACTAATCACTAAACGTAAAATCCGGGCTCCTGGTGTTGCCCTGCCCAAAAGATTGAATGCTGCTCGTCTTAAGGATAAAAATGTGAAGAGGACATTGGAAGAAGAGATGCAGGCTGCAGATCTTGGTGAGGATTGGCCGACCCTTAAAAAGTCGGTTTATGATGTAGGCAGGCGTGTTCTGGGATTGGTGCAGAGAAAACATCAGGACTGGTTTAATGAGAATGATGTACATATAGAATACTTGTTGGCTGATAAGAGGCGTGCTCTGTCATGCTACTTGACGGCAAAACCACAGGAGAGGAATACGTTGCATGAGGAACTCAGGGATGTAAAATCACGTGTTAGGCGGAGTCTTTCTCAGATGATGGATCAGTGGTGGAGTGAGAAGGGTGGTGAGATACAAACTGCGTCAGATTCCAATAACACAAAGCTGTTGTACAGTCTCTTGCGTGAGGTTTATGGACCGTGTTCTTCTCTGGTGACACCGCTTCGCAGCAAGGATGGCAAAGAACTTCTTCGTGACTCACAAGGAATTCTACGAAGGTGGCGAGAGCACTTTGATGATCTTTTGAATCAGCCGTCTGTCGTCAGTGAAGATTTCCTCAATCTCATTCCAGAAAGTCCTGTGAAAGTAGCTCTCGCAGAACCTCCGACGCTTGTGGAGGTTGCAGTGGCTATTTCGAAGCTGAACAGTGGAAGATCTCCAGGTATGGATGGCATACATGCTGAGCTTCTACAATATGGTGGTGAGAGACTCCTGCAACATCTTCACTCTTTGTTTGGCAGGATATGGGCTAATGAATCCGTACCTGAGGACTGGAGAGATGCAGTAATGGTGGTCTTGTACAAGGGAAAGGGTAACAGGAATGATTGTGGGAACTACAGAGGTATATCATTGCTTTCTGTCGTAGAGAAAGTTTTATGTAGGGTGCTTCTGGACCGTCTGCTGACACACATTGCAGATTGTGTTCTTCCTGAAAGTCAATCTGGTTTTCGTGCTGGATGCGGCACTACTGATATGATCTTCTCAGCTAGACAGCTCCAGGAGAAGTGCATGGAACAAGGCTTGGATCTGTATCAGGTTTTTGTCGATCTGACAAAAGCTTTCGATACTGTTAACAGAGATGCATTATGGAAGGTTCTCCAGAAACTTGGTTTCCCTGATAAGTTCCTTGATTTAGTTAGGTCTTTCCATGACGATATGAAGGCTTGGGTTAATGTCGGAGGTAACATGTCGGAGCCTATCTCAGTAAAAAATGGAGTGAAACAGGGGGATATTCCAGCACCGACCCTGTTTGCCATATACTTTGCAATGGTTTTCTGTATTGCATTCAGGAATTGCGAGCATGGTGTTTACATCCGATATCGAACCTCAGGCAGCATATTTAACATCAAGCGCTTTGCTGCGAAGACAAAGGTATTTACATCAATCATAAGAGACCTCTTGTATGCAGATGATTGCGATCTTGTAGCGCACACAGAGAGTGATATGCAGCACATTTTGAATACATTTTCTGACGCTTGCACTGCCCTAGGTTTGACTGTCAGTCCCAAGAAAACCGTCGTCATGTACCAACCTGTCCCTGGTAAGCAGTACACTGAACCAAACATCTATGTGTATGGCAAACGACTTGGAGTGGTTGATCAGTTTGTCTACCTGGGAAGCACTGTCAATCGATACAGCAACCTTGACAGTGAAATCTCACTTAGGATTAGGAAAGCAAGTGATGCTTTCGGAAAGCTAGAAAGGCGACTCTGGGGTCGGCGAGATATATGCAGGAGGACAAAGGTAAAGGTGTATAGGGCATGTGTGCTCTCTTGTCTTCTTTATGCCTGCGAGACCTGGGTCACATATCGACACCACCTTAAGCAATTGGAGCGTTTCCATCAGATGTGTCTCAGACGGATCCATGGCGTTCACTGGAGGGACCACATCAGCGATGTCGAGATTTTGGAAAGCTCTATGTGTGACAGTATAGAAGCTCTTGTGCTTAAGCAACGACTCCGTTGGAGTGGTCACCTTGCTTGCCAGGATGAAGGATTCTAGAATACCAAAACAACTCTTTTATGGAGAGTTGGTCAAAGGAAAACGACCGCCACATAAACCAAAAAAGAGGTATAAGGATTCCTTGAAAGCCTCTCTGAAAGACGCTAACATCTCTGCTGGTACATGGGAAAATATTGCTGCTGATCGTAATAAATGGAGAAAGACTGTATATGAGGGAAAAGTTGCCTTTGAGGCATCTCGAATCGCATACGAGAAAGTAAAGCGGGATGTGAGGAAGGGCATTGCTGTTGCACTTCCAGACGGCGAGGGTCCTCCTATGGTGCTGACATGCAGCGTATGTGCGAGACTCTGCCTAAGCAAAGCTGGACTCGAAAGTCATCTTCGCAGTCATAAAGTAAGACCAGTGGTTGACTACCAGGCTGCTGTTGGAGGTGCTACTCATCATGCTTGCCAAACATGTGGTAGAGAATGTAAATCAGCAGGAGAGCTCAAGCGACATGCAAAAGTACACGAACTCCAACCACAGCCGACTATTCCCAGTGAATGTTTTGGTTGCCGACTCTGTGCAAGACATTTTAGATCATTGGCTGGGCTGAAAAGCTACATTCGATCGCAGCGCTGTTAGTTGCTATCGTGCGTGTGTGTATGTATAGATATGCTTATGTGTGTGCGTGTATGTGTATATATATATATGTATATGTATATTATTATTGTTGTTGAGGGTGGTGGATTGGCAGTATCGGTAGAGGGTTTGACGCCATGCTTTCCAGCATAGTTACGTCCCTTTACGATCTGAGTTCAAATCCCGCCGAGGTTTACTTTGCCTTTCATCCTTACGGGGTCGATAAAATAAAGTACCAGTAATGCACTGGATAATTGCTGGCCTTGTGCCTAAAGTAGAAACAATTATTATTGTTGTTGTCGTTATTATTATTGTTGTTATTATTATTATTATTATTATTGTTATTAATGTATGCGTGTGTGTATATGTGTGTGTGTGTATATGTGTATGTATGTGTGTATGTAGTGTATGTATATATATATATATATATATATGTGTGTATATATATATATATATATTTCTTTTTTTTTATTTTTATTTTATTTTTTATTTATTTATTAATTTATTTATTTTTTTCTCCTCGTGCAATGGCCATACTCGATAACGAGGGGGCAGCCATCATGTATGTATGTATGTATGTGTTATCTCTTTCTCTTAATTTCGAGTATATTTTTGACCGGCCACCTTCCTGGTGGCAAGGTTGTAAAAGAAAAGAAATTGTCATCCCTTGAATCGCAAGAATGTTTTGCAAATTTTGAAGGTGCCAGCTATCGCAGCCATTTGTATGTATGTATGTATGTATGTATGTATGTATGTATGTATGTATGTATGTATGTATGTATGTATGTGTGTGTGTATGTCTGTGTGTGGTTGTGGGTGCGAGCACATGTGTGCCTATAAGTTCTGGTACTTATAGATGTGTACGAGGCAGATATTTAAAAAAAAAAGCGGTTTTGTGAAACTTGTTCGAACTTCTGCTGACCGCGATTTTAATAAAGAGTTGTTGAGTTGTTGACAAATTGGTTCTAAATAGAAACTTTACCCAATACCCACCGTTCTTTCTCTTCTTTCTCTCACTTTTCATCTAGGGTGAAATTATATTACACACTGGCATTTTTACGGCAATTCTTTACAGTGATTCTAAAGCCGTCCTCTACTTAGTTCTAACAACGTGTATCTCACTAAACACATCATCAAATCGATGTGCTTCTCCCGCCGAACAGGCAACTCTAACAACGCTAGCCAACCAGCCAGCGAGTCATCCAACTGCGACAAATCATCTGAAAGTTGACAGCGACCGTGCGTCAATCCCCTCATTAGTCTTGCTAAATACAAATGCTTGTCATGATCTAGTGTTGTGACGGGCATGGGTCACTGGCTACAGCCATATCTATGAAAGACGTTCATCATATAATTTACTGGTATATTATTAGTATGCTACACGGTTGGGATTGTATGGATGGATCTAAGTGTAATAATTTACCGCAGACATGTGTTTAAACCACTACCACTGGCAAAACCAGGCAATGTTTCCTACTATATCACACCACACCAACATTCTATTGTTTTTTGTTTTAAATATCGTATTCTAAGTAAAGAATCTTAATTTTATGCTGCGGGGGAAAGTGTGGGCTAGGTAAGACTAACAATTTGGTCCTCATTCAAAATTCATACAATTCGTCTGAATTATTCATTTCATTTTAAGTTGAGAGCTAAGTTAGATTAAATAGTTGAATAATTGTCAGGAAAAGAAAATATGTGTTTGCATCACTTCCGTATTTCAAAACAATATATTACTGATGATGATAAAAACGACAACGATGTCGATAGTAATAACAGCAATAATAATTTTTTTTTCTTACAAAGGCATCACACCTACAAAAGATGGGTCCCCCGTCGGTTTCAACGATGAGCATTCAGTTATTTGTTCAACTGAACATCCAACCCTTGAATTAACGTGTAAATGGTTGAGTATTCCACAGACACATGGTCTCTTAATGTAATTCCCAGCTGAATCAGCAGGACATCATATGTGACAAAGCCGGACATTTGAATTACAGGCAAAATCCATCCGACAGGCTTCCACACAGTTTTCATCTACCTAATTTTCGTCATTCGACTTGGGTGAACCTGAGCCAATGGTAAAGACATTTTCTCGGGACCTCGCTCAACCATGTCTCAATAACCAACAGACATGTCGATTGACTCGTAAGATAAAGGATAATAATTATTTTTGGCACAAGACCAACACATTTAGGGGAAGGAGAAAGTCGATTAAATCGATCCCAGCACTTTATTTTATCGACCCCGGAGAAGATGAAAGGCAAAGTAGACCTCGGTAGGATTTGAACTCAGAACGTAAAGAACGACAAAGCATTTTCTCCGACACTCTAATGATTCTGCTAATCCATCACCTTCATAAATGATCAGGTCTCATCAAACGGACCTGTGGACAAATGTATTTTGTCTTTTTCTATAACCAAGACTACACAGAGGATCGATGGCTTCGATAGTAGATCCCTGAGCACCATCGAGAACATCAGATAGTACCACCACGTTTCCAACAAAGAGTTGTGTGCGCGTACGCATCAGCCTGCAGCCTCCCGCCTCAGCAATCCGCCGCATGCGCTGGTACAGACATGTCCTCCGCCTCCCGCCAGATCATCCTATCAGGATCTCACTCTCGTTCAACGCAGCAGCTAGAGGCTGGAAGAAGCCCTGTACCAGATGGATGGATGTGATTAAGGAAGATCTCTAGAGGCTCGACATCACCTTGAAGGATGCTGAGGGGCTAGTATGGAGGGAACTGGTAGACCTGGTCGGCTCTACTCGCAATGATGCCTCTGGGATCGCTGACCCACGATGACCCCCAGTCCATCGAGCAACAGCAAAGAAGAACAAAGAAGATATAATAATAATTGTTTCTACTTTTGACACAGGCCAGCAAATATCCCAGTGCATTACTGGTGCTTTATTTTATTGACCCCGTAAGGATGAAAGGCAAAGTTAACCTCGGCGGTATTTGAACACATGACGTGAAGGGCCGTAACTCTATATCGCGAAGCGTAGTGTCCGATGATCTACCGATACTGCCACTCCATCGCAAATGCTGTTTGAGGCAGAACCCTAATACTGTATATTAAGACATGTTTAAAACGTTGTGCATAACATAGATAAGAACAAATCACCTGTAAAGCGGTGATAAGTTGCTACTCAGATAGGATCAGGGCAACATACGATTTCAGTCACCTTCTGCTCTGCATACTGCAGTCTGGTACTTCAATATGTGCCCGTAAGCATCTTCGGTGCTAACCAAGTTAAGAAGCATTTAGTTACGACACTTTACGTTCTGAGTTCAAACACCGCCAAGGTCAACTTTGCTTTTCAACCTTTCTGGGTAGTCAAATGTTGGGGTCGGTGATATAGTCTTCCTCGCCCCATAAATAGCTGGTCTTGTGCCTTATTTTGAAGCCAAAGGGCGATGGATTGGCAATATCGGTAGAGCGTTGGTCAACAAGTTTTGTGGCATATAGTTTCAGCCGTTGTGAGTACAAATCTTGCCTAGGTTAGATATGCCTTTCATCCTTACGAGGCCGATAAAATAATGTAACAGTAACGTATTGGGGATCAACTTAATTGACTTTTCCCTTCGCTTCAAATTGCTGGCTTTATGCCAAAAGTAGAAGCAATTATTTCTCTTGATGCTGCTTCGATTTTTCTATGGGATCGTTAGAACATCGAAAAATACCACACAGTGTTTATTTTGTGTTTTATATATTCTCAGGTCAAATCCTGCAGAGATCAACTTTGCCTTTCATCCGTCTGAGGTTGATAAAATAAAGTACCAGTTAAACTCTGGCTCAATATAATGGACTTTCCTCTTCGCCCAAATTGCTGGCCTTGTGGCAATGTTAGAAATAATTATCATTTCTCTCTTTTGGTGTATTTTTTATTCTCATTCTCTTTTTTCTATCATCTCTTTTTCATCTACTCATCCTTCCCCCTCAAACACATCTTAGCCCCCTTTGCCTGTACCTTCCATCCTCTCCTGTCGGTTTCCTCTCTGATCGTTTCTCTTATACTAATCTATCTTTCTCTTTATTTTCTTTCAACTCTTCCTTCTTCTACTCTATTTATCCCTCCTCATCCCGACTTTCGTCTCTTATCACAATGTTATCCCTCTCTCCTTTATTAAACACTCTTCTAATCTCAACCTACCCCTCCCACCTATCAATAAATCTTGTTTCTAAATCCTTTCCGATTTTCTCTACATCTATCTATTTATTTATCTATCTATCTATATATCTGTCAGTCTGCTTATCTGCCTGACTCTCTCTCAGTATATATATATATATATATATATATATATATATATATATATATATGTGTGTGTGTGTGCATATATATATATGTATAAATATGTATATATATGTATGTATATATATATATATATATATATATATTTCTTTATTAGCCACAGGGGCACAAAAGAAGGGGACAAATACAAAGGGGGAAGTTTACATACAATAAAAACGTGTAAAATGTTATATATATATAGATAGATAGATAGATAGATAGATAGAGAGAGAGAGAGAGAGAGATGAGATTCTACAGGACTAGAACTGTTTCATTCTTTAGAAATCATCATGATGATTTCTAAAGAATGAAACAGTTCTAGTCTTGTAGAATCTCATCTATATTAAAACTTTTATACTCTGCTATGTATTGAGTACCTTACTTACTGTGGTTACCTCCGATTCAACCCAGAATAACGTATATATATATATGTCTGTCCGTCTATCTATTTTCTGTGTCTATTTATTTTTTTCATTACACATGCTTTACCCCCTACCTCTTTACAGCCACCAACTCGACGACGGTAACTTCGACCATCGCCACTTTATCACGCCCCACACATGTACCTCCACCACCAACAACAACTACAGCCATGTGATGCCAGTTATGACGGCGCCGCTCACGTGACACGCTTCAGTTTTCAGCTCATTCATCACCAATCATTTACGGTAGACTGGAAGGACAAGAATATGTCACACACTTCACACTATCACAACGCCGTCTTATTAAAAGAATACCAACAACAATAATACTATTTTACATTTATTCATTATTTCAGTATTGGTTTTCCTACATAGGCGCTGGTCATGGTGTCGGACGTATCTGAAATCGAGGTCGTCGACACCATTCTAGGGGAGTAAGTACGAAGAGATAACAGAATCAAGCATTGATCGAAATAAGTCAGTGAGAATGCAACTGGGCACCTGGAGAAGTAAGTTGATGCGGGATGGCGGCTTCTGTTGCTGGACCAAAGGTACATTTAACTGCTTGGTAGTAGGGGGGATGATTTGGGCTAGACCTCCAGATGAAATATCGCTGGGAAGAGGTCGTGAGCATGGTAAGCTGTCACTAAAACTGGGCTAAGTAGAAGCTGTTCATTAACCCTTTTATTATCATATTTCTAATGAAGGACAACGTCAATGTATTTCAATTAATATTGAGAATAATAAAAATTCTGAAGGAATTTACAAATATAATTAATTTTCTGGAAGGCTTTAATATAAGTATGTACACTTTAAAACAGACAGTTTTGTATCACAGGAATTAGGGACGATTCCTCGCGGTTTGGTATCAAAAGGGTTAAAGACCGGACAGATGTGACTAAAGTCTACAACATTCTTTTCCCAGGAAAAAATCTGACCATATTGGAGAGCATACTCTTTCGCTCCTTGAAGAAGAGACAGATTTCGCTGGCTAGAATATTCATCCACTGCTAACTTTCCTTTCAGCGGCGTCTTAAGCTTCCGTCGCTGATGACATGTAGGTATACGTTGAGGATGATACAGCTACAGAGATTCAAGGACAACGATAACGGCGATACAAAAAATGTGGTCATCTTTCGTTTGTTTAACTGAGCTACTCGGTTCGCACTGCATTCAATCCGCCGAACAATGTAATCTCTTCTAGAAGACAATGAAATTAAGAATTGCGGATAATTTTCAAACGTGACTGGTGGTGCTACCCGAGTGTTGTGTCTGACCAGCTGAATTTCTGCAGGTATAGCTGTACTGGAGTTGCTAGCAACGGAATCAGAGTGACGAAACGATCTTGCATGTATTCGTTTAGTGTCCGTGCATTGCTTATGTGTGTGTTTATGTAAAAAAACTGTTGTTACATGCGGGATAGATCCGAGTACCAACTAAATCTATTGTGAAAATTATCTCACCACCTTCTTTTGGCAAGGAGAAGCGGGTAGTTTTCCTCTTCATAGCGACATTGGCAAATACATTTGTTTGGTGGACATGATTAAACCTTTTGGGGACAGTGCTTTTACTCTCAGGACAGGCCTTTATCAACTTTTCAAGTACCGCTTGTCAAGGAGGGTAAGGCTTGTAAGGAGTGCGAGTTGCTGCGTTTCACTAAATTCTATGAAAGTTGGATGAGAGTTGCGAAATTGCTGTGCCTACATTAATTATACGACTGCAGGTTGGTGGCAAAACCTAGGAAAAATAGCTTGCTTTTGGTATGCTGAGTAATGTGGGATTGTGTGTGAGGTAGGCCGAATCTTCCTGTGAGGTTGCTTCCTATTTTGGGTTCCTTTCTTGTTATTCTATTTTGTTATTGCTATTTGTTATTATTATTACGGCGGTGAATTGGCAGTATCGACAGAGGGTCGGACGCCATGCTTTGACGCATAGAGTTACAGCCCTTGCCATTCTGAGTTCAAATCCCGCCGAGGTTAAATTTGCCTTTCATCCTTAAGGGTTGATAAAATAAAGTACCAGTAATGCACTGGTGAATTACTGGCCTTGTGCCAAAAGTAGAAACAATTATTTATTAATGTGTCTTTATTGTTATTGTTATTCTCACCCTTTCATTCACTATACATCCCCTGCAGTTTCTTGTTTCCTTTGTAAATATGACATATTGTGTTAATGTCAGAAATAATTATTGTTACTGACATAAGTGTGTTAGTGAGTGGGCAAGACAGTTAAATATATCTCACAACGTTCAAACCTCTGCTCAGTCAACTCTGGCTTTCATTCGTCTAGGGTCAGTAAAATAAATATACCTGTCTAATAACTTTAAAACCAACCGACAAGAGACCTAGGGGTAGACCTCGAGCACCATGGTTGGATAACATTCAAGAGCCCGGCTGGTCTCACCATGGGATCCAGCCAGACAAATTGGAAACGATAGTCTCTGACAGAACCCGCTGGAAAGCGTACTTGAGGACTTTGTCCCCACGATCCTCCCAAATATAAATGAGCGAAGAAGAAGAACAACAACGTTTTGATTTGCGTCAATGTCTGAAAGAATTGTAATCATTCACACAAAATTCAACCGTGGATCATATACTTTGATCTATTCAATTTGAGGCTATAGTAGACATTTGCCCAAGGTACCAAAAATAAAAGTCATGTACTTATTTATTGATTTGTTAAAAAAGTCAACACGATACCTCGCACTTGCAACGTAATTCTTCATAGTTTGTTAGGGGGAGTTAACAGACGTTATTACCAGAGATGTGGCACAATAGGAAGCCCCAATCTAATATAAGAACAAGGACACATATTTTGTTCTTTTCTTGATTATTTGCGCAATCATTTACCCTTCAAATTCTAAGACATATTGCAGATTTGTATTGTCTCAGATATGGTAAATACTTGGAGATAGATGAAGAAAGCACAGTTAATATCGGTAGGAGTTGAATTTATTTTCTGCAGATAATAACAAGAACAAAAATAATATATACATTAAAAGTCCGTCCCAAGCCCAGAGTCTCACCAGGCCGGTGTTTCTCCGGTTTCATCGGCGTTAAACGACTGAGAGTACAAGACTTATCTTCTGGATATGATGCCAATCCATCACAAGGTTAACTTTCAGCTACTGGGGAAACTCATTTTTATCTGAATGTATTGAAGCAACGTGAAATGAAGTGTTTGCTCGAGAATACAACATTCGACCCTGTCCAGGAACCAAATCCCCAACATTATGATCGTACGTCCAGGACCTTAACCACTAGGCTATGCGCCTTCTCAAATATATACATTAATGGTCGAAATTTTATTCTTATTATAGAGAGTAAATAAACAAACAACATCAACAAGAACAACAACATTGTATAATGCAAGATCAGAGATCGGGAACCTGCATCACTTTAGCCTTTCTCGAGTGACTTTAAGCCACGACATATGATCCAGATATTGAACAATTTCAGATAAGAAAGCAAAAAATCGCATTGAGTAACAAAAGAACGCTAGCTAAATTGATGCTTTCTTGTAAGTATTTTTGTTTATAATATATTATGCGACTCTGGTAATCTCAATAATAGTACTTATTATTGAACAGAAAGATAATTGTAAATACAGTGGATTGCTATAAATAGCTCATAAAAGTTTATAGACAGAAAAAGAAGGTTGCCAATTGCTGCTACGAGGAATCGAACCTTATATCTCACAGATACCGGATGAACGTCCTAGGAATTGAGCTAAGGGACCTTAGACAACTTCTTATTGCCCACAACACCTTGTAATTTCGAAAGTTGCCGCTTCGCATACGATGCATGTTTTCATTTTCAAAACTGTTTTATTCAGTTCCTCAATTTAGACATTTCTAGTCTTATATTCTATAGCTAATAACATCAATAGGGAATCTTTATGTGGTCACTAAACTGACTAGAAATAGTAGTTAGATCCCTTTTAAATCAGGCCCTACTATTTTAAGATGTAGGAAACACTGTATAATGTAAAATTTCCTTCATGTTTTTAAAAACAGTAGGGTCTGGTTGGTTTGAAGGGTATTTAGCTGCTATTTATAGTAAAGTTAACAGTCACTGACAACACCAGCAGTAAAAATAACAGCATTAATAACTAAGGGCGGTGGATTGGCAGTATCGGTAGAGGGTCGGACGCCATGCTTTCCAGCATAATTACGTCCCTTTACGATCTGAGTTCAAATCCCGCCGAGGTTGACTTTGCCTTTCATCCTTACGGGGTCGATAAAATAAAATACCAGTAATGCACTGGGTAATTGCTAGCCTTGTGCCTAAAGTAGAAACAATTAATAACTATTTCTAGTATAGGCACAAGGCCAGTAATTGGGGGGGGGGGGTCGATTAAATCGACCCCAGTACGTTACTGGTGCTATATTTTATCGACCCCGTAAGGATGATAGGCAAAATTAACCTCGGCGGGATTTGAACTCAGACCATAAAGGACCGTAACTCTATGCTGCAAAGCATGGTCTCCGACTCTCTACTGATACCGCCAATCCACGGCCCTAATAACGCATTAATAACAACAACATCACCAAAAAAAAAAAAGAAAAACAACAACAGTAACAACAATATTTAGGCACAAGGTCACCAATTTTGGGACAAGGAAAAAGTCGATTATACCGACTTCAATACTTTACTGTTACTTTATTTTATCAATAACAGAAGGGTGAAACATAGATTTGATATCGGTGGGATTTGAACTCAGAACGTAGAATGCCGTATCTAAATACCGCAAACTATTTTGTCTGAAGCTCTGTCGATACTGCCAACATCACCGACCATAATCATAACAATAACACGTGCGGTGTTGAAGTGGAAAAAATATACTGATATAAGCGAGGGTGGTGATGGAGTGGTGGTGAGAAGCACGTGACTTTGTCACTGTGTCAATATTGGTGCGTAAGTCATCGCCTCAGTGATCGGTGCAGAGGCTGAGGTTATGGAGAGTGACGGCAGTTGAAGGGCGGTGACTGCAGGAGAAGAAAAAAGGAAGACGGTAAAGAAAAAGAAGATGGTATTGAAGATGGTGGTGGTAGGAAAAAACAAAACAAAACAAGAAATAAGGAAATTATAGAGTGATGGTGGTGGGAAGAAGAAAGCGAAGGAGACGATGAAGAAGAGCAACAACAAACAAGCCACAACAAAAAGCAAACAATTACACAATACTCCGACCACCACCATCACCACATTCCCACCACAACCACCAAGATATATATATATATATATATACACACACATATCGGTACAGTATATGGAAGGTATATATTAGGTAAACGATTGATATAGCAGGAAGAGGGTATATATATATATATATATATATATATATATATATATATATATATAAATATATATATCATCATTATCATCATCATCATCATCATCATCATCGTTTAACGCCTATCTTCCTCGCTATTTGTGTGATAGCTATGGCGAAAGAGGTTGGACGAGGTTAACAGGGCTGAGGTCAGACACCTTTCTCTCCGGCCAACAACTGATTCTTTTTTTTCAAATACCACTTAAGAAGAAGAATCAGGATGGAGAGAGAGGTGCTGTACCCCAGCAAGTTTTATGAAAGGTGGGTGAAAGTGGCGAGAATGGCCCGAGTGAATGGGCCTTCTCTCTATATCAGCCTGTAGGTTGAGGAAAAAGAGGAAGAGAGGAAAGGGGTACTCACTCTTCGTACTCCTGGAGATGAGGGTTGCACATTTTTTCGGGGGTATGTGTTACCCATATGTAATGTCTCCCCTATTGGGGAAAATCGATTAATTTTTAAATTGCATTTGTGATAACATTTTACACGTTTTTATTGTATGTAAACTTCCCCCTTTGTATTGTCCCCTTCTTTTGTGCCCCTGTGGCTAATAAAGAAACACACACACACACACACACACACACACACACACACACACACACACACACACATATATATATATATATATATATATATATATATATATATATATATATATGCAGTGTAGGTATTACGGTGAAATACTGGTGTTGATACCAAATCAAGCAGCACTCTATACACAGGCCGAGTGTATATAATAGAAAAACGAGGAAGTTTCGTTTACATATAAAATATATTTATTGTGTTACGCGCGTTTCGTTGGGGATTGGCTCAAGGTGACCCATAGGAGTTATGGACCCGACTCCAGTATCGATCTGCTCCGCATTACCAGTCTGAGGAGCAGATCAATACTGGAGTCGTGTCCATAACTCCTATGGCTCACCTTGAGCCAATCCTTTGCGAAACGCGCGTAACAGGTCGATACACAATAAATATTTTTTATATGTAAACGAAACTTCCTCGTTTTTCTGACTCCGTTTATATTTGGATATTTTGCTCCTTATAACAGTCTTTCCTCACTCTGTTTGGTTGAGCACTTTTCTTTGAGTGGTTTCGGGCTGCCATTTCTGGTGGCTCGTCCCTTAGGGGCCGCTGGTTCACTGCCCTTTGCACGCTATCACTTCTCCCTACCGCGTGGTGTAGGACGGTTATCTTAAGTATTTTAGAGTTGTCTGTAATGTATCTGCTAAGCACACGCTGATGAACCATTGGTATTTACATTTTAGTCCCTAATATAGTGGCGAAACGAATCCTTTTGGATTTGTACGTGTGTGTTATATAGTTATAGACGTTTTGATTTATATTTTTAATTATTATGTGTCTACCTTACCTTCCGTAGTTTATAGATTCCATACACTGGTGGTGTCCCTGTTTTTTTTATCGCACACACTCTATCTCTCTTTAGTATGTTATCCTTTCAGCATATTGTATTTTAAAGAGCTCAGGATACCTTTTCCTTTGAGCACATTATTGACA
>OZ024742.1:70079907-70089907 GCA_964016885.1 Eledone cirrhosa | reverse complement strand
CCCGCGGAGACTGTCTGCCATGACCTTCAATCTGTGGTTCCTGCCCTGGCGGGAATCAGCCTCCAGGTCACCTCGTCCAAGTCGGAGGTGGTGAATGTCAGCTGTGATTCTGAGAGCTTTGCAGCCTCCGTCTTGGACGTGCGGTCCATTCTCCACCAAGTACAGGTGATCCCCAAAGAGGATGTCCTCATCCTCGGGTCACCGATCCATTCGCCGGCCATCCGCTCCACCATCAGGTATAGGCTCCAACAACTCCAGACCCTCACGAGCCGACTGGGCTTGATTGACGGCTACCCAGCTCTCTTCCTGTTGAGGAACTGCTTCACCATGCCGAAGCTCCTCTACACCTTTCGCAGCGCTCCGTGCTACAGCTACGCATCTCTCTTCGCTGACCTCGATACTTGTATCCGAGCAGCAGCCGAGGAGATATGTAACGTCAAGTTTGGCGACACTCGATGGCAACAGGCCACTTTACCTGTCAGTTATGGCGGCCTTGGCCTCCGGTCCTCGATCTCGCTGGCTTTGCCGGCGTTTCTTTCATCGGTAACCTCATGCCGCTTCCTCGTCAGTAGGGTTCTCCAACACACAATAGAACCCTCTATGTTCAGGAAACGTGAGGTCGCCTGTGAGACGTGGAACAGGCTGGGACTTAGCCCGGTAGACGTCTCCCCCTGCTGACGTCAAGTCCCCCAAAGCGTATGGGATGCCATCCAGTGCAGTCTGGCCTTAGACAGGTTCACGCGCCAGCTCGACCAGCACCGCCTTGCTTGTTTTCGCGCGGCCTCCAAACCCCACAGTGGTGCCTGGCTCCTTCTCCATTGGCACACAGCTGGATAACGATAGCCTGCGCAACGGCGTTTCCTTGAGGCTTCGCCTCCGGATCTGCGAGCCACATAAATGTCGCTGTGGATCCACCGTGGACTCTTTCGGACTCCACCCACTTTCCTGTCACCACAGTGCCGGCCGCCTTCCACGCCATGCTGCCCTCAACGAGGTCATTAAGCATAGCTTGGACGCTGCAGGCTTCCCCTCCCAGCTCAAGGTGCTGGGGCTGGACCGAGGGGATGGAAAAAGGCCAGACGGTGTGACCATCTTCCCGTTCTGCAGTGGCAAACCCCTCGTCTGGGATGCCACTTGCAGCGACACTTTCTCCAGCCGCAACCTGGTGCAGTCTACGACTAACCCAGGTACTGCTGCACGTCCGGCTGAGGAGGCCAAACTCTCCAAGTACCGGTCGCTCTCCGACATGTTCGCGGTCGTGACCTTGGCCCTAGGGCTACCTCCCTATTCACCACCATAGGCGCTGAGCTGGCTAGCCGCAGGTGTGAGCCTCGCGAGTTGGAATGGCTCTTCCAGGACATCTCCATTACCATCGTCCGGGGAAACGCCTTCTCCATCCTGTCCGCCGGGACTGTGGGGAGGCCAGCACGTGGGATCCCATTTGCTCACCATACGGATTAATAGGCAAAGTTATAAACTATTGTAAATAAACCCTTTTAATTACATGTAAGGTAGCTTGTTTCAATAAATTCAGGTTTTTTTTTATTTATATATATATAAGAATTACTATTAATTTTAGCAGAGGGCCAACAATTTGTGGAGAAGGGAAAAATCTAACCTAGTACGTTACTAGTAATTTATCTTATGAACACAGGAAGGATGAAATGCAACGTTGACATCGGCCTGATTTGAACTCAGAACATAACTAAATGTCACAAATCATTTTGTTCGATGCTCTAACGAGTCTGCCAATCCACTGCACTCATTATTTTCTTTTATAATGGAATGGGTGCTACCCATCACTAAAAAAGACAATGACAAAAAAATGTATAAATAAAAATCATACTGGCAATATAGGAAACTAAGATAATCTGGCATTATTAGGGCCGTGGATTGGCAGTGTCAGTGGAGGGTCGGACGCCATGCTTTGCAGTATAGAGTTACGTCCCTTTTCGGTCTGAGTTCAAATCCCGCCGAGGTTAACTTTGCCTTTCATCCATACGGGGTCGATAAAATAAAGTACCAGTAATGCACTGGGTAATTGCTGCCCTTGTGCCAAAAGTAGAAACAATTATTAATACCTCCTTTGTAGCTGATCAATAGAACAAAATAAGCTGTAAGATCAAAAGTGTATCACAAATATGTATAGTTTTAGAAAAATGTAAAAGAAAAATTGTTGAAATACGTTTATACTTGTCACAATATCCTGGAATTGACTGATGTTAATTTTCAAGAGCACTTTTGTTATTTTGTTCTTTTCTTATATTCATTTGTCACTGGAGGAATATCAGACAAGTATAACATTCTTTGGATACCAAACTACCCAAAACTGCCCTTGGTTTTACGATTTAAACCTGTTTGCTTATATTTATCTAGAAAATAATTTCCATCGTAATTTTATGAGAGAACATTTAAGTTATGTTCTAAATACCAGCTTAATCACTCCAAATTCTTAATTATTTTCAAAATCATGTAAAAATCGTTGGCAGTGCTTTTCATTAGAGATATGGTAACGCAAAGGTAAGGAGAGGAAATTTCCTTTAGTTGGTCCAACTGTTTGGCATGAACGTGTCATTAAGAAGTATCTAGTTGTTGTATATGTGCCTCGGCTAAAATGAAACCGTAACTGTCATTGCTCTGAAATGAAAACAGGGTAGCAACAATATATATATATATATATATATATTAGATGAAACTACATATGTTTCTCTCACTGAAGAGGATAATGAAATCAAATAGTGCTTTATTGATGTGTGTGTGTGATGTAAAGTGTACAACTGGTGAAGAGGTGGAAGGAATAACCATGTGTTTTTTTGTGGGGTGGTGGTGGAGAAGAAATGATTGAAAGATAATATATTAGAAAAGTTATACAGTTTATTTCTCCGTCAAGTAATCAAGTAACCGGCATTCTTTGTTCATACAATCTCAATTATTCTCGTACTCAAGAAATGAAAAGCTCTCTTATAGGCCCGCAGAGAAGTGAATCGGAAAACTGTAAAGAAAGTATTTACAGATGAGATTATATGAATAAAATCTATCTGATATAGCAAGTGAAAATGCAACAATACTGTTTCATAGCATCAACTTTGGGGTTCTTATTTGCCTTAAAATTGTAGCCCTAATATTCATGGAGACAGTTCCGCATCAAATCTTCTTTTACAGCAAGATCTTCATTTTCAAGCTGCATATACTGTTGATGTGCTGAAAAGACTTAATGGTCTAAGGTCTAACGAATAATTCGAGGTAATATACTGAATGTAACTCAGCAAACATAAGATGAAAATATTGAGGTTCTAGAGAAAATTCCTGGTTAGAATAAATAGGGAAACGTCTAAGTGAGGTTTCAAGTATCTATATCTGCATTAGCCTATCAATTTTCATATATTTTGGGAAGATTCTGTCATGTGTAAAAATATTTCTGGATACACTGGTTGAATAAATTATGAAGAGATTAAAAGGAAAGGGTGAAATAATACAGGAAAAATCCCAATGTCGGTCCATAGCCTAATTGTTCCACAGAACTGGAAGTAGTAAATATGAAAATCTAAATACCTTCAGCAAGTTCCATGGTTTTGACGATGACAAAATCCTAAAACTCACTCTCAAGAAATGATCGGAGATCTCCCTCAATTGTATCAAGGGAAACGATATCTTTCCAATTATGTATGTGAAGCTAAATATTTATGTAACACTTTCAGTAATATCAGCAATTGTGAAGCACTATTTTTCTAAGCTCTAGTCAGTCAAGTATAAACTGTGTATTCTATGTGATGAAGGGGGGACTCTCTGATCTCATGCTGCTCCTCAAGAAAGACATTCTGTTGATAATGAAGAAGTGATAAATATTTTCTAGCACATTAAAGTGCGTTGGATTCCTTATTCTTAAGTGTGTATTTTATTGTGGGTGAATAAAAGTAAAAGTTTCATTTTCCAGATAAGGGTTAATATTTTTCGGAGCTACTTTAGAATTGTGGTCACCATATTAAATATCCCACAAATCATTATTTTATAGTTTTATATTATTCTAAATTTAAATATATATATATATACGGCAGAATGTGTATGAATCATAATATTTCAATATCTTGAAAATATTGGAGTAAAAGCATTCTATTTTTACAACAAATTTTCACATATTTTCTTTACTCAGCTTCATATATAAATAATTAATTGAAAATGGAATGTATACCACATATTTAAGTATATGTTATTTATATGCATACAAATACATACACACACACACAAACAAACAGGCAGACACACATATATACACCCACATATAGACACATCTACACACATAAATATAGGTTATATGGCATCGCAGATTTTATTTTAAAAAAGGTTAGGAGAGTGCCGTTTCTTTCAACTGAACACTTGTTCTTTTGAAATCGGTTCGCGTCGCTGATAGAAACGCTATACATTGTATGCTCTTAGAATGTTTCTATGCCTTGAATGTCGCTAGAAAGCGTGGCAAAATTGTGTGTAAAATTTCTATGGGAACATTTCAAGAAAAAGTACTGCTGATTATATTGACTTCAATACTTGACTGGTACTTTATTTTATTGACTCCGAAAGGGTAAAATGTGTAGTTGATCCCAGCAGAATTCGAACTCAGAATGCAAAGGGATACGACTATATGCTTTACTAATTCTGATATCCATCACACTTCCCAAAATTAAACAATGAAAATCCTTTTCCATTGCTTCAAGGCCCGATACCTATGTTTAGCTACATCTTGGTAGATTTTTTACGATTGCTCAGAGTGTTATGTTTTAGATATTTTTCTAGCGTTCTGTTTTTATGGATTTATAAACGCTGTGGTTGATAAAATTCACTAGTTCATTTATAATGGCTTTTGTTGGCATCTTCCCGTTTATTTGTTTTGTTGGTTATATAATTTTTTTAAAGGTTGCACTTGTGGTTGCTTTGTTGCTTGATTGTTAGTGTGGTTGTTTTTGTGGTTGTAACTGTGGTTGTTGTTTCTCAGTTGATGTGGTTATAGTTGAATTAATGTGGTTTTCCTTGGCTTTGCATCTATTGCTCTTAATAGAAAATATCTTGTCGTCTCTGCCTTTTATTGTGTTCACCATTTTGTGGAGTTAATTGCGGTTGTCGTTGCAGTTCAGACTGCCCTCATTACTAGGAGGTGGTTCCGAGAAAGAGAGAGAGAGAGAAAGAGTTCTAAGTCTCAAGTTTTCCATAACAAATCTCTTTTAATTCCCTTCCAGTAATTTACAAAAGAGTTGCAAACTGGTCAAGGGTTTCGCTTATCACCACATTTGGTGTTGTTCATTCACACAATCTCTGATATCTCTGTTGTAACCTGAATGACCGGAATATGTTGTATATATTTTTTGCTCCAAAGATTGATTTTATCAGGAACTAAGATTATGCAATCTGCTTTTTATTCCTATTTGATTTCCAGAACAATTCTTTCAGTTTTATTTTCTTTGTTTATGATAATGGTTTAGAGAAGGAAAAACGAATAAATCTACGAATAAGAATGGAAAATCCCCGCATCCACATGGTATATAATAGTGTAAAGAAAGTGAGAAACCAACGAAAATATTCGCTTCCAAGAGCCCAGATAAGATGCAGTGAACCAACTTTTGAAAAGCTTGTTTTATTAGTTAATCAAGCGTTTAGCATTGTTTAATGGGCTGTAATTCCACGCTTTATTCAGTTCATTGGACCACCAGAACATAAACCTGTGTATCTGACACCGAACACAAACATCCTGCATCCAACATTGAACATTAAACTATTAAACGCCGAATGGAGACTATTAAATGCAATTTATCTTTACAATGCCATCAACAGTACAGCGTTAATGTTCTCAGCACACAATCAATGGTGGACACCTAACTTTCACATACATTCTTGCTCTTCTATCCAACTTTTTCAGTGTTTAATGAACTTTTCTGTAGCATTTTTTGTCTTTGTTTCTTTTTTAAATATCAGATTACAGTATTTACTTTATAAAATATATTCTTTCATCAAAATAAAACAAATACAAATCATAGAAAATAACATATTTAGATTCTGACTAGTTAAAGTAACACTGACGTTTCGAAATTGGACTCAGAAAACTAACGTTTGAAATAAATTATTTTAATGATTTAATATTTTTTAACATCTGTGAAATAATATTTTAAAATTAAATAATTATTAACTGATAATAAAATTCAGGTAAGTTAAAAATGAAAAATGAAAAAAAAAAAAAAAAATAAAATTAAATATACCGAGCGCAGCATTGAAGTGTTCTATATTCGTGTGTAGAGCAATAGTTATCGTCTGCTTCACAGAAAAACTATGTTGAAATTGCCGCGCGCTGATGAAAATATTTCTATGGAAAACCATAATGGAAGCTTTTCAGAAATCAACTTTTGTATGCGTTCAGTATCACGAGTATTTTATAATTTTGTCGAAATTCATGAAAGAAATAGAACAATTGAAGTAGTGTTTTTTTATATGTATATATATATATAAGCTCAAATTAAAACATTGACATTTTCTAATAGTTACCTGTTTATTACATATAAATGGAACTGAACATGTATTTCAAAATCAACCGAGAATGATGCTTAGTTATATTAATTATGAAATTATGGATAAAATATAAATACAAATAACAACCACACACACACACACATGCCACGCAGACGAACATCCACCCCCATATACATCTATATATCTATCTCTATGTGTGTTTGCATGTATGTATGTATGTATATATATATATATATATATATAATCGTTGTCGAGCCCTCTTCGAATTTTAGTCTTTACACATATATATATATGTGTGTGTGTGCGCGTGAGTGAATGTGCGCGCGCGCGCGCGTATATGTGTGCGTGTGTGTGTGTGTGTGTGTGTATGTATATATATATATATATATATGTATTTACGTATATATATACGCGCGCGCCAGTTGAGGTTCTCTACGGTTTTATTATTTGTCAAGTAACTAATTCATTCAGTGGTTAGTTTGTAACCGGATGGTTATTGTCAAATCTCTTTCTCTAACCACGAGAAAAGCAAGTCGAAGCAACCAGAACATCTAAACTAAGAAAAGACACAAGGGGCTAAAATAGGCATTGAGAATGTCAAAGAATGTGAGGCGAACTTTGAAATTTAAATAACCAAACGGTTACTAAAATCAACCGATGAATGGATTAGTTACCTGACTAATAATGGTTTCTGATTTAGACACAAAGCCAACAATTTTAGGGAGAGGGAAAGTCGATTAAACCGACCCCAGTGCATTTCTGGCGCATTATTTTATCAACCTGGTAAGGATGAAAGGCAAAGCTCAACTCGGCGGGATTTGAACTCAGACCGAAAAGGACTGTAACTCTATGCCGCAAAGCAAGGTGCCCGATGCTCTACCGATACTGCCAATCCACCGCCCAAGTCACCTGACTAGGTCATAAGTTTCTTATATAGGCACAAGGCCAACAATTTTAGGGAAGGGGAAAATCGATTAAATCGACTCCAGTGCATTACTGCTGCTTTATTTTATCAACCCGGTAAGGATGAAAAGCAAAGCTAACCTCGGCGGGATTTGAACTCAGACCGTAAAGGGACGTAACTATATGCCGCAAAGCATGGTGTCCGACGCTCCACCCTTACTGCTAATTCACCACCCAAGTTACCTGACAAATAATAAAACCGAAGTGAAACTCACTAGTGCATATGTTTCCATTGGTTGTATGACCCACCAAAAGGATATCTCTTACAACACACAATTTAACATTCCAAATCTTACAATACAAATACAAAAACAAAGCATTTCTCACTCTCCTTCTCCCCTCTTTCTCACTCTCCCCCTCTCTCCCTAGACACACATATAAGGTTGATCATGGAATGGCTGCCACAGCCAATGAAGCCCTATCAGAGGAAACATTAATGGAGTAGAGTCTCTCAGAGAACTATCGAGGGAGCTTGTTCTTTGTGATGACCATCTCAAACATGCCCTTGGTTGTACAGGCAGCCGCTCTCACTAGCTATATTGACGATAAGAAAAATACAGTTTGGTGAAGAGGTGGAGCGTGTGTGGGTGTGCGTGGGAGTGTGAGTAGCTAAAGGAAGCCGTATGGGGAATTTAGACCATTTGCAGTCCATGTCTGGAGAAAATAATTGTGCGCTGCTCAATGATGTGAGGTAGTGGGTAGAATTTCTGGTAGAGCGGAAATATCGGGCGACTGGTGACCGGCTGCCGAGCCGAATGTCCCACAGGTGTTCGGTGAACCGGTCCGCCAATCGATGCCCAGTCTATCCGATCTAGACAGCTCCACATATCGTGCAGTGGAGCCCTCAGGCAAGTTTATTGAGTTTTATACTGAGAAACATTATCAATATATATATTATGTGTATTGATTAAACCTAAAATTAACTTATTTCTACTTCTAATTTCTCTAAATATGTTTGAATTGACAAAAATGGATTCGCCTGGAGCTCTTTCTAGCACTCCTTAAGGCCTGTCCTGTTTTATCTACCGTTTTATAAAACGTTACAGTGACACCATGTGGAAATTATTTAAATATTTTCTTCCAAGGGTAGATGACTAGTATTTTAATTCAGCGTGAGAGATATATTTTAGTGAAGACCTGAATATACTGATGAAGACAATCAGGGTCTTAAGATGTTTACCAAAATCGATAACTGTTGATCGATACTAAGGTAAACATTCCATTTTTATAATTCTCAGTAACAGAACTATCTATGTAAGTACAGCACAATTTTAACACATATTTAAATTTGTAATTAAATCTATATATCATTTACTCCATATATATGTTCAAATTACTAGTTTCTTTCTCAACTGATATATCCAGTTATATATTGTTTACATATATATTATGGATGCACTGAATAGAAGTTCATTGAGCTTTGTACCGTTAAACATTATCGATATATATTTTATATGTATTGATTAAGCCTAAAATAAACTTATATATATATATATATTTAGTGTGCATGTGTGTGTGTGTGTGTGTGCGTGTGTGTGTGTGTGTGTGTGTGTGTGTGTGTGTGTGTGTGTGTGTGTGCGTGTGCGTGCGTGTGTGTGTGTGTGTGTGTGTGTGTGTGTGTGTGTGTGTGTGTGTGTGTGTGTGTGTGTGTGTGTGTGTGTGTGTGTGAGTGCATGTGTGTTTACTAGAACAAGATTAGTGGTCATACTTCTCCAAGAGCAAATGATAACCCTTAAACTGTCAAAAAGTGTCCTAAAAAGTTGATAAGGAAACACTTCTATGGATGATGTTACAAACGTAATTGCTTTAGGATACTACTTTCCTATGGGTGGCATATCGTCGTTGCTCAAACAACGTGCACTGTCATCCTATGTTGAATAAACATATACAAAATCCTAGTGTAGAGTAGTATATCTACACGTTCCAACACATTGTTGGTGTAACTCCAGTAAGAAACACTATTAGTGCAATCCCATGAAAACAGCAACTAAAAGCAAATATTAATACAACAATCCTAATATAATTGTATGGGATAGAACAAATTGTTATATAGAGATCAGCTATCACGCAAAATGTGAACATTTCGTTCGAAATCAAGAAGACAAAAAGAGCACTTATGGACAAATACATAGAAACATCTTTACCCATATCATATTTATACCCGTAGCTGTAATTACTGGTGCAAGTAATTATATTCATAAATAATAATTTTGAAAAATGTGGTTTTCCAGAAAAGAAAAAAAAGGACCAAACAATATATATTTTAATAATTCAGACTGCAAGTGAATAGTTCACTATACTCCACCCCCCCCCCACACATACACTAC
The DNA here is from genome assembly GCA_964016885.1 of Eledone cirrhosa. Lineage (NCBI taxonomy): Eukaryota > Metazoa > Mollusca > Cephalopoda > Octopoda > Eledonidae > Eledone > Eledone cirrhosa. Next base: position 70,080,107 of record OZ024742.1, on the reverse strand, counting down.
ACGTATATATTCACACATATATTTGTCTATTTCTGTATATTTTTCTTTTATTTTCTCTCAGCCTTTATTGAGCAGGAAACGATCAAAGACAATCCCGTCTTTTTTATTGGTATACTATTTTGAGGACGACGTTATCAAACATGCCCTTCCCGTTCTAGGATAATATGGTGTGAATTGAAGGAAATTTGGCTGCTATTTTT
>OZ024742.1:70067407-70074907 GCA_964016885.1 Eledone cirrhosa | reverse complement strand
TATTATTATAAAGAAAGTATATAATATACAACACTAGTATTGTATCATATAAAACACAACAGCATTCATGATGTATTAATAAAAATAGTTATATCATATAAAACACGTTTATATTAATAATATAAGGTAAATAAATAAAATCATCATACTATTGTAGGATATATAAAACATTATTGCAATATATATAAATATAGTTATATCGTATAGAAATTGATTTTCTAATTTTAATATAGGAAATGATTGTATCATATTTTGAAAGGGAAGTAAATATATAACTAGACGTATGATTATATTATACAAAATATTATTGTATCATAAAATATAATTACATCATATATAATATTCTAATACTATGAAAGTTGTATTTGTTTTAATCAGTTTTATGTCTGAACGTTACAACCACCTCAGATAAACATACTTTCGTGCCTAGTGAATATGTAGTCAAATTTCTTTTCCACAAAACATAAATCAAAAGCAACTCAATCATGACATTTCAAATCAAAGACTTCATTATACCAGACCTGTCAACTTTTCCCGTCCGATGAGGGGATCTCCCACCCACTTTTGGGTGGGTGAGAGATGTCTTCTCTTTTGAAATAGGTATAGCTTTCATTACATAAAATTTCCCCATTTTGTCTCATTTCTCCCCGTTTTGGCGCACTTTTTTTTCATGGTACTCCCCGTTTTGGTGTTTAGAGGTTGGCAGCTCTGTTATACTATAAATCAATTTATCATAAATTTGTAAAACATCGAAATATTTGGAGAAATTTTCATCAACATTTACAGGATAAGGAACGCAAGGTTACTTGCTAGAATTTGATGAGACTAGAAGTAAGTTTCTCACAGGCAAACACTGAAAAAAACACGAGCTTGTATTATCACAAAAATTGAACCAAACACAGTACAAAATATAAGCAAATATGAGCAAATATTGAAGTACATTACTGTATTCGCGAAGAAAAGAAATTTGCGAAGTTTCAACCAGGATACTTCATGAAAGAAAAAAGTGAAGTAGGAAGCTTTTAAACAGCTCATTTGCTAAATATTAAAATATTTTAAGTATAAGTTGAATAGATAACTTGTAAAACCTATCCCTGTCTTATTTTCTTTTTGTTCTTTCCAGACAAGTTATGTATTACGTTCCAAGGTCGTTAAAATAAAGTACTAGTCAAGTACTTGCTAAATGGACCGACTCTTCCAAAGTCTGGCCTCTTGTAAACAGAGCCGCACTTTTACCTTAGATACGTCAAAATAATTCGTACGAGTGTGCGAGGATTTCCCTTAGAATTACTCTAGGTTGTATTCCCTTCTATTGGGATATTTCCTTGTTAACATTTGATTGCTGTTTATTGTTTTTAATGTTTTTTTTTTCCTTTTTACTCGATGTAAATCCTCACTGTTTAATATTTTGTCTTTTGCTGAATTAATTTTTCTCCTTAATCACATAGTTCCTGTATTCGTCAATCTTAGTTAAATTCAATATTAACCACAGTATGTTAAATCTCACGTCTTTTACTGTTCGTTCTACAAATTATTGTCTATATATTAATGCTTTCTTGTTGATCTCACCCTTTTGTTCTATGTACGATTCTTGTTTGTTGTTTTTCCTATTTCTTTTCCTTTTGTACTGTTCCCAGTATGGCCTAGTATGAATAGTCAGTATAGATAAGGTGTTTGATTCACGATAATACTGTTCCCAGTATGGCCTAATAGCCATGGTGTTTGATTCACGATAATAAAGTGTTGGCTTCAATTCCTGGATCGGGCGGTGTGTTGTGTTCTTCTGCAAAATACATTATTTCACGTTGCTTCTTCTGCTAGAAGTTGTGACTAGTAGATAGTATCAACAATATAAAGCCCAATGGAAATATTGTTTTCTTGGTTGATATGACAATCGGCATTTCCTTTCTTTTCTGTACCAAACGTATTGGGCACTTGTGGCCAATAAAGTATATTATTATTATTATTATTACAACTTTATGTTGTGAGTTCAAATTCTGCAGTAATGAACTTTACTTTCTTCCTTCTGAAATCAACTATCGATTATGTAAGTCTATATATTGCGTGACATAGTTTGGTAGTGATTCTACAGAATATGTGGAGTGAGAGTTGTGTGCTATGTCAGTTAGATTATTAAATTAAAAGTCTTGCATACGATATAGGCAGTGCCTCGTAGGAAAATATTTTTAATTGGGTCTAGAGTTGTATACCCTGTATATTTATGGTTTTGTTCATATTTATTTTATCATACTCCACTTGTCATACTCCACTTGTTATTAAGACTGTTTTCACTTTCACAACCTCACGTTTTCTTTATTTCAGTTTCAAGATCCTTGTAGTTTGACAGTATCAGTGTAGGTAACTATGTAAGCATAGAAGTAGGTGACTAAATCATATCAGTATATACACTCAGGTATTGTAAAGAATTGGCTGTCAGAAATATTAACAATTTTCTAAATAAAAAGGTTGCATAGAACTGATTTGATGTTCGACTCTATTTCCATTATTTTGTTTTTATAATTGTCTGTGGCTAAGGCAATGATCCTATACATCTAAAATCAGACCTTCCGTTTATGCTTTTAGCCCAGAGATTTTGAGTTAGAGTTTGTTTTCACTTTTGTTTACTTAATCCCTATTAAGTATTCAAGGGATTACTTTTTCTTTTCATTTTTCAACAGTATATATTTCAATACAGTTATGATTTTTTAAACATTTTATTTTGTCTTATTCTTATCTATTTTTTTTTTTTGTCCGGTGTAGTTAGTTTTCAGCTGGAACTTTATTGTTTCCTTATATATGAAATGTTCCTATTTGTTTTCGTCAAGTTTCTTGAACACACAAACCAGGTTTCCTTTGCTTGCTTCTACGTATTTTCCCTCCTATTGTTGTTACTTTGTAGCTCACATTCGAGTAAGATTTGGTAGTATATACCAAACTTTCGCTAAGGTGCTATGTAGTTGCGAGTAGACACAGACACCCTCTCGACCCTTTCACCCTTCATTTATCGGATCATCCACGATGTGACAGTTGTAAGGAAAGAGGGCTACACCAGCTCTGAGCTGCTATTTTCTTTACCGATCCCAAAAGGAGGAAATGCAGAGTTGGCCGCAGTGGGAATTGAACTCGAACACAGAGAACAAATGCCCCACGCTCTAAAGACTCTGTATTTGTATCATGTCCTGTGCAGGGCAGATATGTTCTATCCATTATAGCAGCATTGGGGTAGGGACTTCAGAATGATTTTAGTAGTTTCCTTGTTTGTTTAAGCTCTCCAATTCACTTAACTTCCAGTTTTGAAGCTGACTGATTTTGGTTTTTAATAGACCGACACTTCTGTAGTACTCTTGTCTAATTTGACGCCTTTATTTTTGAGTGTTCTATCTTTCCAATTTCACGTATTCTTCTGTATTTGTATGGGTAGTTCTGGTTTAATTATCTGATCTCGGTGTTTAGATCTAATTTAAAGTTTTCAGGTTTAGTTGATTTATTGGCTATTAATCTTGTAAAGTATATGTTGTGTGAGTTGTGTTGTATTATTTTATTGTAAAGTATGTGTTGTCTGAGTTGTGTTGTTTTATTTCATTAGGTGTTTGATGTTTAGAGTATGTGTTATGGTGAGGATTGTTCTATTTGAAGTGTAATATTCATATTTTGGCTGAATTCATTAATTTTAGATTTCCTGATCATTTTCTTATTATTATTTGGCAGAGTCGCTAGAGCGTCGGTCAAATGCTTAGCAGTATTTGTTCTCGCTTTTTATGCTCTGAATTCAAATTCTGTCAAAGTTAGCTTTGCCTTTCATCCATAGGGGGTCGATAAAATAAAGCTCCAGTAATGCACAGGGGTCGATTTAATCGACTTTTTCCTTCCGCAAAAATTGTTGGCCTTGTGCCTAAATCAGAAACCATCATCATCATCATTATTTTTTTTTCGATAGTTCAACTTTGTCTTTTATCCTTCCGGGGTCGTTAAAATAAAGTACCAGTAATGCACTGGGGTAGATATAATCAACATTCTACTCTCCCAAATTGCTGGCCTTGTGCTAATTCTTGAAAGAATTATTTCTTCGATAGTTTCATGCAAGTTTCTACTGCATCACCTGGTGCTCATCCGGGTTCCTGAGGTGTGTGGGGGCATTGCGCGTGCTTATTTTTGTGGAAGGTGGGGAGTATAAACTCTTCCTGTTTGTGTACTACATCATCTTGTTTTGTTATGGAGTTTAGCTTGTTGTTTTTTGGATCATTTTAGTGTATGTATAGTGTGAGTTGTATTATTTTATTGGCTATTAATCTTGTAAAGTATATGTTGTGTGAGTTGTGTTGTATTATTTTATTGTAAAGTATGTGTTGTCTGAGTTGTGTTGTTTTATTTCATTAGGTGTTTGATGTTTAGAGTATGTGTTATGGTGAGGATTGTTCTATTTGAAGTGTAATATTGAATCGACAATGTCTTGCGTAGAATGTGGGGTGATCCTAGCGGAGATAATTTATGGATAGTGTGCAGCGTTGTCAGTCCTGGTATGGCATCTATGTTTTAGTTTATATTGTTTATCATGTACATAATCCAAACATTATTGGCATCATTTTTACCTCCATGCTCAAGATCTTGTATATTTCAATTTCAAGATCTTTCGATTTCAAGGGTTTTTCCACTTTTTTCGGACATTATTTTAGTCAGAAGGCGCCCATCATCATCATCATTATTATTATTCCCTTGCTACGCAGTGTAGATGAAAAATGCATCGGAAAACTTCGACATCTGTCAAGTCACAGCAAGTACCTCAGGCAGATAACACTTTCCTTAAAATGTGCGCAGTGCTTAGCAAAGCTGAATTTTGTATGATATCAATCTTTCATGGATTTCTCAACCACTTTCAGAAGTCTTGAAGTTTCAATGGGATTGACATTAGTGTCCCGATCACAATTCTCTATTACTTTACATCGTTATTTACGACATAACATAAGGGCGGTGGATTGGCAGTATTGGGAGAGGGTCGGACGCCATGCTTTGACGTATAGAGTTATGGCCCTTGCCATTCTGAGTTCAAATACCGCTGAGGTTAACTTTGCCTTTCATCCTTACGGGGTCGATAAAATAAAGTACCAGTAATGCACTGGGTAATTGCTGGCCTTGTGCCTAACGTAGAAACAGTTATTTACGACATAACAGCCAATGACGGCACAGACAGACTTTATCATGGCGGCGGTAATCTTTTTACGCAAAGCTCTCACGTCCACTTTACCAAATGGCTTATATTTTCCACATTCTTTTCACAGAGTGTGCAATTATAAAGATTTCGGTAGTACGTTTCAAATCACCTTGTTTAAGCCATGTTCATGATGTTTTATCCTTGATATCCCGTGTATTTCTTTCAAATTGCCCGTGCATTTTCATTTCCAGATGATCTTCTTTTGTCTTCTCTTCAACTCTTTGGTTAAATCCTTCCTTACCAAACATTTCATCTGCATTTATACCCATATATTCTGCTGCATATTGAAATAATTCTTCTTCACTGTTTACCAAATATTCTGCAAGCTTTCGCCTTTCTCTTCTTATAGAATAATCCACACTGATGAGACCTCTACCACCATTCTTTCTCTTCATGTACGATCTGTTTATATTTGCTTTAGGGTGTAAAGCGCCGTACAATATCATTACCTTTCTATTCAACTTTTTACTATTTCTTCTTTAGTTCACCTGAGAATGGACGCACTAAATCTAACCACTGCAATTGCCCAGGTATTCATTGCAGTAACTAGATTTCGCGCATTCAGGTTGGATTTAATTTTTACTCTTTTTAAATATGTCCCTAGTCTTTTCTTTTATTTCTGCATGTAAAAATATTATCCAGTTCTAAAATCCCCAAATACTTGTCTTGTATCCACTATATTCCGGTACCCCTATGGTTTCTCCCGATTTCAGCCTTAATAATAGTCTGAACAACAACAACAACAACAACAACAAGTCAACCAGCAAACCAGTAAATAATGTCAGCATTACCAAATTTTTCGCTAGTACCATGAAAACCTTTTTTTTCGAAGAAGTAAAAGAAGCTAGCGGATCATTTCATACAAAGAGGCAGGGGCTTTGGCACAGTGGCGGTTGGATTTGCAACGGAAGAGGAAGAAAAGCCACGCCGCCTAAAACCCTTACAGAGTAACGAGATCCTGCTAGTCCCTTATTACTGCTGACAGAGACTAGTAAGGATCCGTGTGCAACAGGTGCCGCATGAAATAATCATTCCTTGACTAATAGCAACAGTCATGGTAGGCACCGAGGAAAACTCGAAGATCTTCGAGGTCTACCAGACTAAAAAGTAAAAGTGGTTAGGGATTGGGGTTACAATCCTCACCGAAACCATGCAAAGGAATGTAGATGCCAATCCTGAGCAAACACGTATTTCATGCGGCATCATCATACCCATTAAGGTAGAAGGGAGGAAAGCCTGCTGCCACATTTGTCTTTCGAGAAATCATTTTGAGAGTCTCTGCCCAACATTACAAGAAGAAAAAACAAACAAACTGAAAAACACCGCTCCTACCAACATCAACAACCACCAAAACCCAGATAGCAACAACACCAACACCAGTAACAGTAGCTACAACAGCAACACCCAAATCAACAAGAACACCAATAACAGCAACAACAACATCAACGACCATCGAAGACATGTCACTTCCCGATGTCCCACAGGGATTAGGGTATACAAATGAGCCAGTGCTAAATCAATGGTTATCATAGAAAAAGATGCGAATGGGACATGTCCCATGTTTAGTAGCAAATTTTAGAATAGGACAGAGTCAAAAAGAAAATAAATAAGGCCAACTCATGGTATGGCAGCAACAAATACCAGTGTGTAATGTTCGTCAATGCTACCCCCAGAGGCGAACTAGCATACGGATTTAGAAAGGCCTTAGATAAATTAAATTTTATTCACATAAAAACCCTGGTTAGCAGAACACAATTTTGAAGAAAACAAAAACCTACACTGATAGAAAATGTATAGTCTGTAGATTAAGCTCACAGATTAACTATAAAACTAGGAACCCAGTTTAGTTTCTAGCATAAGATGCACGGAGGGACTGTGTAAGGGTAGGAACACAACATATATAAGTGAGATAGCTTGAAGTATAGGAGAAAGGATGAAAGAACACTGGCGAGAACGTCAAGACGAGAAACACTCATCAGTACACCCTGAACATGTCTGAATGGAATATGTGTGCTCACTAGAAAATATCAAGAGAAAAATGATATCTAGACACTGAATAGATATAATGCTTCACCAGATTATAGAAGCAACGAATAAAAATGAATTCAGACCAAAACTAAATAGAAACCTTACAACTAAGGACACACAAAACACAAAACTATTAAAATACATAGACAGAACCCCCGCCACACACACACACATAAACAAACATAGAATACAAAAATCAGATAACTAACTAATGGCAACTAAAGGAAAGATAAAAGAACGAGAGAGAAACACACACACACACG
>OZ024742.1:70057407-70062407 GCA_964016885.1 Eledone cirrhosa | reverse complement strand
ATATATATATAATTCAAAAGGACAAATAAACAAACAAATGCAGGAGTCAATAGTACATAGTGTTATTAGTTTCACGCTTGGTGAGACTATGCAAAAGGCAAACAGAAATAACAAAGCAAACGACACAGTACAATGAAGAAATATATTATTAGTTTCACGCTTGATATAGTTGGAAAAGAGTGTTAATTTTCAGACACTATGTATGTATATACATTTTGACCTGCCACCTTCCTGGTGGCAAGGTGTAAAAGAAAAGAAATTGTCATTCCTTGAATCGCAAGAATGTTTTGTAAATTTTGAAGGTTCCAGCTATCGCAGCCATTTGTAGTTTATGAATTAGGGTATGGCGCTCTTTGTTCACAAATCCAAGTTCAGTTATATTTTGGTTCAAGCGGGTTGGTATATAATCTGTAGCACCAATAATGATGGGTATGAAACTGAAGGTGTACCTTTGATACTGGATCTGCAAACCCCTCATCAATGATCCGTAGATGTCTCCTTCTCTTGTATTTTTCTTACAACTTTGACATCAAGTGAACAGCTGATCTCTACAACAGAACACGTTTTCAATGTGTGGTCCCAAACAACAATATCAGGCCGGTTGTGCTTTAATTTGGTGGCAGTTTTTATTTTCAGGTTCCACCAGTATTCCTTAATGCCATCTATCTCAACATATTCCTCCTCATTTGTTTTTAACTTTGTTTTCCTAAGTGCACTCCAGATGGTTCTAGCTATCACATCGTGTCTCTTGGGGAGGTAGTAACGAGACGACATTCTTTCGCAGTTGGCAACAATGTGGCTAACATCTTCGATCTTGGTTTTACAAAGCCTACATTTATTGTTGACTGATGGCCCTCCTCTTTTGTGCTGCAGATATTTGGTAGGATTTCTTGTCCCTGTATTGCATAGAGATATCCTCCAAGGTGGGTGTCATAAACTTGTCGGAACTCCATGCCAGGCTTTTTGAGTGGTTTATCCCCTCTATGGTCTGTGTTTTTCGTCTCAGGTACCCATGCACAACTTTCTCTGTAAATTGGTCCATTTTTTAAAACTTGTTCGAACATTGAATAGGATCATCCAATTTCCCCGGGAGAGAGATTTATGTCAGGCGTTATTCCATATCTCTCCTCCAGATCAGTGGCTATCCTAATATTATTTCCTTCATGATCATAGACCTGGGCAAGAAGGTTGCTGACCTTTTTCTTCTGCCGAAGATGTTGCTTTAGTGTAGTGTTACTATTCGGGTCTGTATGTATGTATGTATGTATGTATGTATGTATGTATGTATGTATGTATGTATGTATGTATGTATGTCAGGTCACCAGTTGGTGCTACTGGTAACATGTATCCCAGTACAACCTGTCTCATGGTCGGGTCGTTGGCGACTAAACTGGCAACCCCACAAAAGGTTTCTTGGTGAGGAGGGTGACTTTGGACATCCTGCAGGACTAAAAACAAAACCTGTCAAAGGGCAAAGGAGCTCTTAAGAGTCAATGGCCATCCAAAATCACTGGGAGAAATGACCCCTTAGCCTTTGTCAAGGCAGAATTCTAGGAGAAGGAAAACTCTGATATAACACCTGCAACTCTGATGGTATCCAATGATGTTGACTTGTTCTTCTTTTTGGTAAATATCATCTTGCTTAAGAGAGTGGGACTGGCTTTGTGCAGTGCCTTTGCTCACTATAAAAGCTTCACGGCACAGGCATTGCTTTATATCTGGAGATCTCTCTGCACTTGTCGCCACATGGTACCATGAGCCCAGAACTATATGTCAATAATTGTCACAAGTGTGGTGTTTGTACCAGAGTTTTCAAGTCGCTGGCTGGACTAAAAAGTCACACTCGTTCAGCGCATCGGTAGGGGTTCTCCTACATGAATATAAAGTAGTGGCCGTACTCGAAAACGAGTTGGCAGCCACCATGTATGTATGTATGTATGTATGTATGTATGTATGTATGTATGTATGTATGTATGTATGTATGCGTGTTTGTATGTATACATGTATGTATATATGTTCTTCTTTTTGGGCAAATACATTTGATGTTCAGAAAGTGGGTTTGGCCCCGTGCGAAGCCTTTCCTCACTTAAAAAAGCTCAAGCACAGGCATCGCTTGATATGTGACATTTTTTGCGACGCATGGTATTGCTAACCACAGGCAAATTACGAGCAGGACTAAAAGGTCACGTACGTGATGCTCATGCTTAAGTATTAACAGATGGCATTACTCGAAATCGAACTGCAGCCATCATGTATGTATGTAAGGGCGGATGAACTCAGGTGGGTCAACAGCCATCCAATAAAGATTTTTTTTGTGGAGCGAGAGACTCCTAGTCTTCATTAAAACATCTCTCCCGGAGAAAGTCACTCTGATGTAAAACCTGCGACTTCAATTGCATTCAATCATGTACACCAGTTCTACTTTTTCGGTAAATGCATTCGATGTTCATAGTGTGGGATTGGCCTCGGACAAAGTCTGTCCTCACTTAAAAAAACTTCAAGCATGGGCACCGCTTGATATGTGAAATTTTTTGCAATTCATGGCATTGCTGGGCATAAGCCATTACTCTAGCAATGGACCCTCTATTAGGAATACCTTCTTCCAGCACTGAGACATCTATAAATATTCATGATATAAGGGGAATCTGAGATCTATAGTTGATTTTGTTATTGTTTCTGGTCTCTTCGATGTTATGTTCACGTTAAGAGAAGGGCTGAGCTGCCAACTGATCACCATCTAGTTATCTGCAAAAGCGGCTTGATGTGGCGCCGGATAGCAATCAAGTGGTCAAAGATGCTATCCGAGTAAAAAGTTGCAACAGAGACAATAAAGAGGTACAAAGTTAAATCATGGGAAGACTTTGGGTTTAAGCTAGAATCCGACATTAGATCAGCAAATAAAGTGTTTTGGCAAACCATCCACTGACTTCGTAACACAAAGTTCTCCTCCATACCTGCTATCAAGAACGCGTCTGGGGTTCTCTCTTCAGAGAGGTGCATCCTCGTGAGGTGGACAGAATGCTTTGCTGGTCTTTTAAACTTGATCACAACAGTATCTTCTGATGTATACGGAGTTCATCCGGGAGCGATGACTAACGTACCGGAGGCCGAAATTACAAGAGCTATTAAAAAGCTCAAATGTGGAAAGTCTGCTGGGGGAGGGGAGTTTGAAATTCGACCCGTGATTTCAAAAGCCTTAAATAGAGTAGGGTTTCTCTGGCTGACTCGTGTGTACCGTCTGACCTAGATCTATGGAAAGGCACCTAAGCGATGGAAATCGTGGGTGGTGTGAGGTGGCATGATAATCCCAATTTTCGAAAAGGGAGGCAAGAGTGATCGCTCCAATTATAAAGGGATTTCCTTGTTAATCCTCCCCAGTAAAGTCTATGATAAGTGTCTAGTAAAGAGACGTAGGTAGATTGTCGATGAACAGTGTCATTTTTGCCCCGGATGTAGCCTAGCCGACTAAATATTCACACAGGCTTTTGAGAAATCGTGGAAGTACTGCCAAAAGATGTATTTTTGCTTCGTAGATCTCGAAAAGGCACACGACCGTGTTCCCCGGAACCTTCTGTAGAAGGTCCCGCAGGAGTATGGGATCGACGGACAGCTTCATTTTGCTCTGATGTCTTTATAGGAATGCCCGAATATTTATGTTCGGATAAATGGTGCTAAATCAAAACCCTTCAATGTGGGAGTCAAGGGTACGTACTGTTCAACTAGCGGAGGTAGGATCAGTTGACTGAAGTTTGCAGATACCATGGTATTACTTATCTGGTCCGAAGGTAATTTCCGACATGCATTTGATAATGTTTAATTACGAGGGCTGCATAGTTGGAATGAAAATCAATGCTGCAAAGACTGAGACACTCGTCCACCCTAGAAAGCCTGCGCAGTGCACTCTACATGCGAAAAGAGTTTCACTAAAGCAAGTGAAGAAGTTGAAGTGTATAGGGGCCGTGTTCACGAATGATAGAAGGAAGGAGGCTTCATTAAGTTCAAGAATTGCAGGAGCATGTGCAGTAATGCGCCAGCTTCAGCATTCGGTAACCAGGAGGGAGATAGGTGTAAAAGCCAAACTCGCTATCTTCAATTCGGTATTCATACCACCCCTTACATTTTTTAAAGCTTGGCATTGAATATATTAACAGTATGTCAATGGTTTTCTGCGATCGACAGTAAAGCATGCGAGCAACGTGCCATTACTACCATCATTTTCATTCTGATAATGGGGCCGTTAAAGTCTCGAAATCTAAATAAACTAATAGATTTGGGAAAGCTATTGTTCCAAGACAAACATGAAAACTAATAAGGAAATATGAAATCAAACTTGAATTCAGTGATGTCTTTAATATTGCATGTTTGAAAAGTTGCTCCTTATTCAGAGAGAGCGAGAGGGAGAGAGAGAAAGAGAAAGAGAGAGAGGGAGTGAGAGAGAGAGAGAGAGAGAGAGAGAGAGAGAGAGAGAGAGAGAGAGAGAGAGAGAGAGAGAGAGAGAGACACGCATGTAAGTACTTAGTAATTTGATGTAACTTCGATGTATAATCGTGAATAATAATATTTTTAAAAAGCATCAACACCAATACTTCCACCAACAGCAATAACAACATCAACAATAAAAAATAATAATAATAACAACAACAAATAACGCATCGACTAAACCACGGGCAGAAACAATGACACCACCTACAACAATATGCAGAACAAATACAACGCAAAACTTCTACCAAACCCAACACTATCGAAATCAATAGATCTGCAACCACCAACACCACTACCACCACCGCCGCCGCCTCCAACAGTACTACTACTACTACTACTACTACTACTACTACTACTACTACTACTACTACTACTACTACTACTACTACCGAGAACAACAACAACGACAGCTACACTTTTGACAACGACGATATATGCAACAAACAATGCGAAAAGCACGTCAACCGGAACCTCAGCAACAAAAGCAACAAAAGCAACAGAACCAACAACACTATGGA
>OZ024742.1:70049907-70052407 GCA_964016885.1 Eledone cirrhosa | reverse complement strand
GTATATATTTATTTTTTTATTTTTTTATTTTTATATTTATATGTTTATATGCGTATACGTATTTTATCTGTAGATTATAAACATACAGAGACATTAGCCTTGAATTTTTGTATTTACATACATCTTTTCGGCATGCGTATGCATGTGAACATATATTTTTATGCATATCTGTGAACGAAGTTACTTACATATATACACACACCTAACTGTATAAACTTTTTGTGTTTTCATTGGTCAATTTGAACTCTGTTCCCAAACAGACCTGTAATTTTGAATTGTTGTTATTATCAATAAATATATTTCATTATTTCTGAAGACGGCATATATATGTGTTGGTATGTATATTTAATTTTGATAGTTTGTATAATTTTGTATAATTTTGTACATAGATCTGTTGAATATGCATGCCAATTCTAACACATATATATCCTAGAAACGATCGTTAAATAATGAACTTTTTTTGTTTAATATAAGGAACTGTTTCATTGTTTTATTCATTATTTTTTAAATATTTTATCTTGACTCTGTATTCCGTTTATCTTTCACCGAAAGTGATTTTTCATTGCATCTCTTCTTTCCATGATATCCGGATTACATTGAGTTCTTCATACGGATTGGACACTACCGTAAACTCTTGGTAGATTTATCTACATAATTTTGCTCCTATTTTCACGGAAATATTCGTATTTTTGTACTGTATGTGTGTGTTTATTTTATATTTATGTATATACATATATATGTATGATTTTGTAAACCCATATACATTTAGTTGAACTCTTTCAATTGTCCATCATCTATATCACAATGGAAAAACAATACTTGGGAACCTCTTTAAAGAACATACCAATACCTTCTAAGGATGATTTCTTGCTCCTTATGATTCAAAAAACTAACCAATTTATCAGAAGAGTTAGATGGAGGGCCTACCACTTCGATAAAAAATCTAAATATGCAGATAGGAAATATATGTATGATTTCAATACTTACAAGAATCCACCACACAACTCTTTGCTTGAAGACTTTGAGAAAGACCTTTTTAATTTAATTAAACACCTCAAATTTAAAAAGTATAAATCTGTCTTTCAAAAGGACCTTGATTCTACCCTATTGGACCTAAAAAAGTCTAAAAAAATTCCTGTCCACTCGGACAAAACTGGTAACTTGTATCACATGGATATTGAAGATTATAATGAGTTCATATATAAAGAACTCAGGAAAAATTATAAAAAAAACTAATAATGCGTCACTCACCAACATCAACAACAAAACACACAACATAGTAAAAAAACTAAACATTGAAGATAGAACTGAACCTTTGGCATTGAAAAGACCACACTTCAACCTGAAGGATCATAAATCAAACTTTAACTCAAATCCTTCTATAAGACTTATATGTCCCTCCAAATCTGATATTGGAATAATTAGCAAAAAAACTTTGGATAGAGTCATCCCACAAATAAGAAAACACGTTATTTTACCACTCTGGGAAAACACTTCCCAGGTAATTAACTGGTTTAAAAATATTAGATGTAAATCTTCTGCTTCATTTTTACAATTTGATATAGATAATTACTATTCTTCTATATACCTATACTCCTGAACAAAGCATTGATATTTGCTAAAAATAGATCTAACTTAACTTTGGATGACATTAATATTATTACACATGCTAGACTAACACTTTTTGAATTTCAGAATGAATACTGGACCAGAAACACATATAGTAATCTATTTGATATTACTATGGGTTCAAGCGATTCCGCCCAAATTACTGATCTTGTGGGCCTCTTTCTCCTTTTCAACATAAATGCCTCCTTTCCCCACCTTAAAGGTGGTTTATATCGTGATGACTGTCTTCTTCTTTCCAACAACCTTAGCCTTTCAGAAATAGAAAAAAACAAAAAGCATATTAGAACTTTCCTTAAAGACTATTATAGTCTTCATATTACTTTTGAAAAAACAAGTAAAGTAGTAAATTTCCTAGATATAACTTTAGACTTAGCTACGGGTATCTACCAACCTTACCATAAACCCAACCAAAACTGACACTACATACACTCACAATCTAATCACCCTAAATCGATCCTTAAAAACCTTGCATATAATATATCACTTAGAATTTCTAACCTTTCTTCTAACCAAGATGTATTTGATAAAAATGCGACCTTCTATAACGAAGCTCTAGATAGAAGTGGCCACAAAAATAGATTAGAATATATACCTTCTACTAAAAATACTATAAACATACAACCTAATATTACCAACAAACACCAAATGAAAAGTACACACCTAAATGCCACCCACACTATACCCCAAAATACCAACAACTCTTCTAATATAAAGTATAGTAACTCTCAAAAAACTACTCATCATACAACTCTAATAAATGTTAATAATAAAACTCCTAATAAACAAGATAAAACACCTAAATCTACAAATCTAACTAAAAATGTGCGTGGTGAGATCATTAACATTAATCCTCCTAGTAAACATCACGATA
>OZ024742.1:70027407-70044907 GCA_964016885.1 Eledone cirrhosa | reverse complement strand
AAGCACTCAACAAGTATTTGGAGTATATTTACGATATTAAATAAATGGAAACTATATTTATAAAACCATATTTATTTCATTATATATATTTCAGGGATATCATATTAAAAATATGGTATGCCTTCATCAGACAAAATACAATATAAACAGTCTTATAAATAGATAGATTTGACATACCTTACAACTTCAACTTCCATCAACTTTTTAAATGGAAGTTGAAGTTGTAAGGTATGTCAAATCTATCTATTTATAAGACTGTTTATATTGTATTTTGTCTGATGAAGGCATACCATATTTTTAATATGATATCCCTGAAATATATATAATGAAATAAATATGGTTTTATAAATATAGTTTCCATTTATTTAATATCGTATATATATATATATATATATATATATATATATATATATATATATATATATATATATATATATATATATAGATATATATATATATATATATATATATATATATATATATATAACATTTTTTTTTTACAGCGATACAGAACGCAGCTAACTAGACGGACACGCGTGGTAAGTAATACACACAAATGCACGTATACATACGTACGAAATAGTAAATACATACACACACTCTCGCACATAAATATACATATACAAATACATAAACACATACATACATGCACAAACACGCATACGTATACAATTATACACACACATATGTATATGTAATTATACACACACACATATATATATATATACATAAATATAAACATACACACACACACATAAATGTATACATACACACATACATATACATACATAGCTTTACAATTATACACATACAAATACGTACATATAAACACGCACAACCAAATACAAACACACACACACAGACACACACACATACATACATACATACATACATACATATATATATATATATATATGTATATATACACACACACACATACACATATACATGTGTGTGTGTGTAAAACTCAGTCTTAGATAATTCATATGAACCTTACATATACATATATATAGTAGTAAAGTAATAAAGTAATAAGCAACATAAGGCAATTATTCCATTCACCAGTGGTTTCTTAAAAGCAAAAAATGTTTCCTTCAATCTTCAGAATGAAAAAAAACCTGGTCTATCCACATATACATACATATACACACACAAATATATATATATACATATATATACACACATATATACATACATATATATATATATATATACACACACATATACATACACATAGGTATGTGAAGGGCAAGGCAAAAAGAATATATGGGGGGAGGGGGACATAGGAAAAGGTGAAATATAAGGGGAGGTAAGGGAGAAAAAAATAAATATACAAGAGTACAGAACGTAGATTCAGCAAAAAAAACCGTACCAGAAGTAAAGAGCAGGAAAGGAGTTCAAGGCGGTTGATTTATCATAGGAGTGTCAATCCAGTTACAGATCAGATGCGATTTCAGATGAGGACAGCATCTGAAGATCTCAGTCTTTGAGTTAAGGCAAGCGGAAGTGGTTCTCAAGTTTAGCAAAATCCTATACTTTTCTGTGGTACACAAAGAACAATTCTTTGTGCCCCTTTGGTACTCCCTCGAATGGTCTAATATAGACCAATGAATAGAGTACGGGATGTTACTATCCTTGAGTTCCCACACCTTACTTGCGAGGGCCGTTGATGTTCGTTTATCGGAGTGCTTAAAAGAAGCGACATGTGAGTAAAATCTGGTTTTAAACCTGTCCTGGGTCATACCGACATATCGCTCACTCCTGGCTGGCTGGTTGTTGATTACCGGTGTTATCTTAGCCTCATAAACAACAGATTTGGTGTTACATTTACCCTGCAATGGGCATTCATCCGGCTTCCTGCAACTGCATCCTGGATTTATTCTCGTATGGTTTGAACTGGTGATTTTAGACTTCATAGATGGGCAACAAGAGTAGCTGATCTTAACTACGTTCCTATTTTATAATATCTTATAATATCTATGATTAGGAGGAAAATGTTTGTCTAATAGTTCAAGGAATTTCCTTCCTACATTAGTTTTGACAGTTAGAGAGAAGGGGGGGGGGGGGTGAACCAAATAATCTTCCTTTTCCTGTTATTGTGGTTAGTTTTAGGGAGGAGGGGTAGGTAAATAAGAATGTTTTTCTGTAAAACCGCTGTTCCTAAGGGCTTTATTATAATAAGGGGCGGCTTTATTAAAAATGTCTATAGACGAAGATAAGGTAGAAATCCTACGGCTAATGTTAGGAATAAGATTATTAAAAGCTATAGGGGGATGGCAAGACTCTTTGTGTATATACCTAAGATTTTCATTAGGTTTATGATAGGGTTTAAAAGAGGCGGTAAGTAGATCAAGATTAATATCAAGAAAGTTAGCATTGGTAAGGTATCTATAGTGATTTTAAGGTTAAGGTTAGCAAAAGTATTGATTAAATCTTTACGGAATTTATGAAGGTTATGGCCGTTGGTGGTATGAGAAACTGCTAATCCGTCATCACGGTATAAACCGATATTATGGGACGGAAATTTCTCTTTGAGGGTGTGGAGAAGGAATAATCCTACTAAGTCACACACATCCGCACTGTCATATGAACCCATTGCAACATCAAAAGAGTTTTCAGGGTTTGACTTTTTAACCCAAATATTATCATTAGTAAAGAGTAAAGTTTTTCTAGCATGAAAGATGTCTTCTTCTAATTTAGAAATATTAATGAAGGGTCTTGCAAAATCTAAGGCATTAGTTAATAAGGAAACAGTAATAGATGGGTAAAAATCGACAATATCAAATTGGGTAAATCTACACTTATTTTTACCTTGTATATTATTGAACCAAGAAATAACAGAGGAAGTATTTAGCCACTGTGATAGGTCAGTGTTAGTTCTAATTTGGAGAATTATTTTTCTTAAGATTTTTTTACTTGCAAAGCCAACCTCGGATTTAGCCGGGTTAATCAATCTACAACTAGGTCGATTAGTAAAGTCCAATTTATGGTCTTTAAGGGTAATATATGCTTTACGCTTAGCTAGCCCTTCTCTCTAACTGTCAAAACTAATGTAGGAAGGAAATTCCTTGAACTATTAGACAAACATTTTCCTCCTAATCATAGATATTATAAGATATTTAATAGGAACGTAGTTAAGATCAGCTACTCTTGTTGCCCATCTATGAAGTCCAAAATCACCAGTTCAAACCATACGAAAATAAATCCAGGATGCAGTTGCAGGAAGCCGGATGAATGCCCATTGCAGGGTAAATGTAACACCAAATCTGTTGTTTATGAGGCTAAGATAACACCGGTAATCAACAACCAGCCAGCCAGGAGTGAGCGATATGTCGGTATGACCCAGGACAGGTTTAAAACCAGATTTTACTCACATGTCGCTTCTTTTAAGCACTCCGATAAACGAACATCAACGGCCCTCGCAAGTAAGGTGTGGGAACTCAAGGATAGTAACATCCCGTACTCTATTCATTGGTCTATATTAGACCATTCGAGGGAGTACCAAAGGGGCACAAAGAATTGTTCTTTGTGTACCACAGAAAAGTATAGGATTTTGCTAAACTTGAGAACCACTTCCGCTTGCCTTAACTCAAAGACTGAGATCTTCAGATGCTGTCCTCATCTGAAATCGCATCTGATCTGTAACTGGATTGACACTCCTATGATAAATCAACCGCCTTGAACTCCTTTCCTGCTCTTTACTTCTGGTACGGTTTTTTTTTGCTGAATCTACGTTCTGTACTCTTGTATATTTATTTTTTTCTCCCTTACCTCCCCTTATATTTCACCTTTTCCTATGCCCCCCCCCCATATATTCTTTTTGCCTTGCCCTTCACATACCTATGTGTATGTGTATGTATATTTGTGTGTATATATATATATATATGTATGTATATATGTGTGTATATATATGTATATATATATATTTGTGTGTGTATATGTATATATATGTGGATAGACCAAGTTTTTTTCATTCTGAAGATTGAAGGAAAATCTTTTTGCTTTTAAGAAACCACTGGTGAATGGAATAATTGCCTTATGTTGCTTATTACTTTATTACTTTACTACTATATATATGTATATGTAAGGTTCATATGAATTATCTAAGACTGAGTTTTACACACACACACACATGTATATGTGTATGTGTGTGTGTGTGTATATATATATATATATATATATATATATATATATATATATATATGTATGTATGTATGTATGTATATATGTATGTGTGTGTGTGTTTGTATTTGGTTGTGCGTGTTTATGATATGTACGTATTTGTAAGTGTATAATTGT
This sequence comes from Eledone cirrhosa, assembly GCA_964016885.1. NCBI lineage: Eukaryota > Metazoa > Mollusca > Cephalopoda > Octopoda > Eledonidae > Eledone > Eledone cirrhosa. Next base: position 70,040,608 of record OZ024742.1, on the reverse strand, counting down.
AAAGCTATGCATGTGTGTATGTATACATATATGTGTGTGTGTGTATGTTTATATTTATGTATATATATATATATATATATGTGTGTGTGTATAATTACATATACATAAGTGTGTGTATAATTGTATACGTGTGCGTGTTTGTGCATGTATGTATGTTTATGCATGTGTGTATGGCTATGTTTGTGTATGTGTATGCTTGTACACACATATATATATATGTATATGTGTATATATATATGTGTATGTATATGTGTGTATGTATATGTATTTATATTTATGTTTCTATGTGTATGTGTATATATATGTGTGTGTGTGTATGTATGCTTTTGTGTTTTTGTGTGTGTTTGCATGTGTAGTTTTATTTTATTTTTCCTTTCCTTCTTCCTTCTTCCTTCTCCAGCCTCACTTTCATATAGATTGCATTTTTGTTTTTAAAATCCAAATTCAATAAACAGACCATGTTTTTTTCATTCTGAGGATTGAAAGCAAAATCTTTTGCTTTTAAGAAACCACTGGTAAATGGAATAATCGCCTCATGTTGTTTATTACATAACTATTAAGCTCTGTTACCTACATAGAGCACACTTTTTTCCTGGACTTTTCCGACGGAATCACTTCATTCATACATATATATAGAAAGGATAAAGAGGACGATTGATTATTCCTTCATTGCATTTATTGATAGGTGACGCGCGTTTCGCCACTGATCAGCTCAAGGTTCGATCTATATCGATCCTACCCGACTCAATAATCGGCAGCTCGACGGACCCTCTTAAAATGCTATTAGAGTTTGACAAAATAAGTTGTTTTGATTGGTGAGAAGGATCAAGGCGATGTACTGGCCTGTAGTGTATATGGGGGTGGGTGTGATGGTGAGATGTTGCTGACGGTCGGTGGATGAGGTTGGCTGTGGTGAGGTGGTGGTGGTGGGTTGGCCTTGGCGTGTAGTGTATGTGGGGGTGGATGTGATGATATGGTGGTGGTTAAGGTTATTTAGTGGGATGGGCTGTGGTATGTGGTTAGTGGATTGTCAGTAGACGGGTTGGCGTGTGGGTCGGGGGTATGGTAGTGGTGCCTTTGTCTATGGTAGCGGTGTTTGTGGTGGATGTATTGGTGGCGTCAGGTCCTTACATAGATACATAGTTAGACGCTCTTCGTCTGACAGATACCTTGTTTATACATATACGTACACACACACATGTATATATGTGCACATATATTGTTGTATAAACACACACAACATAAAACACATACGCACATCCCTGCCCACACATATATATCGGCATACGCTCACACACAACCATATGTATAAATGTACACACATGTATGTGCATACGCGCATGCGGACACGAATATGGAGAGTGGGGGAGTATCGGTAGGGGTGGCGAACGACAGAGATTGGGGGGAAGGTGAGAGGCAATGTAGGAGGTGTTTTACATATATGCACATACATACACATGGGTATGGGCACATGGACTCACACTCATGTATGCAAGATATACACATACACATTCGCACACACGTATACTCACACATATATATATACATATATATGGTGGCTGCCAACTCGTTTTCGAGTACGGCCACTACTTTATATCCATGTAGGAGAACCCCTACCGATGCGCTGAACGAGTGTGACTTTTTAGTCCAGCCAGCGACTTGAAAACTCTGGTACAAACACCACACTTGTGACAATTATTGACACAGTGCTAGGCCCATGGTACCATGTGACGACAAGTGCAGAGAGATCTCCAGATACAAAGCAATGCCTGTGCCGTGAAGCTTTTATAGTGAGTAAAGGCACTGCACAAAGCCAGTCCCACTCTCTTAACCAAGATGATATTTACCAAAAAGAAGAACAAGTCTATATATATATACACACACATTTACCGACAACGCACACATACACGCACATATACACATACATGCACACATATGAGCTCACCTACACATACAGTCAGATTTACCCATATACATATATGTAGACGTACACATACACACACATACATATATACACACACATACACATATGCATACACATACACATATATATATTCAGATATATACATACACACACATAGACATATGTATACACATGTGTTCACATACACACACACACATACATAAATTTGCGTACACGCACGCACACTTAAAATGCCCGTATGAGTAAAATACTTACACACAGACACACACACTATTGTTGGTTGGGGAGTGGAGGTATGTGTTGTCGGTGTTGATGAAGTATGGAGTTGTGTTTTGTGGTGATGGTGGTGGAGTTGTGAGGGACAAAAATATATATACCGGATCGAATACCGGTTAAAAGGTGACATAGGGAACGCGGAGGAAAAGCGTTTATGGACGTACGGCGATGTGTGTTGTGGATATGGTAGGCAGACGGGGGGTGGGGGATATATAATACAGTCGATTTGGGAGCGAGGGATGATATGTGTTGATGATGTAATGATAATGATTGTTGAAGTATGTGGATGTATTTAGTGGTGGCGGTGGTTGTGTGTGCGTGCGACAGTACAGTTACAGGGTCGAATTTAGCGTGGGGTTGTAGGTTAGGGTAGATAGAGGGAACATGGGGGGATGAGGTTGTAGGTGTGTATGGTATGCCCATGACGATGTGTGGTGTGGTGGTAGTGGCGATGGTGTGATATGATCGACATTGTATTTACAAGGTCCCTTGTCATTGTGGATTGCCAGGTAGAACATATCATATGGTACCGATTTAATACGATGTTGCAACTATGAGGTGTGTATGTTGATGTGAATTTTGGTGGTGGTGATGGTGATGTGTGCGGCATGATATACAAATGGGGGCTTAGAGATGGTAACATGGAGTACAATACAATAAGTTCATTGAGGAGAACGTATCATATGGTATCGATTTAATACGATGTTGCAACTATGAGGTGTGTATGTTGATGTGAATTTTGGTGGTGGTGATGGTGATGTGTGCGGCATGATATACAAATGGGGGCTTAGAGATGGTAACATGGAGTACAATACAATAAGTTCATTGAGGTGGGCGATGTTGAGATGGGGTATAGGTGGTTATTAATATGGTGTGTCATGGTTAGTGTGATTTTTGGTGTGGGTTATGTATGCGGCATGATATACAAAATACGGGCTTACATATGGTTAAATTCAATGCAATGAAATAAGATAAAGTGAAATTAGATTAGAATTAAAGTTCGTTGAGATGGGCGATGGTGATACGGAGCAGGTGTGGTTATTATTATGGTGGGTCATGGTTAGTGCGTGGTCTTCCCGCGAAAGTTTGTGCAGAAAAGGTGTGCATCCTAGTGTGTCTGCATTTGACAATTATGTCTGACCTATAGTTTATGGCGGAGTCAAGTTTAATTATTTCCGCCGCCTCAGCTAGGCACAATATGCAGTGGTTTCTGTCACTGGGGATGTATGCCACACGTCTTTTTACTGACCACGAGATCCGGGGTTCAATATTCCTGTCCTTGAGGTCCCAGAACAGATCGGCCAGTTTTGTTTGGGGTCGTTTCGATCTATGTTTGAAGGAGCTTCTGTGGTTATATCAGCGCTCCTTATACGTAGTGGATGTCGCACCTATATATGAGTACTCCTTATTGCCGGCAGTGACATCGCACCGGTAAACAATATTCTTAACGAGGCACTCCCCGTTTAGTGGGCATTCGTCTCGTTTTTTGCAGTTGCATTTGGAAGTAACCAGTGCGGTGCAACGTTGGCGGTTGGTGTCGTGCGGTGTTGGTGTGGTGCGTGTGTTGTTGTGTTGTGTTGTGTGTGTGGTTTCGTTCTGGGTTGTGGTGGTGGTTTGTTGGGGGGAACCATGTGTTTTTGTATTTTTGCCCTATTATTGTGTGCTATTGTGTGGCCTAGGTTTGGTGCTGTGGAGAAAGAGAATTTTACGGTGTGATATATATATATATACATACATATATATATATATATTAGAAAGTGAGGTGTTTTTACAAAATGAAAAAAAACCGAGGTGTCCTACACGAGTGAAAGGATAAGGAAAAAAGATGAAATCGAAAATGCAACTGGAGTCTTTTAAAAAAAAAAAAATTTATTTGGTTCCTTTACCGGTTTCGCAGTTCTTATGCTTTTCAAAAGTAGAATTGAGATGGAGAGTTTGTGGTTTTTCTCACGAGAAAAACCACAAACTCTCCATCTCAATTCTACTTTTGAAAATCCTAAGAACTGCGAAACCGGTAAAGGAACCAAATAAATATATTTAAAAAAAAAAGACTCCAGTTGCATTTTCGATTTCATCTTTTTTCCTTATATATATATATATATATTTGTTTTGCGAGGTTTTTGATATGAAATCGTATGTCGAAACAAATATTGTTATACTTGGGGAGGGTCATATTGTTGTAATAATATTGCCAGAAATAATAACAGAACACACTCACTGTTTGGTTGATTTTCGCTTCTGTATCTTTTATATTTCCACAGTTAATTCATTTGGTCCTTAATGTTTATCATTGACTGACTAACGGTCAAAAATAGAGATATAAACACATATATGTATAGCCTAACAAAGTTCTTTCGTTGCACATCTGCAACATCATCAGTGGTACTATTATGTTCCTCCTGTTGTATTGTATGTCTACGCCATTTTTATTTTATCTGTTTATTTATTTATTTATTTATTTTTGTCTTCTTCTCTGCGCATGCGTTTGCGTGTGTGTATAGTGTTTGGTCTGTGTGTTCGCGTTTGGGTGACTGTGTTTTGGTTATTGTATTCTATCTTAGTTTACTAGTGTGTGTTTATATGTGTTTGTTGTTATTGTGCTTGTGTATATCTTTATTTATTTATATTTCTCTTAAGTCAGTATTGTTTGTTTGGGTGTTGTTGTTGTCTGGCGTGTTCGTATAGTACTGAACCGTTTCTTCGTCCTTTTAATTCCCCCAGGTAGGCAAATCAGAGAGGCAAGCGAAATAGAGCTTAGAAGGCCAAAGCTAAACAGAAATAATAAATGGAATAACAACAACACCCAAACAAACAATACTGACTTAAGAGAAATATAAATAAATAAATAAATAAATATATACACAAGCACAATAACAAATAACACATATAAACACACACTAGTAAACTAAGATAGAATACAATAACCAAAACACAGTCACCCAAAACACGAATACACAAACCAAACACTATACACACATGCAAACGCATGCGCATAGATGAAGACAAAAATAAATAAATAAATAAACAGATAAAATAAAAATGGCGTAGACATACAATACAATAGGAGGAACATAATAGTACCACTGATGATGTTTCAGATGTGCAACGAAAGAACTTTTTTAGACAATATATATGTGTTTATATCTATATTATATCTGTATTTTTGACCGTTCGTCAGTCAATAATAAACATTGAGGACTAAATGAATTAACTGTGGAGATATAAAAGATACAGAAGCGAAAACCAACCAAACAGTGAGTGTGTTCTGTTATTATTTCTGGCAATATTATTACAACAATATGACCCTCCCCAAGTATAACAATATATATATATATATGTATAAATATAGGAAAAGAGTCAGGACCCCGACGGCTGAGCTCCGGCCGTTTCGACAGTTAGATCCCGCTCGGATCTTGCTGTCGAAACGGCCGGAGCTCAGCCGTCGAAGTCCTGACTCTTTTTATATATAAATATATATATACAGGTTGTCCCCAAAAATATATACACACTTCAACAGCATTCTAATAAATACTGCCTGTACAAGTAATAAAAGTGTGTATAATATATATATATGTATATATATATAGCATTAAATTAAAAATCGATTGACATATATATATATTAAATAAACACATCAAACAATAACAGGGGATAATTTGTAAAGAGTGTAAACACACATAGTTACGTAGGTAACATATTAAAAGTTAACGAGAACCTCAAATCCAGATACCTTGCAATAATGATTAATCTCCTTTGTATATATTTCATTAAAGAAATATATTTCACCATTAATCAGCAAATCACAAATGTTAAATCCAGGATCAGCGGCAAAGGAGGAGATTTAACTACCTGTGATTATATATATAGATTGGAGTGACGAATAACACGGATAAGCTATACAGTAGGGTTTATTCCAAGTATTAAATGTTTCATTGGCCCGGTGTGTCTAAAAATCGCTATCTACGGTGTTGCTTTGACATTCGATTTTTAGTAGTTATCACTAGCCGAATTATCATAATACAGTATTTCGAAAACTGATGATAAAACCAGCGACTCGATGGCAACCAATGATGTTTGTTCTTCTTTTTGGATACCTGTCACCGTTGTTCAGAGTGGGATTTGGTCCATTGTAAGGCCTTACTTCCCTTGAAAAAATGCTTCAAGCACAGGCATCAATGGATCTAAACGACTTTCATGTGTGTTGCGTGAGCATGGCTTTTTCTTTTTTCTTTCGCTACAGCATATAAAGAAAGGAATCTTCGCGGGCTAAAAATACATGTTCGTGCCACCCATGTACGAGAAAAAGGTCAAGGAATGGCAATTCTCGAAGCTGAGATGAGCCATTATGTATGTATGTATGTATGTATGTATGTATGTATGTATGTATGTATGTATGTATGTATGTATGTATGTATGTATGTATGTATGTCGGGTCACTCTTGAGTGCTACTGGTAACATGTAACCCAGTACAACCTGTCGCATGGTCGCGTCGTCGGTGACTAAACCGGCAACCCCACCAAGTTTACTCGGTGAGGAGGGTGATTTTGGACACCATGCAGGACAAAAAACAAAACCTGACAAAGGGCGGAAGAACTCATAAGAGTCAACGGCCATCCAAAAATGTGTAAATATATATATACACATGTACATATGTATGTATATGTATATATGTATATGCAGTGTGCATGTGTATGTATATACGCGGGGACATAGAAATAGTCAGGCTGGATACCCGATCGCGCGGTTAAACCACTGGGAGTGAAGGACTCCCTAGCCTTTGTCAGAGCATTCTTCTAGGAGAAGGCAACTCAGGAAACTGGGATAACTCCGATATAAAACCTGCGGCTCAGTAGTTACCGATGATGTTGATCTTTTCTTCTTTTCAGGTTATAGCTACTGTCGCTCAGAGAGTGGGATTGGTTCAGTGCACAGTCTTTCCTCATTTAAAAAAATATCTTCACGCTCAGGCATTGCATGATAGAATTAATTAATAATTATTAATAATGGTATATCGTGCAATGGCCATGCTCGATAACGAGGGGGCAGCCATCATGTATGTATGTATGTTCTTCTGGTCTTATAATTTTATAATTTTTTACCAATAGAGAGAGAGTCGGTTTCTAACATAGATACAAGACTCTCTCATTGGAATTTAAACAACATCAGCTAGGTAAATATGTCTGCATGTCTGCATGCATGCATGTGTGTGCAAGTATGGATGTTAATGTATGTGTGGATGTGGATGTTTTGAGTTGTATGTGTACATGTATATATGCTTTATATCTGTACATGTGTATATGCAGTTATTCGATGCAGAATTTTTGGAATGTTTTACATATTTTTACTGTTCCATTAATGGATTGTACTTGTAATTTCCTAACTAGTTGTGTTATTTCTGTTTCTGTGAAGCCTAGCTTCACAGAAACAGAAATATGTTATGAACATTACATAACAACGTTAAACAAATCTCTTTTTTTTATTCGATAAATTTTTACAATGTCTATTGTAGTGTATATACAACAATAATAGTGTTTCTGTTAAGAGCGAAAAAGAACAAATTCTAGAATAATATATATATAGCCTATGTGTTTTGTCTTGAAAGGATGTGGCTTTATAGAAAACTACATTACAACTACTTTGAAGCAAAACTGTTGCACACAACTTGGGCCATAAGCACGTGCAATCATTTTTGTATATTAAGACTGTGCATGCATTTAATCCTCTATTGTTTTGTTTGTTATTAATGAATTTTCATAGTTTTTTTATTATTCTTTTATGTTTAGTTCCAAACAATAGCACTGATAATCCCTTAATTTATCTCCTGAACGAAGCGTGGATGATATGACGTTTTTATTACCTTGTTTTGTTGGAGGTAGCAAAAGTCATGGAAATAGTGATAAAATCAGCATCGTTATATGTAAGATAAAGGACCATATGATGGATATGAAGCCTATCATGGGGTCCGTAAAGTATATCTTGCTTTAACAGGTAAAATTACCTTAAAACGTTGGTTGTTTGTATGTTTGTATATATATATATGACGGGTGCTATGATTGTGTGTGTACATACATACATATATGTATATATATATATATATATACATATATACATATACTTATTCTTTTGCCCACTTATTCCTGGGAGGATCATGGGGCTGAGTCCTCGAGCACGCCTCTCAGCGGATCCCGTCAGAAGCAAGTGTCTCCAATTGATCCGACAATACCCACGTGTTCACACACACTAACTGAAGCAATACACACAAACCAATTTCATCACTTCGGCACACACACAACCACACCCATGATACACCTGGACCCACCACTCCAGCCCTCACGCCTAAATGCTTGACATCTCAACTACCTCTCCAATCTATCAATTTACTCCTAATACCCTTTTCCTAACTTCCTTTCCTAACTTTCACAGACTACTTTCATGTACCTGCCTGTCCTCGCCTTATCCGGACTTTCCTGAAGAAAGACGTCCATCCGAAACGTAAAACCCACCTCCACTTCCTCTAAGGGTGAACTTAATAAGACTTTGTACTTTTGCATCCCTGCGTTTTTTTTTCATTTATCCACGTGTGTGTGTGTGTGTGTGTGTGTGTGTGTGTGTGTGTGTGTGTGTGTGTGTGTGTGTGTGTGTGTGTGTGTGTGTGTGTGTGTGTGTGTGTGTGTGTGTGTGTGTGTGTGTGTGTGTGTGTGTGTGTGTGTGTGTGTGTGTGTGCGTGCGTGCGTGCGTGCGTATGTGTGTGTGTATGTATATACTAACATACTACCCGTCAAAACGGTAGTGTTTATAGTAAAATATATTTTATTTAATAACTCCTTGATTACAATACTCTATTTAAAGATACTTGAATCACCGAATTTCCTGATGTCATTTGGGCTTTCGCCATACATATTTTGTACATGCAATTAGAGTAATTTTCTTTCTAATTTTCTATAATCATTATCAAACAAATATGCACTAAATTACTTTGCAGGAAAGTATCAATCAACGGCACACGATCAAATCTTTTATGAAATTCAACAAATCTGTCACCAAAATATTTAATTCTTTAACACAAACTTATGGAGATTCCAATCTATTAAGAAGTAATGTTTTTAAATATCACAAAGCTTTCAAAGAGGGCTAAGAAATAGAAGGCCAATCTCATCAACAAATGAACAAAATGTGAAAGGGGTGCGAGCGGTTATGGCAAAAGATCGCCGATTAAGTGCTAGGATGATTGCAGAAGAAAGAAGGCAGAGACAATACGAAGAGTGGCATACGAAAAATTCTTCTGGTCCGAAGAAAGCACGCATGAGCAGATCAAGGCTGAAAATGATGATGATTATTTTTTTTTTTAACAGTTAAGGTAGGGTTCACAAATAATGTTTACCTCCAGGACAAACAGTTATCTGCACCTTTTACAAAGATGTATTCGAACAGCTTAAAAAACGGGTCCAGCAATTTCAAAAGCATCTTGCAGGAGATTACGTACTGCACCACGATAACATGCCTGCTCACACAGCACTTTCAATTAAAGAATTTCTGGCGAAGAAACACATTCCCTCACTTTCACATCTTCCCTACTGTCCAGATCAAGCTCCATGGGATTTCTAAATCTCAATAGTAACTGTTAGGAAAGAAACAACAATTTAGGAACAACAGCAACAGATATTTTGTCGATAGTAACAACTGTAACGAAATAAATAGCAACAATTAGCAACAAGAGCAATAAGATTCTTATTATAAGAACAACACATATATTGATGATAATAATTGTTTCTACTTTAGTCACAAGGCCAGCAATTATCCAGTGCATTACTGGTACTTTATTTTATCGACCTCGTAAGGATGAAAGGCAAAGTCAACCTCGGCGGGATTTGAACTCAGATCGTAAAGGGACGTAACTATGCTGGAAAGCATGGCGTCCGACCCTCTACCGATACTGCCAAGATGATAATAATGGTTTCTGATTTAGGTTCAAGGCCAACAGATTTTTAGGGAAGGGAAAGTCGATTAAATCGACCCTAGTGGGTTACGGGTACTTTATTTTATCGATCTCGTAAGGATGAAAGCGAACCTCGGCGGGATTTGAACTCATGGGGTAAAGGGCCGTAACTCTATGTCACTAAGCATGTTGTCCAACGCTCTACTCATACTGCCCATCCTTGATTGATAATAATAGCAATAATAAATGCATCAAAAGCAACCGCAACAGTTTAGCAACAACACCTACAGATGCATTAATAATGATTTCTTATATAGGCACAAGGCCAGCAATTTTGGGGGAGGGGAAAGTCGATTAAATCGAACCCAGTGCGTGACTGGTACTTTATTTTATCGACTCCGTAAGGATGAAAGGCAAATTTAACCTTGGCGGAATTTGAACTCAGATCATGAAGGGCCATAACTCTATACTGCAAAGCACGGCGTCCGACCCTCTACCGATTCTGCCAATCCACCGCCCTTGCAGATGCATTAATAATAGCAACAGCAATAGTAACTGTATCGAAAGCAACAGCAATGGCATCTGTATTGAAAGCAACAGTAAGAGCAAATGTTCTTAGATATGTTTCATCAGTTGGATATACTAAATCATCTGTAGCACAAGAGAAAAATACAAACAACAACAACAAAAACAAAAAAACAAACTAACAGTGGATGATTTTTCAAAAGTTTACACTGTTTATTTATATCCATATTGATGGTGTGCTTATAATGATGATGACGATAACTATAATGGTGATGATGATGATGATGATGATGATGATGATGATGATGGAGTTGGTTGTGGTTGTCATGGTGGTGATGACGATGATGAGGATTACGACGTCAATGGCGATGACAATGACGACGATGATTACGCCGCTGATGACGACGATGATGATGATAATGATGAAGGGAATGGTGGTGGAGACAGTGATGATAAAGGCAGATAAAGGCGTCAGTGAGATGCGGAGGTCAGTAACTGAATGTGAATGGTGAAACGTCAAGGATTCAACATCGACACCGCCCCCTAACAGCCAACGCCAATTGACATCAGCTCTTAAGGACCTGGGGAATAGCTCCGTAATAATTACTTGAGGACCCTCACAAGGGTCACGTTTGTATGGACAATACAACGAAAGCGTTTGTCACGGACTGAGGAGTTTAAACGCCCCTTCCCTCGCACCCTTCCCTTGTTTGTAGGACGATATATAAAATGACGAGGGGAAATGATGATAGACAGCGTAGGGGGCGATGGTGGGAGTACTAGTTGAAGTAGTAGTGTTAAGGATGAAGAGAGGTAGCAGAGGAAATGAAGATGGAACACACACACATATATATATGTATATGTATATGTATATGTATATATATTATATATATATGAATATATATATATATATATATATATATATATATATATATATATATATATATATATATATATATATAACGGCGATGAATTAGTTTTGCGAAGTTTTTGATATGAAATCGTGTGTCGAAACAGTGAGTGTGTTCTGTTATTAATTCTGGCAATATTATTACACAAATATGACCCTCCCCACTTATATATATATATATATATATATATATATATATATATATATATATATATCAATGATATTAATACATATTTATTATTTATTTTATTATATATATATTTGGATATGTCAATATTTATAAAACAATTTTTGTATTTTATCTGATGAGATCATACCAAAATGTTGGTACCCTTGAAATATATATAATAAAATAAATATGGTTTTATAAAGATACTTTCCATGTATTAATATCATTGATACCCCAGAAGAATCCTGTAGAGTGTTTCGAATCTGTTATAAATAAATTTGTTGAATAACCAGCAAATTAAATAGCGCTTTACTTATATATATATATATATATATATATATATATATATATATATATATATATATATATTCTAGTCGATCGACTTTCGTCAAATCGGACCGAGGAAACTATGTTTCCGTTGGTCTTTCCAATTGCTAATACTATCTATCGGTCGCAACTCCAGGTAGAAGGAGCAACGTGAAATAAAGTGTCTTGCTCAAGGACATAACGCATCGCCTGGTTCAGGAATCGAACTCACAACCTCACGATTGTGAATCCAATACTCTAACCACTCAGCCACACGCCTTCAGTGAAGGCGTGTGGCTGAGTGGTTAGAGAATTGGATTCGCAATCCTAAGGCTGTGAGTTCGATTCTTGGACCAGGTGATGCGTTATGTCCTTGAGCAAGACACATTATTTCACGTTGCTCCTTCTACCTGGAGTTGCGACCGATAGATAGTATTAGCAATTGGAAAGACCAACGGAAACATAGTTTCCTCGGTCCGATTTGATGAAAGTCGATCGTTCCTATATATATATATATATATATATATATATATATATATATATATATATATATATATACTCAATACATAAACAGAGAAAGCCTTAAGCGATACTCTGACCAACTCCATCTCACTCAACAAACATTAGGATATACCTAAGTATTTTCCCAATTTAGTGTTTGGGGTGCTAACTAATCAGTATTTCGTGGATAGTTGGTTGCCTTATTTTATATGAGACATTATTAAATAAATATCTCTTTCCTTCCAGACGGCCGTTTCGTTATAAGATTTCTACAATTTGGTATAAATAATTTCCAGGTTATGTAGAAACTTGTATATAATCCATAGTTTTATACACAAGCGGGCTCTTATAAACTCATCAGTGGCTGCCCAAATAATATCGATATAAGAATTATATATATATATATATATATATATATATATATATATATATATATAATTCTTATATCGATATTATTTGACGGCTAGATCCGAACTCAGTTTGGATATAGCTGTCGTAACGGCCGGAGGTCACCCGTCGGAGTCCTGAATCTTTTCATATTACCCACTCTACTACCCCAAGTATCGAGTACTCTGGTTGGTTATGGTCCATCTGTTATCTTACCACACCCCTTTGATAATTATACATACATACATATTACACCCCGTTAAGGG
>OZ024742.1:70009907-70014907 GCA_964016885.1 Eledone cirrhosa | reverse complement strand
CTAGTCCACTAAGACAGCTATGAAAGTCTATTGAACCAAGACATCCACAGTCTCTAATACCTACAGCTAGTCCACTAAGACAGCTATGAAAGTCTATTGAGCCCAAGACATCCACAGTCTCTAATACCTACAGCTAGTCCACTAAGACAGCTATGAAAGTCTATTGAACCAAGACATCCACAGTCTCTAATACCTACAGCTAGTCCACTAAGACAGCTATGAAAGTCTATTGAACCCAAGACATCCACAGTCTCTAATACCTACAGCTAGTCCACTAAGACAGCTATGAAAGTCTATTGAACCCAAGACACCCACAGTCTCTAATACCTACAGCTAGTCCACTAAGACAGCTATGAAAGTCTATTGAACCCAAGACATCCACAGTCTCTAATACCTACAGCTAAGTCCACTAAGACAGCTATGAAAGTCTATTGAACCCAAGACATCCACAGTCTCTAATACCTACAGCTAGTCCACTAAGACAGCTATGAAAGTCTATTGAACCCAAGACATCCACAGTCTCTAATACCTACAGCTAGTCCACTAAGACAGCTATGAAAGTCTATTGAACCCAAGACATCCACAGTCTCTAATACCTACAGCTAGTCCACTAAGACAGCTATGAAAGTCTATTGAACCCAAGACACCCACAGTCTCTAATACCTACAGCTAGTCCACTAAGACAGCTATGAAAGTCTATTGAACCCAAGACATCCACAGTCTCTAATACCTACAGCTAGTCCACTAAGACAGCTATGAAAGTCTATTGAACCCAAGACATCCACAGTCTCTAATACCTACAGCTAGTCCACTAAGACAGCTATGAAAGTCTATTGAACCCAAGACATCCACAGTCTCTAATACCTACAGCTAGTCCACTAAGACAGCTATGAAAGTCTATTGAACCCAAGACACCCACAGTCTCTAATACCTACAGCTAGTCCACTAAGACAGCTATGAAAGTCTATTGAACCCAAGACATCCACAGTCTCTAATACCTACAGCTAGTCCACTAAGACAGCTATGAAAGTCTATTGAACCCAAGACATCCACAGTCTCTAATACCTACAGCTAGTCCACTAAGACAGCTATGAAAGTCTATTGAACCCAAGACATCCACAGTCCTCTAATACCTACAGCTAGTCCACTAAGACAGCTATGAAAGTCTATTGAACCCAAGACATCCACAGTCTCTAATACCTACAGCTAGTCCACTAAGACAGCTATGAAAGTCTATTGAACCCAAGACATCCACAGTCTCTAATACCTACAGCTAGTCCACTAAGACAGCTATGAAAGTCTATTGAACCCAAGACACCCACAGTCTCTAATACCTACAGCTAGTCCACTAAGACAGCTATGAAAGTCTATTGAACCCAAGACATCCACAGTCTCTAATACCTACAGCTAGTCCACTAAGACAGCTATGAAAGTCTATTGAACCCAAGACATCCACAGTCTCTAATACCTACAGCTAGTCCACTAAGACAGCTATGAAAGTCTATTGAACCCAAGACATCCACAGTCTCTAATACCTACAGCTAGTCCACTAAGACAGCTATGAAAGTCTATTGAACCCAAGACATCCACAGTCTCTAATACCTACAGCTAGTCCACTAAGACAGCTATGAAAGTCTATTGAACCCAAGACATCCACAGTCTCTAATACCTACAGCTAGTCCACTAAGACAGCTATGAAAGTCTATTGAACCCAAGACACCCACAGTCTCTAATACCTACAGCTAGTCCACTAAGACAGCTATGAAAGTCTATTGAACCCAAGACATCCACAGTCTCTAATACCTACAGCTAGTCCACTAAGACAGCTATGAAAGTCTATTGAGCCCAAGACATCCACAGTCTCTAATACCTACAGCTAGTCCACTAAGACAGCTATGAAAGTCTATTGAACCCAAGACATCCACAGTCTCTAATACCTACAGCTAGTCCACTAAGACAGCTATGAAAGTCTATTGAACCCAAGACATCCACAGTCTCTAATACCTACAGCTAGTCCACTAAGACAGCTATGAAAGTCTATTGAACCCAAGACATCCACAGTCTCTAATACCTACAGCTAGTCCACTAAGACAGCTATGAAAGTCTATTGAGCCCAAGACATCCACAGTCTCTAATACCTACAGCTAGTCCACTAAGACAGCTATGAAAGTCTATTGAACCCAAGACATCCACAGTCTCTAATACCTACAGCTAGTCCACTAAGACAGCTATGAAAGTCTATTGAAAATTCATACTTATAAACCTACTTTTAAAATTTATATATATGCTTGTATATGTGTGTCTATATACGTATGTTTGCATGCATGAATGTCTACACTAAGCTTTAGATTTAGTAGAATGTATAAGTACTGATTACATATCTTGGTTTCTATTAATTCACAATCACATATCTTGGTTTCTATTTTTTGGGGAAATTGGTGAACCGAATACTTTGCTTAATTGTTTTATTTATTTTTAAAAAGATTTTATTCTTTCTCTTAGACTTCAGGTATTTTTTGAAAGCAAAGCATTAGCCCCTAAAATACTACAGTGGGCCCTGTAATGCTACTGTGGGCCCGTGCAATGCTACCATGGGCTCCCTGGGGCTCGCTTGCACTTGGGCAACCTAGCAATCTGGCCAGTCCGCCATTGTATATATATATATATATATATATATATATATATATATATATATATATGCGAATTTAAACGATATACAATAAAGTCTCTTTTATAAATCTATTTATAAATCTCATTTAGATATATGAAAGAAACTTTTTCATTTAAATTTGTATAAATTTATATAAATTATGTTCTAAGCTTAATATTAATTGAGCTTTCTTTGTTGAGTAACTTAGTCAATATACATTAGATCATCATCATCATCATCATCATCAACGTTTAACGTCCGTGTTCCACGCTTGCATGGGTTTGGACGGGGGTAGTCCCACTTGAGGCAAGAGTGATTGTCTTGCTCGCATAGGACTGTCTGGCAGGTTTTCTACAGTTGGATGCCCTTCCTAACACCAACCACATTTACAGTGTGGGGCTGGGAGGTTTTTACCGTGTTGCCTACACGGCCACATTACAGCGTGGACTGTGTGTTTTTTTGTCGTGACACCTACACGATCTCATTTGTTTCGGCCTGGATGGCGCGGCACCAACATAACTTTACATAGAACGGGGTGGTGTGGATGGGGTGGGGGTGGGGGTGGTGGGACGGGGTGTATTTTGTTAGAGATGCCTACTGGCTGTAGTAGGTTTTACTATATATTTAGGTAAGGCGGGTCTTCTCTGTTACTGAGTACCGCCAAAGGTCTCGGTCCAGTGACATTGTCTTGGAGAGGTGTAAGTGTGTGAGGTCGGAGTTTATCAGCTCGTCCCAGGTTTTTCTAGGTCTGCCTATTCCGTGGCTACCGACTATCTTTATTGCCCTGCACTTTGTTATACAGCTATCGACTTTCATGCGCATCACGTGTCCATACCAACGTAGCCTTCTCTCGAGTAAACAGCATCTGATCCCTCTTATCTCTAATTTTTTAAATATATATAGATTTAACGTAATTATAGTAAATACATATATATATATATATATATATATATATATATATATATATATACATATGTGTGTGTGTGTGTGTGTGTTTATGTATATATATATATATATATATATATACATATATATATATATGTGTGTGTGTGTGTGTGTGTGTGCGTGCGTGTATGCATGCGTATATGTGCGCGCGCGCGTGTGTGTATGCATGTGTGCGCATGTGCGCGTGTGTGTTAATTCGTTTCTGAAGGCCGTTCGTCACCCAAATGTTCGTAAACCGAAACTGTTTTCCTCATACGAAATGTTGACAGAGAAATACAGGGAAAGAGAGACTATGCGTGAAAGATAGATTGATATCATCATAGTAACTAACTACACACCAAATGTCGCTTTCCTGCCGATACTCCCAGCTTTTCGGCAACCTTTGATCTGGCTTGTGTGTTCGTTACCTGAGACACCGAAACGTTTTTGTTTGGAAAAATTGTTCGTGAAGCGAGGTTCAACTGTATATATATATATATATAATTATATATATATAATATAAGATCAAAAGATGGTTAAAAGAGTTCCATGTATTTTATTATGCGCATTTCAAAAACAAATATCATCATGAGATGACATTTGCGTTTTCGTCAGATAAAATAGGGAAACATGATATGAAGGTTAAAAAACACTTGTGAATAGTGCAGTTTTAAATCAACATAACTGCACTATTCACAAGTGTTTTTTTAACCTTCATATCATGTCTCGCTATTTTATCTGACGAAAACGCAAATGTCATCTCATGATGATATTTGTTTTTGAAAAGCGCATAATAAAATACATGGAACTCTTTTAACCATCTTTTGATCTTATATTATTTATACTCCAGTCCTACAAACTGTAGAGTGCTACTTATCCGATATCTGCACTGCTTTATTGTACTACAATAAAACTCACCTCCTACATATATATATATATATATATATATATATATATATATATATATATATAAGAGGGTGTTAAAGTTTGCTTGAAGCATTGTGAAATGTGTAAAATACGTATTTAAGAAAGCCACAACAATGCAGAGGGAAATCTCGAGGTAGGAAGTGAAAGATAGATAGGAAAAACAGGTGAAATTGAAAATTGAGAGAGACAAAGATGAAAACAAAACAAAGGTAGAAAGGTTACCGTAGTAGAGATTTAATCCCAATATTTCGGGCTCACGCCCATCAACGGGGGAAAGTTCCAAAAGGGGGGGAACAGGCCAAGCGGAGAAAGTTGTGATGTCGTTAAGACAGGAATGCCGTTATGGGGAGAAAATTATTTAAAATTTAAACGAGGGAAAGAATGCGCGTGCGCGTGATAGGCTGTGGCAAAAGCTACTGACCAAATGGGTTAAATCAAGAGGGTGCGCTAGCGTGTGAAAGCCGTAAGATATGTGTGTGTAAATATATATGTGTGTGTA
>OZ024742.1:69984907-69987407 GCA_964016885.1 Eledone cirrhosa | reverse complement strand
GAGAGAGAGAGAGAGAGAGAGAGAGAGAGAGAGAGATAGATAGATAGATGAATATAGTTGTTATATATGTGTTTGTGTGAGTAACTGTCACCCAACCTCTAGACACCAGAGTACCTCGAGAGATATTACAACTAGCCGGCACGTTGATGCTTCTTCGAGAAGTGAATCCGAAGTCCACCAATTTGATCTTTGTTCTTATGACATCCTAATATTCTAACAGGATAATGCCAACCTTCTCGAATTCCAGAATACCAAGAAATTAACATCGTTTGAGGACAGCCACTACATAAGGAAGGTCGACTGTGACTTAAACATTAGGCGAATTCAAATTTATTCAAATTATCAGCGCTCTTACGAAGCAACATTTATTCTTAACCCATCACGTGATGGTTGTCATGGGTATATACATATGTATTGGGTATTTCACAAGATTACCCACCTCTAAGTACATTACCAAACACCACCCTCTTGGCGAACACCTTCAATCTACTACATAGAAAATTTAAGAGCAGCGAAATTGTGTATTACGTTTCTCTTGCTCAGGTCTTTCTCAGCAGCGTTGTCACCCCATGGCTCACATGACTGAAGATGTTATCTGTGATTTCCTTCTCGCATATTTGCTGAAATTGGTTTCCGTAGCACTGTAGGTAACTGGTCGAAAGCTGCAAAAAAATTTCGAGGTAGGCATCGAAGTTTACCGTCTTCAGTTCACCGAACTGTTCCTAATAGTAACAATATTACTCTAATAGCAATTATATCAACATTCCCAGCTGCATTTACTAACGTCTCTTTATGATCTGAGTTCAAATCCTGCCGAGGTTAACTTTGCCTTTTATCCTCCCGGGGTCGATATAATAAAGTACCAATCACGCACTGAGGTCGATTTAATCGACTTTTCGCTCCCCCAAAATTGCTGGCCTTGTGCCTATATAAGAAGTTAAAATCCCCTCGAGGTTAACTTTGCCTTTCATCCTTACGGGGTCGATAAAATAAAGTACCAGTAATTGCTGGCCTTGTGCAAAAAGTAGAAAGAATTATTATTAATTCCGGTGCGAAATGCAAGAATTTATTTATCTCACATTACGTTCTGTGTTCAAATCCTACTCAGGTCCGTTTTTTTTCTCATCCTTCTGATATGTACCAGTTATTATCGTTGCAGACCTATCGTCAAAAGGGTTCTAGCCCTGATACTCCTCTCTTTCTTTTAGTTGTGTGTCATTTGCTATTTCCAGTAGATCGAACAACCATATAGAGGTTCCCAGTAATATATTGGATTGATTTCACTAACCATACAATTTACTACCCTGAACCGTCTTCTTCTTAATCACACTATACTATAAGTATATATGTTGTCTATTTACCAGTCTCTCTTCCCGACTGTCTGTTCATGTCTCTTTCTTTCTTTTTCTCTCCTTCATTATATCCCCCCTCTCTCTCTATATATATATGTATAGACACACACACATATATATATAGTTATGGCAGTATTTATTTATTTCCATGTTATTGTATTGATTTGCATTGTATTTTAATGTTTGGGGCTTTGTTACCCATGTGATAAAGGAAAGCAGAAGTGTTATTATTTATTTTATCATAGTCACTGTTCTTATCGTTCCCGTTGTTGCTTTTGTTGTTGTTTTTGTTAGTGACTGCACAGCGCATTTGAAGTGATGAAAATAATATAGAACGACAAATAAATATATGAAAATCAAGGCTCGGTAAAGAACCAACAAGACAGCCGTCGTGTTATCTGTGTGACGGGCGACCATGAAAAGTTTCATTTTTCGAAGTCGTCTGCTGAACAATGACGACATGATGGACAGAAAGCCGTCGCTCGTACTGAAAAGAAAAGAAAAAGAATAAAAAATGAAACAGCAAAAAAAAAAAAAGAAAAAAAAAAAGGAAAATATAACCGAATGAAAATAAGTAACTGGATAAAACATCTGAATGAAAATATAAAGTGGTGACTACACGTAAAATAAATAAAGCACAACTAAAATATAAAATGTAGAGGTGAGATAAAGAAAGTAGGATATAAAATTACTAAACTAACAAAAGCAAACGATTAAGAAATAAATGAAAACTTAGAAAGGATGATATTGAAATCAGATACATTAGTGAATGGCACCGTGTTGTGCAGATTTATGAATGAAGCTTAATATTTATATCGAATTAAGCTGAATCTAAATAGTTTTTGAACACTTTCGCTTTTACCACACGACCACATGCATACGCGTGTCTTATCCTGATTTGACAAGAGATAATATTCGTTTTCTTATTTAAACGATTTTAACAAGCTTCCTTTTCAATTTCACTCTCTCTTTCTTCCTACTTATACTAAACGTAGTTTCCGTATCTAGAGAGATAGATAGACAAACTGATAAAGAGGCAAATAAATAGATAGATAAAGTGATAAACAGGTAAATAAATAGATAGATAGATAATTATGTAGGTAGCTATGCTGATATCTTAAAATTAGATAGATGCTTTTTAATAATTA
>OZ024742.1:69957407-69979907 GCA_964016885.1 Eledone cirrhosa | reverse complement strand
CAATAATTGTCACAAGTGTAGTGTTTGTACCAGAGTTTTCAAGTCGCTGGCTGGACTAAAAAGTCACACACATTCAGCGCATCGGTAGGGGTTCTCCTACATGGATATAAAGTATTGGCCGTACTCGAAAACGAGTTGGCAGCCACCATGTATGCATGTATACATACTTGCATGTATATAAATATATATATACACTTTTGAAAGGCTTGCTGAACACAAGCCGAATCCGCTTGGTGTTGCGGTCAGGTTTATACCTCCCCCCCCTCTCTCTCTCTCTCTCTCTCTCTTTCTCTCTCTCTCTCTCTCTCTCTCTCTCTCTCTCTCTCTCTCTATATATATATATATATATATATATAAAGAGAAAGAGAAAGAGAGAGAGACAGAATGGGAGGGGTGAGAGATGGAGGGTTAAGGAGTTTGCGTCACAATTATCTGGTTCTGCGTTTGATGCTACTGCTGAAAGCCCATCTGACGAACTGTACCTGTAATACGAAGGGTCAACCTTGTCACACACTGTTAAGCTGAATCTCCCTGAGAATTACGATAAGTGTACACATATCTGAGGAATGCCCATCCACTTATACGTTAACTGAGATGGCTGTTCTGTTGTTCGAAAAACTGGAGCACTCATCGTTAAAACTGATGGAGGTCCATTCCATTCCTTAATCGATATATTTCTACATTTCACTTGTGGTTAGAGAGTTCTTATCTTTTTACTAATGATTCGGTGGATATTAAAAAACTTCTATTTATTCTCTTAGAAGTTTTTAAGTGGCCTTTTCTATCTTTCTATAATTGTCTAAATGATGTTTATGTAGTTTGTCATTTTAATGGAATATAAAAATGACAATCAAATGAATAGATGATGTGGTGTGATGTGGTGTTGTTTAGTGTGCAGCGTTGTTATTTTGCCTCAGGTCAGCCTTGATCGAGTAGATCAATGATTATAGACGTTCAAGTCATAATTATCCCGTCTTTTATTCAGGCATCGTGTGTCTAGGACGACTTCCTTCACCTTTTTTTTAATACGGTCAGGTGAGATATGAGAGAGATATAGCTGCTATTTCTAACAGGTCGAAAGTCAGCATAAATACCTCCTCATTGGTTGACGATGTATTGTGATGTGGTGGTGGAGAGAAATATAGCTGCTATTTCTAACAGGTCGAAAGTCAGCATAGATACCTCCTCATTGGTTGACGATGTATTGTGATGTGGTGGTGTATTGTCGTGTGGTATTGTGTGATGGGGTGTTTCCTCTTGTAGCTTAGTGCACTATGGTATAGTATGGTACGGTGCAATAAAGTGTAATTGTGTATTATGTTGTGGTGCGGTGTTCTGTTCACAGTTTTAATGTGTCGTCCATCATTGCAGTTCTCCGACCCATGAAAACTGCCACGTGACACAATGACGTTTGTCAATAGACGTGTGATGAAAATTATCTGCATCGTTAACTACTTACTCCTCCCACTACTCATTCTCCTCCGCTTGCTCAGTCTTCTTCTTCTTCTTCTTCTTCTTCTTCTTCTTCTTCTTCTTCTTCAGATAATAACGCACCATAAACAACAACAACAACAACAACAACAACTACTACTACTACTACTACTACTACTACTACTACTACTACTACTACTACTACATGTTGTGGCTTTATTAAAGACAGTTGTTTATATGCCTTATTTTTTTTTCCTGCAGATATTTAAAGAAGGGATCAATTGAATGGAGTTGTGACAATGACACTAACAGAGAGTTCCAAATATTCTGTTGGTACCCACCCACCACTAGCACCTGTCGCACCCTTATCGGTTGGCCACACAAGCAACGGCAGTAAGGAAACGTCACACCACTGGGATGTTAATGACTCAATGTTACCTTTGGTAGGTGTTTCTTCGTCACTTGTCCAGTTTACTGATATTTGTTACTTTATCACTGACTAATCACCTCATTACATAGCTTGCCATACATTTCGATATATATATATATATATATATATATATATATATATATATAAACACAACGAAGAAAGCTGCAACACAATTGTTCGACTTGTAGCAATGTAGGAAACGAGTTTCCCTTCAGTATACTCCGTGACATATTTATACTAAATAGTCCATAAAACTGCAAAGGCACTATTTTTTTATGTATCAGCTAAACTTAAAAAAACAAAACAAAAAAAGAAACAATTTAAAATAGGTAACGTCTGAACCAGCAAAGGAAGGGACTTAAATAATCCCTCGCAGTTATTTAAGCTTTTTATTGTTTCCTCGGATTTTGAACTTTAGCAAACAAACCAAAGATTGCTAGATTTTTTGTCTTTCTTGTGGTGTTCTCTATGTCTAAAATTGTTTAATCACACCAATGAAATTAACAATCAACTTGCCGTAATTGTAAGTTAGTAAATCATTAAAACATCACATTCCCCAAATTCATTGTTTAAATTCTTTTCCAGGTTGCCCAGTTCGATACTTTTGAAGAATGGCCGAACGGGCACAGTCGGTTTGTCTACGGAACAGAATTAGAAGAAGCCCGACGGCATGCAAGTGGTTGGGCAATGCGCAACACCAACAATCATAATGTTCATATTTTGAAAAAGTCCTGCCTTGGCGTTCTCGTGTGCAGTCTAGACTGTTTACTTACCGATACCGGGAATAAAGTACACTTACGCCCTGCTATATGTGATAAAGCCAGGAGGAAGCAAATTGGTGAGTAAGATGAAAGAGTATTCTTAATTGTTCTAGAATGTTCATGTTCTTCCTTTCGAAGAACATTTCTGCAATACGACTCATTTATCTTGTTAAAATCAGTTACAAAATTTACTGTCTTCAGATATAACTGTAGTTCTCTGCCGATAATATATTAGAGAAATATAGATAACTGGATGGGTAGTGACACACACACACACACACACACACACACACACACACACACACACACACACACACACACACACACACACACACACACACACACACACACACACACACACACACACACACACACACACACACACACACACACACACACACATACACACACACACACACACACACATACACACACACATATATATATATATATTGAGAGAGAGAGAAAGAGAGAGAGAGAGAAAGAGAGAGAATGAGAGAGAAAGAGAGAGAAAGAGAGAGAAAGAATGAGAGAGAGAGAGCAGAGAATTTCCTAATACAATAAAAACTTCTCTTTAAATATTTTCAGGCAAACCTTGTCCAAATTCCAAATGTGGAGGTCATCTAGAACTTTTATCGTGTCGAGGTCATTGTGGCTATCCAGTAACACATTTTTGGAGACATCTCAATAGCGCTATTTATTTCCAAGCAAAAGGCGTACATGATCACCCAAGACCTGAAATAAAATCGTCAGCGGAGGCTCGAAGGCAACAACAGAACTGTAAACAACAAAAACGTCTACAGGTAAGTCATTTTCTGTTCTGTTTCATTCAGCTTCTGCTAGTATGGCTCCCCTTCCCACTCCTCCCCCTTTCTCTGTTCCCTCTCTCCCTCTCTATCTATCTATCAATTTAACTTTCTGTACACCTGTCTTGTTCTAAATATATCTGTCGCTGTTTGTGACTGCCCCCCCCTCGCATCTCTCTCTCTCTCTCTCTCTCTCTCTCTCTCTCTCTCTCTCTCTCTTCCTTTGTCTCTCTCTCTCGCTCTCGTGCTCTCTCTCTGTATCAATTTTTAATTTAAATATACACCGCCATCATCATTATCATTACTCCTACTATTATCATTAACGCCCACTATCACCATCACCACCTCTACCACCACGATTACCACCAAGCCTCCTTCTGCACATAACACCCACATAAACATATACACATACGCACATACATATCTTATTCTATTTTGTGAACTTTCAACTGATTATTCTGACCACTGTTCACAAGCCCCCCCCCCCCCCCCGATTTCCTCGGACTCTGTTGATTTACTTTGCTATTGTTTGTTGTTAACAGGCTCGTGGTTATCGCGGTAAAAGACGAGGACGTCAAACAAGCACAGAAAGACCAACCAAGAGACATAAAGTTTCACAAACTAGTAAGTATGAAGTAATACTCACCTAATATGTTAATGCTAAGTCCCGTTTAAGACGGCGAATTGATAGAATCGTAGGAATATCGGATAGGATGATTTGCGATATTAGTTCAGGCGCTCTGCATTCAACTCCCATCGAGGTCGAATTTATAGTTTATCTTTTCAGGGTCGGGGCTGATTCTTCCTTTATGTGTCTTTCTCACTTCCTCTCTATCACACTCTTTTTATTTTTATTTCTGTTTTTATTTAAATATATATTATTATCATTGGTGGTTTGGCAGTATCGGTAGAGCGTCAGACACCTTGCTTTGCAGCATAATTATGACCCTTTACGTTCTGAGTTCAAATCCCACCGAGGTTAACTTTACCTTTCATCCTTACGGGGTCCGTATTATAAAGCACCAGTAATGCACTGAGGTAATTGCTTGCCTTGTGCCAAAAGTAGAAACATTATTATAATTATTTTAGTAGTAGTAGTAGTAGTGTCATAGAGGAATAGAACGATTAAATATATGTAAAACACATTACAACAATTTATAATTAACAATGTTTTAACTTGATTTTTCAGGTTCTTCTGTTTTGTGCTCCTGTCCACCATTCGAATGCACGTGTTCCCAGCGTACAAGCAGTGCAAATAGCGCTCCACCCGGACCGTTCCCGCCTTGGATGTCTGGAACTGTAGATAATAATGAAAGTTACCTTCAGAATTCATTCCTGCCATCAAACTCGGAAGCTATGCCTTCATATCATCAAAACAACACTGTTAATGACTGTCGTATTTCACCACCTAATAGACCGGAAGTCACGGAAACAAAACAACTTCCGTCTGTTTATCCTATGCAGCCGCGCCTTAAACTTGGTCAATCTCCACTCAGGTCACCACTGACTTCGTTAAGTCGAAGTGTTGGACACACGAATATAAACCGTAACTTTGAACTGGAATCATGTGACAAGATTCCAGTTGAAGAGTGGACAATCACAAAACGACGTTCACAGTGTGAATATGAGAGCCATTTTGACCGAAGTGTTTATACACCTGGTAAACAGCAGGATTCGATGTTTTATCGCAATAGACAGGTTACCTACAGTACAATTTATTCTGGTTTGCCTAGTCTTCCCTATGATACATATAGTACACCACAACAACATCGAGCCCCTTCAGATAACTTCAATTTGAATGGAAGTTGGTCAAATCGTCATCCACGCAATAGTCCTAACACCGACTTCGGATGGGAACACGGTAATAGTAATATATCTTGTGTGAAACCAGCTGAAAATAGAGACTACCCGTCCAGGCAAGGGTCTTACAGAGAATCTGCTTCCTGGCTTCCCGAACACGAAACCAGATCATCTCAGATGCCTTCCGCAACACGCGGCATGACCGACATGTGTTGTTCCTATCAACCAAAACACAGTTCTTTAAGGGAGCCAATCAAAATGGACCTGCACGATGATGTAAAACCCTGCCCAACTATTTTAGACAGTTATCCCCCGAAAACAAGACTGTCTAGCGTACCTGATCGTTCTTCCGCTTCGATATCACCATGCTTTCTTGAACTGAAATCCGCCTCAAACTTTCCTAAAAGTCTGACAGACACCGATTCGAACCTGAACATCGAAGCTGACAAACACGACAACCGGAAGTCAGATTACCATTGGCTCCGATTCCAGGAACCAATTACGCCTGCGCCGTCATCATTTGATAGAGATTCCTTGGCATTCGACCCTCTACACCCCAGCAACTCAAGTAAAGGCCCTCGCACCGAAATGCAGATCCCTTGCATGCAGAACTGTGACTATGACGGTAATTTAATTCCTGTCTATGGGGACCAATCAGCATCGTCGACAGCCAACGGTTGTAATTCTATGAAACAAAATTTATGTAACCACAGCATTAATATAACCCTAACGTACAGCTAGGAACACTGAAGAGGGTATTATATGTCTTATCATTATACATCTTAATAACTTTAACAAAATTAATTCTTTTAAAAGAAAAAGAAAAGAGAAATATATTTATTTTTAAATGTAGATTTAAATATATTTTATATTAAATTAATGTCATAGCATAGGAGGCAATTTCCTGTTGAGAATGCAAGTTGGTTTCCTTTTCTGGTTGTCACTTATTCCTTCAACGTACAACACTACCACTGAAAATACTTACGTGCTATACATTCATTTATTTCTGATTGTGTGTCGATATGAACTAGGAAGGGCTGGCAGAGATACGAGAGAACTGGACTAAAGATTTTATAGTATTCATTTTTCGCCTGTCATCTGTTTGATTTCATATGCTGCTATGGACATTTCTACTTTTCATCCTCCCAAATCCATAAAATTACTCTCAGAATTAAATACGTTGGCGTCTCAATAATCAACAACATCCGTTATTTCCCTAAAAACATGGTCATGTATCTCAGAAAAAGCAAACAGCAATAATACATTAATTTGATACATATATTTTTTATGAATTCCCATTACTTCCACCATTTTAAAATCTTGCCTAATTGTTAAAACGTTTTTTTTTTCCATTATGGTTGACATTCCATAATTTATATAATGACCAATATTTTGTCTTACGCCCAACAATATTTCGCCTTCATCAGTCTGTTAAGCGTCCATAGGTTAGATAAACCATTTTATTTATTAGTCACCATTAAAACCGTTACTTGCACTGAACAGTAGCGAGATCAAATCTATATAGAACCATTCTGAAGATACACAATCTATCATAGACATTATAACAGATATATATATATATATAAACATCCGTTAATATATATATGGCATAAACTGTAGACCACCGGAGTAAATCCATTCTATATTTAGTTTCAGTTCCCAATTATGCGATTTCAGCTCCTGTCTGCCACACATTTGCTACTTATCACACTAAGTTTCAATGAAATAAATAATTTTTGCATATTCAAATCGTTTTAAACGTCAGTATCCTTCCTAGAAAATCTCAACTTACGCCTTCTCCAAGGAAACCTGAAAAGACTGCTGCCATCAGACATTGCTCTAACATTTGTGATAAATTTTTACCCTGAAAGGGAAGATTGTTATTTTCTTTATAAAAGATTGTGTTGTGTCAATCTGTATCTAATGTTTCAAACTGAAATATGGAAAATTGTAACTAGAACATTAAGAAATATACAGAACTGTATGATACACAACTGTAATTTAACAATGTGCATTAAGACTTGTCGATATGTAACAACAAAAACAACAATCAAAAGCTTTTATTATTCATGTTGCACACCGACGTCTCAACATTGGTCAACATGCATATATAGTTACTTCATAATGTACATTGAAATACATTTAATTACCCACTGTCAAGTTTCACACGCACGAATACACACACACACACACACACACACACACACACACACACACACACACACACACACGCACACACACACACACGCACGCACGCACGCACGCACACACACACACACACACGCGCACACGCACGCACACACGCACACATACACACACACACACACACAGACACAACACACTCACAGACACACACACACATAATCTTTTGAAGCTGAAAACATCTTAGTAATTACTCTGGTTGCTCGAATTTCATACGTTTATACATGTATATATATATATCCTTACACATACGTGGTGTGCATTCCGAAATATTTCGCTAACAGCCACAAATCATTCTCATCAATTTCAAAACCACCCCAGTGCCTTATACAAGAAATATTTCACTGCCAAACACCATCCATCATTCCTTGTCAAAATAAACACTATGATTTTTTAAGAACTGACTTCCGTTTTGACATACCTTGTGTCTTCGTTCACTACACTATGATGTCAAACCTATTTTATATTTATTATATTTATAAATATTTATATCACCATCATTATTTATTACCTTTATATATTGATATCAATATATGTGTGTGTGTATATAATATATATATATATATATATGTATGTATGTATGTTTATATATATATCCTTATATATATATATATTTATATATGTATGAGTGCATGTATATTCGGTGGCGAAGTGATCAATTGCGTTGTGAAGCGGATCTCACAAACATATTTATAACTATTTAAAATATTTATATGTATATATTATGAAATGTATATGATATTTACGTAAAGTATATGATGTTATATGCATTTTTTATTTATATTTCAATGTATTTTTGATAATGATCTCACAAGTGTGTCTGATATAAAACACTATATGTATATAAGGTCTGTTGTTGTTGTTGTTATTATTATTATTATTGTCAAGGGCGGTGGATTGGCAGTATCGGTAGAGGGTCGGACGCCATGCTTTGCTGCATAGAGTTACGGCCCTTTATGATCTGAGTTCACATCCCGCCGAGGTTAACTTTGCTTTTCATCCTTACGGGGTCGATTAAATAAAGCACCAGTCACCCACTGGAGTCGATTTAATCGACTTTCTCCTCCCCCAAAATTGCTAGCCTTGTGCCTATATAAGAAACAATTATTATTATTATTATTGTTTGTGTTTTTCCTCTTCATCCAGTTTTCTTTCCAGGACAGAGAAATTGGCTGCATACATTGATAAGCCACAAAAATAAACACACTTGATTCTTCACGTCACGCACGTTACACAGTTACAAGTATATCATTTGCTTTATACATGCGCACATTATCTGTTTAAAATCATATTTGCAATAGAATGATATTCAATCATAAAAGAATGCTCAATTATTTACAACTTACATAATTATGGAATAATGATAAAGATCCCATAAATTCTTGTGGAGTCGTAGAGGCATCGCCATACGGCTAGTCTAAGGCACTTGTACTAGCCGTCTCCAGGTCTGAACACAGCCGATTTTTTCTATAGAGGAAGAATCGACCACAGGACTGGACTGGTACCTTTATTTATCAACATCGAAAGGATGAAAGGCAAGGTTGACCACGGCGGGATTTGAACTCAGAGCGCACAATGAGGTGGGACGAATACCGTAAATAATTCTATCCGACGTCTTAACGACTCTGCCAATTCGCCGCCTATGGTTCATCCTATTACAAGTCACCAACTGACGAATGTTTTTGTCAATTCCCTTTATTTCACTGATATACCACTCTAGGGTATTCTTGTCTCAGTACCGATGATGGATGAGAAAGTATTGAAAAACTGATGCCTGGCGTTCAAACACGGCTATTGATGTAGCTGTGACATCAGTACAGCTTAAAACACCCATATGAAAATTATGTATTGAGTGTGGTATAGTGTCGTGTAATATAGTCTAGTGTAGCGTGGTATAGTGTAGTGTCGTATAGTGACGTGTGGTGTGGTATAGTGTTGTGTAGTGCAATGTAGTGTAGTGTAGTATGGTAAAATGTGGTGTGGGATAGTATGGTTTTGTGTGGTATAGTGTGTTGTAGTGTAGTATGACATAGTGTTGTGTAGTGCAGTGTGGTACAGTGTAGTATGGTGTAGTGTGGTGTAGTGTAGTGTAGTTTAGTGTGGTGTAGTGTAGTGAATGTAGTGTAGTGTATGTAGTGTAGTGAATGTAGTGTAGTGAATGTAGTGTAGTTAATGTAGTGTAGTTAATGTAGTGTAGTGAATGTAGTGAATGTAATGTAGTGTAAAGTAGTAAATGTAGTACAGTTTAGTGACTGTATAAAAGCGGTGGAAGCATTTCTGAATTAGTGTGTGTGTGTGTGGGGGGGGGGGGGGGCACATTTGGTCAATTTAGTTGTAGTGATTAGTTTAGCTGTTATAAAATATCAACCAAGATATAATATAAAAAACAAAAAAACTTCGATATGCAATAAACATAACGTATACAAATAGATTTGGTAGTTTGGGGTGAAAAATATAATTATGAGGGAGGGGAGCCCCCCTCCCCCATTCAGTTTCACCGCCTCTGTACGGGTCGATCAAATAAAGTACCAAAGTACCAGTAATGTACTAGGGTCGATTTGATCGACTTTCCCCTTCCCCAAAATTGTTGGCCTTGTGTTTAAATCAGAAACCAATGATTTCATTTTTAGTTTATCTTATTTGCCAGCCTATTAGACGCATTTCTTTTTTCAAAAAAGACATAAAAAATCTTCCTTGCATCCACTATGCACGCATCACTGAGGCCAATCGGAGGAGAGTTATATACAAACTTTCTTGCGATAGTCAGTTTGTACTTTTTCACGTTTTAAAATCGAATCTTTCTCTTACGCGATGGAACTAATGTTATCTCGCAGTGCACCGACCGATACACAAGTGCACCAAAGAGTTCTGTTTAGGAGTTAATTGCTAGCATATATTGTAGATGCCAATATTTTCGTGGCATTAAGTGACTGAGAATACAAGACTATCCTTTTATCCTGGACAGGATGTCAGCCCATCGTTGGGTTAAATCCCCAACTACGCTATTCCTGCTGGTACGTATATTCAGCGGAGTATACTGACAGTATCAACATACTGACAGTATCAACGTGTCTGTGGAATACTCAACCATTTACACTATAATACAAGAGGGAGGGGCATCATCATCATCATCATCATCATCATCATCATCATCATCATCATCATCATCTGGATGCCCTTCCTAACGCCAACCACATTTACAGTGTGTGCTGGGTGCTTTTTGTCGTGACACCTACACAATCACTTTACAGTGTGGATTGGGGACTTGGGTGAGGGAGATGCATGGGTAATTGGGGAGGTAGATCTAGGAGTGGATTGTTAGAACGTGGGAGGTATATGGGAGGGGTGATGGGAGGGAAGGTGGTACATACTAGATGTATGCCTCAGCCCCTGCATATGGGCAGGCGGGTCTTTCGTATTATTGTATAGCGCCAGGGATCACGGTCCTGAGTCATCGACTTTCAGAGGTGAAATTGTGCAAGGTCAATTCAAAGGACCAGCCCCGAAATGCTGAATCTCCCTGAGAACTCATTAAGGGTACACGCGTCTACGGAATACTTAATCGCTTACACTATAATACAAAAACTATTTCCTGTAATACAAAGGGTGAGTTATGTCACACACTGTGTCATGCTGAATTTCCCTGAGAAATACGTTAAGGGTACACGTATTTGTAGAATTCTCAGCCACTTAACACTATAATACAAGATGGACTGTACCTGTTATTCAGAGGGCCAGCCTTTCACACACTGTGCCATGCTGAATATCCCTGAGAACTATGTTAAAGGAATACTCAGCCACTTACACTAAAGTACATTATGGACTGTAGTACCTGTAATTCAAAGGGTCAGATATGTTACATACTGAGTCACACTGAATCTCCCTGAGAACTATATAAAGAGTATACCAATCTGTGGAATGCTCAGCCACCTACTCTAAAATACCTTATGGACTGTACCTATAATTCAAAAGGTCAACTTTGCCTGTGTCCTTTGAATGCTCGGCAACTTGCAGGATATGTTCACGAGTAGGCTGTTCTTTTGTTTGGACAGTTATCGTGCGAAACGACGGAGGTTCAATACCCACCCCACACACACACGCGCACGCACGTCCGTGCGTGCCCGTGCAAACACACATAAAACCTTAACTATGGAAGAAAAACCAGGACATAATTAAGAATTTAGAATGCCACACTACAAACTGCATTAACAATGGAATGAAATCGGGGATAGAACTGAATTTGTTAACAGTTTAATTAATCCAAGAGTTACGCTTCAAACAACATTAACTATGGAACAAAATCCAGGATATAATTAATTTAGAGATGGAATGAAATCGGGGACATAACTGAGTTTGTGAAGTTTGATTAATCCAAGAGCTACACTTCAAACAACCTTAACTACGGAACCAAGTTGACGACAATTGAGTTAGAAGGCCACACTGCAAACAACCATAACTATGGAATGACATCAGACACATGACTGTGTTTGTTAACAGTTTTATTAATCAAAGGGTTACACTTCAAATAACCTTAACTATGGAACAAAATCCTGGACATAATCGAACTGTTTAAAACTCTAAAGAATTATAACCTTAAAAGTTAAACGAAGATAAATATGGAAGTACATTACCGATATAACTGGATTTCTTTTAATTAATAGAGTAAGTTTTTAACATAATTTATCAATTTATTTAATCAATTTAAGCGTTCATATCGGGATAGTATAGGCGGCGAATTGGCTGAGTGGTTAGATCGTTGGATGGAATACTTTGCGGTATTTGTTTCGGCTCTCAGATCTCACCGAGATCAACTTTGACTTCTATCTATTCGAGGTCGATAAAACAGTACCAGTCAAGTATTAGGGGTTGATTCTTCCTCTATGTCACTTTCTTACTTCCTCTCTCTCACTCTCTACTCCTCTCTGGAAGAAATCTACTGTGTTCAGACCTGGAGAGGAGATGGGCTCCGCCAGGTTTAAGAAAATGCCCTAGAAACGCCGTATATCAATACGGGGACCCTACAACTCCCTCGGGAGGGATTCACGGGTCCATGCATGCATAGAGCTAGTAGGTCATGACAGACTGGAACAAAGCAAGTATGGGTGTTACACATTATAGAACTTTAACTACGGAATAAAATCGTAGACATAAGTGAAATATTTAACTATGGAAACAAATTAAGGAGATAATTGTAGTTTTTAGCAATTCCCCAAGCACAAGAATGGCAGTACGTCGCGGAGTTAGGGTAAACATAAGTAATACTTTTATTATTCATTCACTTGGTACTTATTCATTTTTATATTTTTATTTCATTGATCTCATTTTTACTTTATCCTTATATTTATCTTCTATTCACTTCTTCATGTCACGATAAATTTCCATTAAAGAGAACATTTATATGTCACCAGTTAAACGTCTGTATGTAACATGTGGTGCGGTAAATAAATATATATAAACCATGTCCGAACACAGTGGAACGAAACTCCCAGTCACTTCCCCCGTCTCTCCCGCTCTGACCATCTCTCACTATTATGAGAAAATGGGGGCCCACGCGCTGGCCCCTGCGGACAGAATAGAGGGCTTCGAACAACTTTAACTATGGAAGGAAATTGGGGATGTAATCAATAGTTTTAATAGTTCAAGACGTTCGAATGTGATACTTTAAACCAGACATGTCAAACATGCGGCCCTTTACAAGCACATCTGCAGCTCGCACAAAGGTTTTTACAGCGCGAGCGTAATATGAAATAAAAAAATATTAGCTGTAATGTGCGCAATTAGCTGTCATGTGTGGTCCTCAGACAACACATATGTGACCCATGTGGCCCTCGGGCGACCCTCTATTTGACATGCCTGATTTAAACAACTTCAACCATGGAAAGAAATTATATATATAGCTGGAACACAGAAATTATATATATATAGCTGGAATAAAGAATCGCTGCTTTCACCCTTAACGGGATCTTGTGAAACTAAATAAATCAATCTGTGAACGCAGAAGTAAATATTTCGAAAAACGTTAGGCACTATATATATATAATGCAGACAGCCAGGCATACAGACAGATATTATAAGGGCGCGACGTCGTAGCAATGTATCTATCTAAAAAGAAAGACTAAG
The DNA here is from genome assembly GCA_964016885.1 of Eledone cirrhosa. Lineage (NCBI taxonomy): Eukaryota > Metazoa > Mollusca > Cephalopoda > Octopoda > Eledonidae > Eledone > Eledone cirrhosa. The sequence continues at coordinate 69,966,357 of OZ024742.1, read as the reverse complement.
AATTATAGAGAGAGATCACTAAATCGCCTAATGCGGTCCCTAGGATATTGAACATTTGAAATTCTTTTTGTTCAAAACACTCACACGACCATAACTATTACATGTGTAAAGTTTGAAAACAATCGGTTGGGTGGTTCTCGAGTTTTAGGGAGTCAGACAGACAGACATTCTCTGTTTTAGATATATAGATGATGCTAGAGCTGTGAAATCTTGTATGCTTTAATTTCCTAACTACTTATTAATAACTTGGGAGTATGTTGACACAAAAATAAACCTCATTTTGTCATTCCATGAGAGTATCAGCCTATGAAGTTTTCAGTCGACCCTCATACTAAAGAGTTCAAGTGTTGGGGAGTTGCCATTTAAGTGAACTTGAATAACAGGAAATAGAGTGTCTTGCTTAACAGCACAAGACACAACCAGTATGAATATCTCTCTCTCTCTCTCTCTCTCTCTCTCTCTCTCTCTCTCTCTCTCTCTCTCTCTCTCCCTCTCTCTCTCTCTCTATATATATATATATATATACATATATTTAAAAGTGACATTATCTCTGTGTGTGTGTCTACATTTTTGCAAAGTCTATACAAATCCACATTTCTACTCCGATTGACTTCAAACTTGCATTCATATATTCCTTGCGGTCTAAAGATATTAACTGCAGCTTTTATTCAATTTTATTCAATTTTCTGTTCTTAAAGGGGTGTTAGGTGCCGGTTATCGATCTCCATCGCGCCCTTATGATATCTGTCTGTATGTCTGGCTGTCTGCATTATGACATTATGACAAACATTGATGACGTATTATCTTCGCTATTTTCCGTTCACTGCCAAGGAACGTCTTCACGAACCAAAGTATCGTCTTCCGGTTTTCCTTCGGTTGCAACGTTTTTCGAAATATTTACTTCTGCGTTCACAGACTGATGTTTTTAGTTTCAGAAGATCCTGTTAAGGGTGAAAGCAGCGACTCTTTGCTTAGACTTTAATCTTTTATTTTAATATATAATATAAGCGAGGCAAGCCAGCCCAGGTTAACAATTACACTTGAGAATACCTTTCCGACGGTCGGCATATTTTTCAATCAGTAAGTGTCATTTACTAATTTTACTAATTTTTTGGCTAACAATCCTGAGACATTCCCACTTACCCCAGTTGCTTTAATATTTTTTTGCAATACTTCCTGAGACATAATCACTTACCCCATTGCACATATTATTATTGGTGTTAGTACCAAGCCATATGCCTCATTACGTACATAGATAGAAATAGTGGATCTTTTTAGAAAGCCCCCGCCAAAAAATATCCCACACCTTTGTTAAAAATCACATACGCTGGCGTTAAGCGGTAATTTCTATCTATCTTGGTACATAAGCGAGGAAAGCCAGCCCAGATTACCCATTACAGTTGAGATTACCATTCCGACGATCGGATTATTTTTCAATCGGTGACATTTACTAATTTTTTGATAACATATCCTGAGACATTTCCACTAACCCCAGTAGACAGAAATAGTGGATCTTTTTAGAAAACCCCCGCCAAAATATCCCCACACCTATGATAAAATCCCGTACGCTGACGTTAACCGGAAATTTTTTAATTTTCTTTACCAATTGCCAACTAGGAATAAATGTACCGAGAGGGATAGAGAGAAAGAGTAACTTAGTGGAAAGAGTGCGAATGAACTTTGAGGAAAGTAGCCTACACCTTACTGCTATGACACTGGAACCTTCTGCCAACTTTCTCTTCCCATTCTGTGACTTTCTCTTTCACATTTACTCTAATAGGCCAACACAGAGTGGAAACGCCGGGGAAAAACTGTCGCAGAAGGAGTATGAAAAGAAGGGGCTCAATAATATTTCTATGAACAATGAACGTAGACAGCTAAACTGTACTTTCAACTTCTTATTTTTCTCCAAATAAAACAAGTTTCCTGTCGGTATATTTTCGTGAGTTTTTAACAGGCACTCACAAATAAACGTTTCTCATTGGAGGTGGTATTACCAATGTTCTTACCCGTGAAACGCCGGGATACACTGCTAGTATATATATATATATATACATAAGGGTCGCTTGACAAGTTTATAGGAATTTTTCAGTAATGTCCTGATTATTTCTTATGAATGAAACGTTCTAGTCTTGTAGAAGTAATTTCTATATAAAATAAAGATCTCTATACTTTACTAAAGTATTGAGTACCTTTTGTAACTGCAATCACCTTCCAATATACATCGAGAATCTATCTATATATGTGTGTATGTATATATGTATATATATACATGAGTTCTCAACTATGGTTCGTTGATTTATTGTGGCACTAACTCACTCTCTCTCTCTCTCCATATATATATATATATATATATAGATTATGTAATATATCAACTAACATTATGTTAGTTGATATATTAAATTATCTATATTTATCTCCAAATCACTGATTTGTCGAGCAAACTAGTCAAAACCACTTCTAAAAAAATTTTTTTTTGGGGTGTTAGTAGGCGTCAGTCATCTTACCATCCCATTCCTTCTAACTAGCCTCTGTGTCACGTGATTGATTCTTTAGAATCGGCCATTTGACTTGAAGCAGTGAGAATTTCGGTACATAGAATCCAGTCCTCGCAAGCTGTTCGATCTACCGAATTATTATTATTTTTATATGAGCCGCCAGTGTCCGCGCATTGCCTGGAGACTTAACTGAGAATAGACTCCCTGATGACGCAATGAATTCTCGACAGTTGTATTACGTAACTGTCTTTATCCCATTGCAGAAACTAATTAGTTGGAGTGAAAATTTAAGTAAGTAAAAAAAATTTTTTTAAAATTTAAAAAAAAAAATATTTTCTTATTTTACGTCCTTATATATATATATATATATATATATATATATATATATATATATATATATATATATATATATATAAAATAAGTAAGTCAAACATGTTAAATTTGGCTTCGTTTATTATAAATTCTCTGCTATATATATTTCAGTGACAGCTATTATTGACTGTGACCTCTTCAGGCAGTACGAATTAATGTAGAAAGAACAGGTAAACATGGTGTTGAAATGTGTTCCACTCTGTCAATTTATCAATATGTCCAGTGTTGTTAGTCCTACGAGGAACTGGAATCATATGGTTCCAGTTCTTTCTACATTAATTCGTACTGCCTGGAGAGGTCACAGCCAATAATAGATATCACTGAAATATATATACCAGAGAATTTATAATAAACGAAGCAAAATTTAACACGTTTGACTTATTTTACATTACTCTGGAGTAAACAAACCAACCTGCGTACTTCGTCGAGTGCTCCTACCTGCATACTGAGGTGTCGGTAAACAACCAACACATACTCAAAATTTATATATATAAGTGTATCGAACTAGATATACTGAGTTTGTGCTAGTACGTGGAACTTTCCCACGCGCTCAATGGATTCACGGGACTTGCACTTCCAAAGCGCTAGTCCGTGATTCAGAACGTACAGACTTAATTATTAATGGTAAGTACGGGATTATGTGCGGATATAAACAATTTAGCCCGGACCAACGAAATCATTGGTTTCTACTCCGTGTCCTGTGCATTGCGGAGAGAGAGAGAGAGAGAGAGAGAGAGAGAGAGAGAGAGAGAGAGAGAGAGAGAGAGAGAGAGAGAGAGAGAGTTTAAATGATCAATAATACAACCATATAGAGGCAAACAACATTTTAAGACCGGTAAGAGCCAGTTCAGAATTTAAGCCAATCCGTAAATTTCCAATGACGGTAGTTTTACAATATCGCATTCTCATTCATTCACTCAGCCCCATCATTGTTTGTGGATCATAGGACATTGACGACCCTTCACCATCTTATACGAACTTTGGCTGCTCTCGCTCATTCACTCCAGTTGGCTTCCAGTTTTCTTAATTCAGCCTCAGTATCACTCCTCCAGTTGACACAGAGCCGACCTCTCTTCCGCTTACCCTATGGGTTCCATGTCAGGGCTTGGCGTATGGTGTTGGATGCTGGTTTCCTGAGCGCATGTTCAATCTAGCTCCGCTTCCTTCGGAAAATCTGTTTTGCCATTGCTCCCTGTCCCACCCACTCCCGCAGATCTTCTCCGGCAATTTGATGCTGTGCCTCAGATAGGTGTTGAAGAATGCCTCGATCTTCTGCTCCATCTTCTTTGTTGTCCTTCAAGCTTCACATCTGTACAGCAGTACAGTATTATGTATCCATATGTTTAATAAAGCATCCTAAACTATAGTGATCCCACCCAAGACCATCGATGAACGCGAATTATCCTTGTGTTTCTATCTTCCGCCTTTTCTCTTGCCTATATTTCTCCCACGTGTTTATCTCTCTCTCTCTCTCTCTCTCACTCTCTCTCTGTATATATATATATATATATATATATATAGTAATAATAAATACAAAGACCAAAATCCGGAGAAGACTTATTTCCGTTTAGGGTGAAAGCAGCAATTTATTGCTTAAACCTTTAATCTGTACTACTACTACTACTAATAATAATAATGGTTTCTTATATAGTCACAAGGCCAGTAATTTTGGGGGAGGGGAAAGTCCATTAAACCAACCCCAGTGCGTGACTGGTTCTTATTTTATCGACCCCGTAGGGAAGAAAGGCAAAATTAACTACAGCGGGATTTGAACTCAGATCATAAAGAGCCGTAACTCTATGCTGCAAAGCATGGCGTCCGACCCTCGACCGATACTGCCAATCCACCACTACTACTACTAATAATATATATATATATATATATAGAGAGAGAGAATGTGTATATATATAGAGAGAGAGAGAATGTGTCGATGAGTGTGGAGCTGAGAATGAATGAGACTAAGACAAAATGTCTGGTAGAGAATGTTGAGAAGCCAGAGGGGATTACTAATATATATATATATATATATATATATATATATATATATATACATTTAAAGTATATGATAAACACGAAATGTGTTTACATTGCAACAGACAAAGTTAGCTATTAATGAAATAAACTAATAAAAGTGAATACAATTTGTCTGTCTCTATACAAGTCAATAAAGACAAGGTTATATTGGCAACTGCCATGATTCCTGGACATATTTAAATTTCAAAATTCAAACCTGTTCTGTAGACGAATTTGAACCTCGAAACCCAAATAAGTTTCGCAATGGTGGAATGTGAATTGAAAAATAAAGAGAATCGAAATGGAATAGAAATAAAAGAGTGAAATATCCAAATCATCATCACACATCAAAAATTTTGCAGGACTGACTACACGTGGGTAGGCAGGCCAAAACTAGCTCTTTTATTTCTATTCCATTTCGATTCTCTTTATTTTTCAATTCACATTCCACCATTGCGAAACTTATTTGGGTTTCGAGGTTCAAATTCGTCTACAGAACAGGTTTGAATTTTGAAATTTAAATATGTCCAGGAATCATGGCAGTTGCCAATATAACCTTGTCTTTATTGACTTGTATCGAGACAGACAAATTGTATTCACTTTTATTAGTTTATTTCATTAATAGCTAACTTTGTCTGTTGCAATGTAAACACATTTCGTGTTTATCATATACTTTAAATGTATTTAACTGCTCGGAAGAGCCCCTTCCTGGAGCTTAATTATTGTAAACGACTGAGAGTTTATTCTCAAAATATAATATAATATATATATATATATATATATATATATATATATTTATTTATGCTCTACCAGGCATTTTGTCTTAGTCTCATTCATTCTCAGCCCACACTCATCGACACATTCTCTCAACTTTCTGCATCAAATCCTCTGCCTCCTTCATTATATTTGTCACCAAAACTATGTCGTCGGCAAATTCAGCATCCGACATCTTTTTCGCCTTAATTCTCCTGCTCTGAGCCGGTGCTACAGTAAAGCCAGAGTCCTGGCGTTTCTCCAGTGCAAGGCGCGTACAATAGTCCATTACGATGATAAAAAGGTAGGGAACCAATGTATCTCACTGGACCACTCCAGCCAGTATCTCAAAGAACTCTGTCATCCCATCAGGTGTAATGACTTGGGCTTTGGTGTTGGTGTAGAGCAGTGATATCAGGTCCACTATCTTCTTGGAGATTCCATAAGCTTGGAATTAGTTGAGGACTTCCTGTATTTGGGGGCAAAGATTGGTATTACGGAAGATGATGTGGTTGAGAGGAAGAACAAAGCCTGGGCGGCGTGCCACAGCTTGAGATCGGTATGGAAGTCGGACCTTCGTAAAGACCTGAAGATTCGCCTCTTCATTGCTGTAGTGGAGTCTGTGCTGTTGTACGGGTCTGAGACTTGGACACTGACCAAGAAACTCACTCAGATGGTGGATGGGTGCTACACGAGAATGCTGAGGATGGCTCTGAACATTAATCAGTATACACTGAGGATGAAAAACTCAGCTGTATGGGAGCCTCCCAAAAGTCAGCTCAAAAGTGACACAGAAGAGACAGAAGTTAGCTGGACATGCTCAACGACATCCAGAGTTCACACTGCACTCAGTGCTCCTGTGAGAGCCCCTGCATGAACAAACTGGAAGAGGAAGACCAAGGTTAAGGTATATTGATGCCCTAAGGACAGACACTGGTCTGTTGGAGACGCAGGACATGGCAGCATAATGAGGGACAGAGACCGCTGGAGAGAACTCGTCCATGGATCTCGGGAATTTTACCCGCCCTATATATATATATATAGGGATTGTAACGTCCAGTTACTGTAAGTTCACCAGAGTGACCACTCGATGCGAAGTTTCCAGTAAGTATAGAGTTGTAGTACAGAAGTTCGATGAGATTTTGATTCCAGAGTAAGGCCAGGTCAATTCAGATCGAACCTTGATCTAATCAATAGTGAAACGCGCGTCACTACTCAATAAACGTAATGAAGACATAACAAATCGTTCGTTTTATATATATATATATATATATATATATACGTTATTACGGGTTGAATCGGAGGTAACCACAGTAAGTAAGGTACTCAATACATTGCAGAGTATAAAAGAGTATAAAAGAGATTCCTGATGATTTCTAAAGAATGAAACAGTTCTAGTCCTGTAGAATCTCATCTATATTAAAACCTATATATATATATATATATATATATATATATATATATATATATATATATATATATATATATATATATATATATATATATATATTGTCTTATGTTGTTTATTACATATATATATATATATAGGAACCAGTAAGACTCCGACGGCTGAGCTCAAGCCGTTTCGACGGCTAATTCTGGACTAAATGAAAATTTATCCTGGTATTTAAATAGCCGATCTTCTTTTTCGACGGACCAACTCCTAAACAAGAAAGATGAACTGATTACTGCATGTAAACATAGATTGCGTAGGACTTACCTCGCCCTCAAACCCCATAATGACCCGGGAGGGGGTAGGGGGGTAGACTAGGGCTATAACACCCCACTTGCCGATTTTGCAATGGGTAACCCCTGCTTGCCAAGGGAGACGTAAGATCTTCTTTTTATTCTTTTATCGCTTCTTTTATTTCCTTCCCCCCATCCCTCCTTAGTCCTTCTACCCCAGCTCTTCTTCTTTGTCGGCGTCTTTTCTTGCCCACCCGAGGCTGCCTTTTGGACCCTTGTAGCCTTAGTACCCCCACCCCCCTCCCCTAGTCTATGATAGATTTGGCGGACTCCGCTTTTTATAGCAGTTGGTTTAGACCCCGGATACTTGCCCCCTTTTTCCGACCGCTCCCACTATTTTCCGTGCCTTCTATATTTCTTAGTGGCACTTATGCCTTATTTTCTCGTTTCAGTATTTCTTTCTTCGCTTTTCTTTTGGGCGGGGTGGATTCTGAATTTATTTTTCCGTATTCTACCTTTACTTCGTACGAACTTTCATGTAGCTTATTTAAGATCTTTTAGAGTTAGCATTAGTATATATTTTTTTCGGGACTCAGAATTATTATCTCGTACTAGTTTACTTTGCTGCACTGGGTGGTTGCTGGCATTGTGCCCGGGATAGAAACCGTTATTATTTATTTCGTCGTAGTCTCTTTAGTATTTTGGCCCCATTTGTTGACCTGTCACCGTATGATTTACGTACTTATACCTCTTAAAAGGGTCCTTGCCTATTCCGTCCCACCTAGTTCATTTACTTATTTCGTTATTTCTTTATTTCTTTCTTTACTTCTTTCTTTCTTTCTTTATTTATTTATCTAGCCTAACAATAGCTAGAGACTTAGGTCGTAGAACTTGCTTTACTTTTTTCTTTACACTTATTCGCTTTTCTTCACTCTCAGTATTTTTTCTTTCATATATATTTTTACCCCTCATTGTTCTACCTACCGTTCCGACTTCCTCCCCCTCCGCCTCCCCAGTATCCTCTTTGACCTCATGCCCAGCTGTAGCTGGCACTACCAACGCTTGATTGGGCCTACTCCACCCCCTCCCCTCTTTCTCCTACTGGCATGTTTAGCCACCATCTCCCCTACTAATTTGCAATCACAGAATTACTACTGACTTTTGACAATCACTTTGACCATATATGGAATTACCCCTTGAGAAGATCGGCTATTTAAATACCAGGATAAATTTTCATTTAGTCCAGAATTAGCCGTCGAAACGGCTTGTGCTCAGCCATCGGGGTCTTACTGGTTCCTATTACCCACTCTACTACCCCAAGTATTGAGTACTTTGGTGCGTTATGGTCCACCTGGTTCCTTACCACATTTCCTTCGTTATATATATATATATATATATATATATATATATATATATATATATATATATATATATATATATATATATATATATATATATATATATATATATATATATATATATATATATATATATATATTTATGTAATAAACAACATAAGACAATTATTCCATTTACCAAAGGTTTCACAGAGACAGATGAGGTCGACACAGACGTCTGAAATTGGTCATCAGAATAAAAATTTATTTGAAGTGGATGTAAGATGTTTC
>OZ024742.1:69942407-69954907 GCA_964016885.1 Eledone cirrhosa | reverse complement strand
GTTATGGTGGTAGTGGTGGTTTTGGTTTATGTTGATGATGGTGGTGGTAGTGGTGGATGGTGGTGGTGGTGGTTATGGTGGTAGTGGTGGTTTTGGTTTATGTTGATGATGGTGGTGGTAGTGGTGGATGGTGGTGGTGGTGGTTATGGTGGTAGTGGTGGTTTTGGTTTATGTTGATGATGGTGGTGGTAGTGGTGGATGGTGGTGGTGGTGGTTATGGTGGTAGTGGTGGTTTTGGTTTATGTTGATGATGGTGGTGGTAGTGGTGGATGGTGGTGGTGGTGGTTATGGTGGTAGTGGTGGTTTTGGTTTATGTTGATGATGGTGGTGGTAGTGGTGGATGGTGGTGGTGGTGGTTATGGTGGTAGTGGTGGTTTTGGTTTATGTTGATGATGGTGGTGGTAGTGGTGGATGGTGGTGGTGGTGGTTATGGTGGTAGTGGTGGTTTTGGTTTATGTTGATGATGGTGGTGGTAGTGGTGGATGGTGGTGGTGGTGGTTATGGTGGTAGTGGTGGTTTTGGTTTATGTTGATGATGGTGGTGGTAGTGGTGGATGGTGGTGGTGGTGGTTATGGTGGTAGTGGTGGTTTTGGTTTATGTTGATGATGGTGGTGGTGGTGGTTATGGTGGTAGTGGTGGTTTTGGTTTATGTTGATGATGGTGGTGGTGGTGGATGGTGGTGGTGGATGGTGGTGGTGGTGGTTATGGTGGTAGTGGTGGTTTTGGTTTATGTTGATGATGGTGGTGGTGATGGTGGTGGATGGTGGTGGTGGTGGTTATGGTGGTAGTGGTGGTTTTGGTTTATGTTGATGATGGTGGTGGTAGTGTTGTTGATGTTGTTGTTCGTGGTGGTAGTGATGTAGGTGCTGTTGTTGGTGGTGGTAGTGATGTAGGTGCTGTTGTTGGTGGTGGTGCTTTTGGTGGTAGTAGTGGTTTTGGTGGTGGTAGTAGTTTTGTTGATGATGGTGGTGGGCGTTGGTGTTGGTGGTAGTGATGTAGGTGTTGTTGTTGGTGGTGGTGGTTTTGGTGGTGATGGGTGTTGGTGGTGGTAATGATGGTGTTGTTGTTGTTGGTGGAGGTGATATTGGTGATGGGCTTTGATGGTGGGTGTTGTTGGTTGTAGCAATATTGTGGTGATTACAGCAGCGTTGATGATTATCGTCGTTTGGTAGTTGTTGCTGTGTTAGTGGTTGGTATTGGTTAGTCCCTTGTGAGAGAACAAATCATTGCACTCTAGTAGAAGTTAATTGTTCATCAGTCCTAAACAATATTTCAATATATTCAAAATATACAGAATGAATATTTATTTGCAATAATTGAAGAACTGACAAATTCCATATCTAAACTATCACTTTCTATTTGTAATTGTGGCTATCGGAACCCTTAATTGTCTAACCATATTTTTAATGATTAGTCAGGGAGGGAAAAGGAATGTCCATGACCCTTTTCATGACCACTGACACTAGTGGAAAAGGGAGGGGAAAATATCTTCAAATCAGAAACCTGGAATGGATGCTTGCAACAGAGGGGATTCCACTAAAAGCATGTTGAACATGGCAATGGATTAAGTCTGTCACACAAGTAGGTTGCACTTTCACCCAGAATGTAAAGAACCAGAACAAATACCCCAAGGCATCTCATCAAACGCTCTAACAACCCGCCAATGTACCTGATACTTTCATTTTAAACATCTTAACGGATAGATTACGATTAATTAACAAAGTTTAAGACACATTTGTAAAGTGTGACGAATATAAATGTTTAGGGAGAAGGAAATGAGGTCTATTGACCTTCTACACATAATAGCTAAATCTACCTCTAATCTCACCATAACGTCTTAAGATCGACTGGCACATTGGATAATATGGTTCTTGATACACAATGACTGAATAAAGAAGAGGATGATCACAGCTCGAATGATGTTTATCGCAGGCTTGCTGTACCGAGGCTTACATGGGTCTAAACAAAAAAAATAAAAAATAACAACAATAACAGCAGCAACAACAAGCATAAGAAATATCCAATCAACTTGCCTAGTGAACAAACAAATGTGTGGTTGCTAACAGATACTGAAAGAACTGATAATAAGCATTGATATATGTTCAAAGATACAGACTCACATGCATGCTACTCAATTATATCTCCTTGGCCTATTCATGCACCGAAAATGCCTTTCGTTGGTCTCTCTGATTTACTAAAAATGTACACACACACGCGCGCGAGCTCACACGCACGCACACACTCACACACACTCACACACTCACACACACATACACACTCACTCACTCATATATATATATTCTACATACAACTTGAACTGCGAGTCAATCCCTTCATCGACCTTCAGCAAGAGATCGCAAGGTTTTTTGCCTGTCGACAGTATCATTCTCTAAGGTAATATCAAGCAACATTGATATCTCAAAGGAGGGACAGGCTTCCTTTGCCTTACATCTTAGCACAGTTCTCTTTTCTTTAGGTCACCCATGCAGTCATCCTACTAAACCAGCGCCAGCTGTAACCATTCTATCTATGCAGCATCTATTTCCGTTCTTACCATTGGACTAAACGATTCGATTTTCGCTCTCATTATTTTTAGTAATGCACTGGGTAATTGCTGGCCTTGTGCCTAAAGTAGAAACAATTATTTTTAGTGGATTGGCAGTATCGGTAGAGGGTCGGACACCATGCTTTGCAGCAAGTTACGGCCCTTTATGATCTGAGTTCAAATCCCACCGGGGTTAACTTTACCTTTCATCCTTACGGGGTCGATAAAATAAAGTACCAGTAATGCACTGGGTAATTGCTGGCCTTGCGCCAAAAGTAGAAACAATTATTTTTGGCAGTATCGGTAGAGTGTCGGATAACATACTTCGTGGCATATGGTTACCCCGTTTACATTCTGAGGTCAAATCCCGTCGAAGTTAGCTTTGCATTTCATCCTTACGGTGTCGATAAAATAAGGCACCAATAATGCACTAGGGTAGATTTAATCAATTCCCCCCCCCCCCCCCCCCCCCAAACACACAAAAAATTGCTGGCTTTGTGCCATTATTTTTAAATATATGTGATGAAACATTCTTTACTTCCACCTGTAATTTAATTGTTTCTACTTTAGGCATAAGGCCAGCAATTACCCAGTGCATTACTGGTATTTTATTTTATCGACCCCGTAAGGATGAAAGGCAAAGTCAACCTCGGCGGGATTTGAACTCAGATCGTAAAGGGACGTAACTATGCTGGAAAGCATGGCGTCCGACCCTCCACCGATACTGCCAATCCACCTGTAATTTAATAATCACTGATCTAGTTCAATGCCAGCCAGATAGGATTTTGTGACTCTAACTACACACTCACATCTCACCTCTATTGAAACTATTTAATTTTTTATGCAACTGTATAGCATTACCTTCTATGACAAAACTTGACAATCTGAATATTTTTTTGTCAAATCTGTAACTTTAATAAATAAATCTACTTTCAGTGTGAGCCCGTACACTAGAGAATGACAGCTGCAAAAAGCCACTTGCTCTATGAGGTCCAGATAACCCAAGATCTGTAGAAGTTCTGTCATTGTCTCTAGATTACGATAGTATTCTAAGAATATTTTCAAAATAAATTGTATACATTGTATACTTTCAGTTTCCAGTTTCTTTATATTTCTCATTCAATTTCAATGCATCTCTTCTCACACTGGTTTGGCAAAACCAACATTCTAACATTGATCGCCCATTTTCTTCTTTTACTTTTTTTTTTCTACAAATCTACAAATATCTGCTAAAAATACATGCATGAATAATAATTATTTCTAATTTAGGCACAAGGCTAGCAATTTTGGAGGAAGAGCAAAAGCAAAATTATTTAAATCAACCCCAGTACTTGATTGGCACTTTATTTTATCAACCTCGAAATGTCGAAAAGTATAGCTGACTTGGGCAGGATTTGAATTTAGAACGCAAAGTATTTTGTCCAACGCTCTGCTAATCCACTGCCTTAACATGAGTAATAATAATGGTTCCTCATTTTTGCATTAGGTCAGTAATTCAAGTCCTCAGTACTTGTCAGGTACTTTATTTTATCAACTCTGGAAGGACGAGAGGTAATGTTAATTTCGGCAGGATTTGAACTGAGAACAGCAAGATCCTGACTAAATAACATGAGCATTTTATCAAGCACTTTAACGTTTCTGCCAATCCACCTTTCTAATGATGATATTAATAATAACAAAAAAAATAGTTATAACCAATAGAAGAAAGTTTCGAATACGATAAGACGAAAAAAGGTGTGGATGGCGATCTTAGGAAGAAAACAGAAATTTCAAAAGGAGAATTATGTAAGGGTTAGTATTGCGCAACCTTGGTTTCGCTAAAGCTACTTATAATGGCGGTAACGTTTCGTCAGAAAGATCCACGTGTTCAGGTCACGTGCTGTACGGGCAACTATTTGCAGCTGTAGATTAGGAAGGAGAAAACAATGTTTCATTCTTCACTCCTTTATTTCTTCTTTCATTTCTTACCACTTCTCTTATTTTTGCAACAATTGATTATCATTTGTGAGATGAACGATATTGAAAGAAAAACATTATTTAGAAAAGTATATTTTCACTGGCTAAAGGAACAATTGATTCCTAATACAAATATTTGTTAATTCAAAAACTGCATGGAGGTTCCCGTCATTGTTGGCTATTATTATTTTAAATTATTATTATTATTATTATTATTATTATTATTATTATTATTATTATTATTATTATTATTATTATTATTATTATTATTGTTGTTGTTGTTTTGTTGTTGTTCAAATGATGCACATTTGAAGGCAAATTGTGCAACACCAATATCATCAAAGGGGTGAGGTCCATTTTCCTAACCCTTTGTATTTCTTTTATTTATTTTCTGCTTCTTCTGATTCTTAAGATATTTTTATTCGTTGCAAGCGTCTCTCATCTCCAACAACTTTCTCTTTGCTTCTAGAACAACGATAGACGTATCTTCATGCTAAGGCACACTCCATGTAGACTCTCAAGACAAGAATCTTAGTACAAACATCATTATTTCCTTCTTAACGAAAGGCCGGCGTTGGAGAGAGGGAGCCGTTGCATATGACGATGGTCACGTGTTTCAAAGGCTTTTTAATACTTATTCTGAGTTGACCTTTGGCCTGTGACTAAATTCATTGAATCAACGCCCTTTCTCTTTATCATTACGCCAACCTGAATTTTCTTCTTATAAAACATAAGGAGATAGATAGATAGATAGATAGATAGATAGATAGATAGAGCAAAAGAGAAGGAGTGAGGGAGAGGGAAAGATAGATAGAGCAAAAGAGGAGTGAAGGAGAGGGAAAGAGAGAGAGAAAGAGAGATAAATGAAGTGAGAGAGAGATAATAAAGCTAAGGCAGACAGCTAGAGAGGAGTCCAAGTGCAGGTACCAGTTGCTTGGTTTCCATTCCATGGTCTCTTCTGTTATATTTAAATCGTTTCAAGTTTAATTTGTCTGTCAATACCTGGGTTTGATCTTACCGTCTCCACTTTTCACCTAAGTTTCACACTGTACCTCCTTCCACCAACTTAAACACCAGACAAGCTTATGAAAACAACTTCAAACAAAACGCAGACACTCACAGAGTAGCTCATTGAGATGGAGTTCAGGAGTGCAGACGTGCTGAGATGTGGGTTGCATCGAAGTGATTCGCTACAAGGATGTTTGCCAAAGAAATTCTGCAATCTAGTTTCAGGCTTGTGTAAATTTTGACCTAGACAAGAAAACTTAAGTCTCAATGATCAATGATGAGTATGTAGAGTCAAATTTCGAAGACGTGGCTAGAGGAAGAGTTTGCTATGCTGATTACTAACTTGTTATTTAGAATTAAGTTGAAATGTTGAACACATCTATTTCTCTCTCTCTCTCTCTCTCTCTCTCTCTCTCTCTCTCTCTCTCTCTCTCTCTCTCTCTCTCCCTCTCTCTCTCTCTCTCTCTCTCTCTCTCTCTCTCTATCTATCTAACCTGATGTGATATTATATATATATATATAATATATATATATTATATATGTATACGTATATATATATATATATATATATATATATATATATATATATATATAGAGAGAGAGAGAGAGAGAGAATAGAAAACGAAAAATCAGTGATGTATCTAAACTCAATTTATTGTGTGTTACAAATGTTTCCCCGGCGTACAGCTCGAGACGCGATCATTGTGTGGATCTGTCTGGTTCTGGACCGCAGGTTCGACGGACACGTCTAATGATTTCGAGATGCATCACTGATTTTTCGTTTTCTATTCTATCATACTCTCCTCTGTAAGAGCATAGAGTGCTCAACCGGCATACCGCCTATGGAAGCATCTTAGCTACCATCAGACACACACACACACACACATACATATATATATATATATATATATATATATATATATATATATATATATATATATATATATATATATATATATATATATATATATATATATATTTATATATATATATATGCACGAGGTGTATTAGAGAAGTAACAGGACTTAGTGTGCTGTGTCAGCAATGAGTGTGGTAGAGACTAGCGGGTTGCGTCACCGTATGACGTAATATCCAGGGAGAATATAACTGCGATCTCAGCTCTCTGCAGTCATTGTAAGTTTTTTTTACGTGCTTTTGGTAACAGCTCCTCAATTTTAGGCCGTCGAGCGATGGGCATCAAGCATCGGACCAACCTGAAGTTTCTGGTCCAGCTAGAAAAAAATCCATCAAAAGCACTCGGCATGTGTGCAGAGATGAGACGATGTCATGCTCACTGGTTTTTGAGTGGCTCAAAAGATTCAAAGATGGCCACGAGGACGTGGAAGACGATCCCAGAAGTGAAGACCTTCAACGAGCAGGACAGAGGCTAAAGTTGAGCGTGTGAGGAAGGTGGTGCGTGACTATCGTCGGCTGACTGTTTGACTGATCACAAGTGAGCTGGGCATGAACCGCAACAGCGTTTGAAAGATTATCACCAAAGATTTGGGCATGCGGAAGATCTGCGTGAAGATGGTGCTGAAGCGGCTGAACGATGACCAGAAGGAGTAGTGTATATATGTGTGTCAGGACATCCCCGAGCACCTTGAAACAGACTAGCTGGGGAGAGTCATCACTGGTGATGAGTCATGGATCTTCGTTTTTCGGACGTGAAAAAAATCAAAGGGGCCATGACGAGCGAGCTGCGGAGAATTCCAGGAGAATCTTCCCAGGAGTGCATGGAGGTGTTGCGGAGAAGGATGGTAAAATGTGTTAGACTCGAGAGGATAGTCTTGAAGGGGAATACTTGTAATTTGTAGCTTGGATTTGAAATATCTTTTTGCGACCCCAGCCCTGTTCCGACAAACCTCGTATATATATATATATATATATATATATATATATATATATATATATATACACGATATATATATATATATATATATATATATATATATATATATATATATATATATATATAAAAGGAAAATGTTAGACCCCGACGGCAGAGCTCAAGCCGTTTCGACGGCTATTTTAGTCCAGAAATAGTCCTTTTACCCACTCTACTACCCTAAGTATTGAGTAATCTGGTGCGTTATGGTCCATCTGGTTCCATACCACACCTCCTTCGTTATATATATATATATATATACCCAAGGAGTGCAACGTGGAGTTACAGTAGGTTCACCCAAGTGAGGACTCGGTGTTTAGGTTCAGGTCAGTGGCGAGGTGTAGAGCTAGACAACATAATATAATAATACAAGGACGATTTGTTAAGCCTTCATCACGTTTATTGATTGGTGACGCGCGTTTCGCTATTGATCAAAAGCTCTTAGGACTCATGTTCAGAGGTCCGACGAGCTTTTGATTCCAGAGTCGGGCCAGATCGATGCAGATCGAACCGTGAGCTGATCAATAGCCAAACGCGCGTCACCAATCAATCTAAACTATAATAAAGTACGGGACTGTGTACGGTTTATTTCTTTTAATCCAGTTAGTAAAATAAGTTGGATTACTTTGAATAAATAAGGAATGAATATTACGTAATTTATTTACTAAATTTCGCAGCTGTTGATTAAATATATTTTATTGTTTATTTAAAGATTCACTTCCTTAAAATTTTCAAATGTCAAAACTTCTGGTTAGCAATCGCTTAAATAAACATTCATATATTTCCGTCACTAATTATCTCCTAATGCAGTTTATATATAATATCGTCTTTTTTAAATGTATCATGGATTACGTTACTGATTACATAAGAGAGTGTAACGCAGTCTTCGTTCAATTTCTGTGTATATTGTCAATTAGGATTTTATTTGATGTATATCTACATGCATATATATTTTTATTTTATTAAATAACGTTACAAATGGGAGTGAAGATACGAACACATATGATATATACAAACCATATAAATAAATTTACAGTAGAATAACATAACAAATATGTTTTAAATATATACATAAATAACGTTACAAATGCTTAGATAACATTATAAATTGCTCGCGATTCTGTCAGAAGGATATATTCCTTTAATGTTGCAATATTAAAGAAAATGTAAAGGAAGGGCTGAACAACTGAACCACCACCAGAGAAAAAGACAGCAGCGAGGAGTACTGGGCAACCTCTCTAATGATTTTTGAGGCAAGCCAGCACACTCGCAGTGTTACTTCGGGTAGTGGCGAGGCTAATATCAATATGCACACTACACATGCTAGCAGAAAACCACCCGAAAGGTGTTTTTTCTGCTAGTTAACGTAATGGAGGCTTAACAAATCGTCCTACCTGGAGTTGCAATTGATAGAGAGTATTAGCAATTGAAAAGACCAATGGAAACATTTCCTCGGTCCGATTTGGCAAAAGTCGATCGATTGTCGATATATATATATAACGAAGGAAATGTGGTAAGGAACCAGGTGGACCATAACGCACCAAAGTACTCAATAGGGGTCCTACTCGTTCCTATATATATATATAATTCAAATTAAAAGTATATATATAGAAAGAGAGAAAGGACCATATATCGTTTGAGAAACACTTAGTATTTTGTACATACATAAAACATAATATTTACGAAAAACATACGTACTTCAAGTTGGAAAAGTCTTCTTTCCTTATGATACCAAACGATATATGGTCCGACATATATCTTTTAATTTGAATTATTGATTAAAGACTTTGCCAGAGGTTCTAATTCGCAAGTATACACTGATTTCGAAGTCTTGGAAGGCAGATGTTAGCACCATGGCAAATTAGATGGAGAACAGAATGGGTGCAACTGTGTCGTCTTGCTTGACACGTTTTTCCACCGAAATTGGCTCTGAAAGTGTCCCATTGAAGTTCACTTTTGCTTTCATATTTTGATGGAGTTCTTTGAATATTTAAAACAAATTGATGAGGTCATACACATTTCCCCAATATGACCCACAATGCACTACGATTAACAATACCGAAGGCGTTGGTAAGGTCCACAAATACTTGGTACAGTGGCACTCGCTGCTCGACATACTTCTCCATAAGCTGACGGGCTGAGAAAATCATATCCATAGTACCTCGCCCAGCTTTGAATCTACGCTGGGTCTAAGGGATAGCACCAGGGCAGATCTATATTATTAGAAGATACAGCAAGACCTTGGATAAGGCGTTTCCTAACCAATAAGAGCAGACTGATACGACAATAATTACCGCATTCCAGCTTGGAGCCATTGCCCTTCTAAATCGAGAGAAAAATTGCATCTTCTCAGTTTTGCGAGACAGGCTCATACAGATAAGATTAGCCCATGAATTGCTATAGCGACATTGTCCTCCCCCCTAAGCGGATCAACTCAACAGATATTCCATCCAAACCTGGAGGTTTCCCTATGTTTATTATTTTGATAGTAGAGCTTATCTCATCAATGGTTGGATCATTCATGATTTCTGTTACATTTTCATTTTGTAGCAGTCCATTACTCATCAACTACAGATGGGTTGTCATCACTTTCTCATCAACTACAGATGGGTTGTCATCACTTTCTCATCAACTACAGATGGGTTGTCAAACAGATCTCTAAAATGTTCAGTTCACCGACTCATGATCCCTGCTGGATCTTTGATGAGGACGTTCCCATATTTTGACTTCAAGTCTCTGCAGTTATAAGTGCTCTGCATCTCTTCTGAAACTTCAGACCACCAGTTATTCTTTATCTTTCGTGTTTTACATTGCAGTTTTGATTTCTCAAAAGTGATCCTCACTGGACCCTTTGCAACAAGGCACTTTACATACAGATTGTTCTTTTCTTCAACGAGCATGGTGAAAGCAGCATTATTATCATGAAACCAGTCTCTGTGTTTAGTCTTCTTAAGAAAAAGTACATCAACCCCAGCACTGTAAACCTATGTTTTATACTGTTCCCAAGTTCCATGAAAGACGACGTTCTCATTTGCATTTTGAAGAGCATATCGCATTTCTAAACTTTGCAGTTTAGACACATCTATACGTTTTGGCACTTGTACCCCTGCTGCCCTCAATTTTCTTCTGATCTGCACCTTCATCTTGCCACATACAGTTTGTGATCTGTACCACATTTTGCACCACGCATTAATATTACAGTGCAGATATTCTGGTGATGATATAATCCAAGATGTATCCATGTTTAAATCTCGGGAGTATTCATGATACCTTTTAGATCTCTTTTTGCTGAGAAAAAAATATTGTGCAAGACTAGCTCAAACTCAGTGTTTAATTGTAAAAGGAAAAGACCATTGGCATTCATTTTGCCCATGCCGTGACGTCCTAAAACACCCCAGATGTGGTCATCCTTTCCCACACGTACATTAACATCTCCAAGAGGCAAGATCTTGTCCGAATGTGGAATCGATGTTATACGCCCTCGTCAATCTTGGTAAAACGCCATGATTGATTCCTGGCTACTATGCAGGGTAGGGACATACACTGAAATGGCAGCCATGAAACGTCCCCTTGAAAGAGGAACACTTAGATGCATAATTCACTAATGCCTTGTGGTTGCTCCAGTCGTTTTGTGAACTCTGTCCGGATAGCAAAACTTTCTCCTCCATTCCCTTTCTCTACATTTGGTTTCCCCTTCCAGAAGAACGTATAGCCAGCATCACTTTCTGATAGATGACCTTCTGCTCTAAGACAGTATTCAGAGAGTGCAGTTATATCTATATTATACCTGCTCAATTCTCTGTCAACAATAGCAGTCCTGCGTTCTGAATTTGTGGATGATTCCCTGTTCTAATATTCCATGTGGAAACATTCAGTTCAATTCTATTCTTTTGAAAATTCTTCTTCTTGTTTTTCCAGCCGGTATGGACAACCGTCAGCCACAGGTTGCCGACCACCTTGATTGTGGAATAGAAAATGTTTGGGTCAATCTTTTCTAAACCCCTCCAAAGATTTGGGTGTGCAGTGTTCTTCCTTAAAAGGGCTGCTCAGTCACAAAAGACTTCGCCCAAGCCAATTCCTATTCCAAAAACTGGAAATGACGTTAGATAAGCCTTAAGCCGGCTGCCTGTAGATTAGCAACTGCATAACTCCAGCTCGTTACGTCTATATATGTCGCTGCTTCCCCATCACCACAGGACTTTAAAGAGATATCTGTACAAGGAGATCAAAGCAGCATGTGCTTGTGCTACACACATACAGCTCTCTAATCGAATGACAAGCAGATGCAAGATAATCGGTAGCTGTATCAGAGTGCCCGCCCACCCCAAAATGTAGCTGCAGTAGCTACATTTATAGATAAATAATGAATAGGTTAAAAGATAAATAAGATAAGATGAAAAAAGAAATAAAGGATTTTTTAAAAGTTTAAAGTTAAAAAAAATAAAAATGAAAATACACACACACACGCAAACATTCCCACACACACCAACATATACACATTTACATACCTCTACAATATATACATATATACACATTGTTGGATGGCCGTTGACTCACATGAGTACCTCTTCCCTTTGCCAGGTCTGGTTTTCCATCCTGCAGGGTGTCCAATCACCCTCCTCACCAAGCAAGCTTGGTAGAGTTGCCAGTTTTGTCGCCGACGACCCGACAATATGACAGATTGTACTGGGTTACATGTGACCAGTAGCATTCAGGAGCGATCTGGTATATACATACATACGTACATACATACGTACATACATACATACATACATACGTACATACATACATACGTACATACGTACATACATACGTACATACGTACATACGTACATACATACGTACATACATACATACGTACATACGTACATACATACGTACATACATACATACGTACATACATACGTACATACATACGTACATACATACGTACATACATACATACGTACATATATACGTACATACATACGTACATACATACATACATACGTACATACATACGTACATACATACATACGTACATACATACATACGTACATACATACATACGTACATACATACATACATACGTACATACATACATACGTACATACATACGTACAT
>OZ024742.1:69924907-69937407 GCA_964016885.1 Eledone cirrhosa | reverse complement strand
TATACATATGTATGTAAAAATATATATACATATACATACACACACTCACATATATATTTGTGTATATATATATATATATCAAGCATACAAGAAACAAACAAGAGGATGCATTAACATAAAGTCTTCTTAGTTTCACGCTTAAAAGAGTTATATATATTATTCAAGTAAAGAAACGTTAGTTGATAAATTAATCTACCGACTGTAGTTGTAAACACACACACACACACACACACACACACACACACACACACACACACACACACACACACACACACACACACACACATGTTTATGTCTGTGTTTGCGCGTGTGTACTCAATTATATTGCTCCAGTACGGTTCCATTCCGGTACGTATTTCATCGATCTGTAATACATAGAATCACCAAGTTAAGGTTTTGGCATCAAGGGACAGAACTAGGTAAACACGCATGACTACAGTACAGACATACACGCATGTATTCACACATGCGCACATACTTATGTATAAATATATATACGACAGGAATACTTATGTTATACAAATGCCCTTTAATATCCCTTAACATTTACTCTGATATTTATGTAAACTAAACGAACCTTATCCTACCAGCGCCATTCTGGGTCAATGTAAATTGTTGGTACAAGTGACATACTGAATATATTTGTAGGTGTTTATGTACAGGAGGAGAACATGAAATATGTCGAGGGATTTTAGTCAAAAATAATAATTTCAAAACTTATTTTGTCGCAGAATATATGCCAATATTTTGGATTGGCAGTATCGGTAGAGGGTCGGACGCCATGCTTTTCAACACAGAGTTACGTCCCTTTACGGCCTGAGTTCAAATCCCGCCGAAGTTAACTTTGCCTTTCATCCTTATAGTGTCGATAAAATAAAGTACCAGTAATACACTGGAATAATTGCTGGCATGTGTTAAAAGTAGAAACAATATTTTATAGACTATCTAGTTTTAATAACGCATTAAATCAGAGGTTCTCAAAGTGACTCCCCCCCCCCCCCCCGGGGCAGCTTGAGAGGTCCAGGGGGTGCTAGGGACTAAGGGAGTGGTTTAATATAACAGTATATTAAATATAGTAAAATAAAAAAATATATAATATAGTATATATTATAATATTTATTATATATAAATTAACGATTCTATTTATTCATATTATTTAGCGGTAGATTGGCAGAATCGGTAGAGCGTCGGACACCCTGCGTCTTTATGTTCCGGGCACTAGTCTGTCATTCAGAAAATAGAATGAGAAATATAGAGTGAAAAGAGGGAGGACGTAAATTTTCTTTTGAGAAAAAGTACGTGTCCATTCAGTCAGCCATATATATATATATATATATATATATATATATATATGTATATATATATATATATATGGCTGACTGAATGGACATGTACTTTTATATATATATATAAATATATATACATATATATACATATATATACACACATATATCTATACACATATATATATATATATGCATACATATATATATACATACATGTATATATATATATATATATATATATACATATATACGTATATGTATGTATATATATATAAGTAGAAGGGGTATTTAATTTGTTGGAAGTCAGACAAATATAAATGTTTATAACTGATTTAGAGCACTCAACAAATAACTGGAGTAAATATTCAATGATATTAAATAAATGGAAACTATATTTATAAAACCTATTTATTTTAATATATATATTTCAAGGGTACCAAGACAACATTGGTACGCTTTCATCAAATAAAAATACAAAGTTTGTTTTATAAATAAAGCCGTACCCATTTATCTGATGAAAGCGTACCAATGTTGTCTTGGTACCCTTGAAATATATATAATAAAATAAATATGGTTTTATAAATATAGTTTCCATTTATTTAATATCATTGTATATATATATATAATATCATTGTATATATATATATATATATATATGAATATATGAAAAGATTCAGGACCCCGACGGCTGAGCTCCGGCCATTTCGACAGCTAGATCCGAACGGGTCCTGAATCACTTCATATCATCCACTTTACTACCCCAAGTATCGAGTGCTCTGGTGGGTTATGGTCTACCTGGTTTTTACCGCACCTTCTCTCTCTCTCTCTCTCTCTCTCTCTCTCTCTCTCTCTCTCTCTCTCTCTCTCTCTCTATATATATATATATATATATATATATATATGTTTACCGAATTCGCAGACCAGACCCCTTCTTCCTCCTGTTAGACCTGTGCGAAATTCCTTCCTTGCTCACATTTCAACCAGGTTTGATGGTCTTTATTCTCTCGTTCACGATTTCACCGAATTTAAATTCATAGAAATCTGGGACTTGTCTCTTTCTTCCTCACTTTCTGTTGCTTCACCATTTTGTTTGTTTACCCTCGCGTCCCCTTTATTTACGTGTCCCAACGTCTTTTTTTAGCCGTTGCTCGCACCAACCGGAGGTATATGGTCTTTAAAGCGATGAAATGCCTATGATGGTTGGAAGATCACTGATGAAGGACAAACTTTTTTCATATGTAACCCATTTGCAACTCCGCAGCGCCCTTATTTTCATATTTACACATATTTGGAAGATCACTGATGAAGGACAACATTTTTTCATATATATATATATATATATATAAGTTACACCCCCTGGATATATATATATATATATATATATATATATATATATATATATATATATATATATATATATATATATATATATATTAGAAAGTGAGGTTTTTTTTACAAATTGAAAAATAACCGAGGTGTCCTACACGAGTGAAAGTATAAAGAAAAAGAGATGAAATCGAAAATGCAACTGGAGTCTTATTTTTTAAAAAAATATATACATTTATTTGGTTCCTTTACCGGTTTCACAGTTCTTCTGCTTTTCAAAAGGTGAGTTGAGATGGAGGGTCTGTGGTTTTTCTCACATATATATATGATAGTTACCAGGACGATAGGAAAACTATTTCCATAGTCTGGCTACTCTCAAATTACTCACTCAACATGCGAGCTATCCATATAAGAAGTGCGGACAAAATGTAAATTATATATAAGCATATATATACTTGTGTGTGTATTAATTCTTTATGCCCTTTACTATATGAAGCGATTTTTGAAAAGGAAAACAATATAACAAGTTTCAAAGTTCCTAGTCTAATACTTCAAAGTTTTCACAACAATCCGTCCACTAATAAATATACTATAAATATTTGAATTAACAAATCTAGTTTTCGATATTTTCTGCTAAATTATTACAAGATGCTGATTTGATATAAGCACTATACGGTGTATCGATATATATTTATCCAAGCATCCTCATGTGCTTGTGCTTTTTAATTAATTGAATACGTTAATGTACTAGTCTTGTGTAAATTAATTGTTTCTACTTTAGGCACAAGGCCAGCAATTATCCCAGCGCATTACTGGTACTTTATTTTATCGACCCCGTAAGGATGAAAGGCAAAGTTAACCTCGGCGGGATTTGAACTCAGATCGTAAAGGGACGTAACTATGCTGGAAAGCATGGCGTCCGACCCTCTACCGATACTGCCAATCCACGTGTAAATTAATGCAAACTAATTTAGTTCTGTTCAAACATACTAAAAATTGCTGTAGGTTACTGTTCTTTAGTGGTGAGGAAAAAGGAAAACAGAAAACGATCTCTGATGAGGTGATTCAAGACCTTGGAAATATTCAGGACAATCTCAGTTTCCAAGTTACAGAAATAAAACACAGTATCTACTTTTTACGGCAAGATCTGAAATGTGTTTACACTCTCATAAGTTTACCATCTATCTATCTATCTATCTATCTATCTATCTATCTATCTATCTATCTATCTATCTATCTATCTATCTATCTATCGTCGGACGCTGGACGGAAGGACCGGTAAAGCTGCTCGGGGTCTGGTTTGGTCCGGACCTCCAGGTGGAGAAGAACTGGAACGAAGTGACGGCCAAGGTGTTTGCACTCACCCAGAAGTGGGCCGAGTGCAAACTATCCTTGAAAGGTCGAGCGGAGGTGGCGAACACTTTTATAGCGTCCGCCATCTACTACCGCTTGACCGTCGTGCCTTGTCCAGCCAAAACGCTCGCCAAAATGGAGCGCGCCCTCTTCCGATTCCTTTGGAAGAGGCGGGCTCCTTTGGTAAGAAGATCCATCTGCTGCCAACACCCTTCTAACGGAGGGCTGGGGATGCCGTGGTTGACGATGCGCAAACACGCGCTCAGGCTGCGGCATCTCTACGTATTCCTCACCGGACAACCGGTGTGGGCCCCGTTCGTGAGGCGAGCCTTCCCACGACTCGTCTCACTGACCGAGCTGCAGTCCTGGGTCAAGCAGAGACCGAGGAAAATGGGCGACTGGCACATCGAATGTGCTCAGGTGCTCACAGCCCTCTGGCAGGCGGACCCGGCGATCAGTGGAGACTCCACTTCGTCATTCTATAGAGGGTTGGTCCGCAGCAAGTGCGACGACGCGCTCGGTGAAACTCTAGGCGTGGAGGAAGATGAACTGGCCAGTCTGTTCGGTAGGACCTTCCGCCCGGGACCGATGGACAACTTCCAAAAGTCCCTGGCCTGGCAATGCTACCGAGGAGCTCTACCAGTTCGAGACAAGCTCTACAGACATGGGCGCCCGGGCAGGGACCCTGCAAAAAATATCTGTCCGAGGTGCGTGCGAGACGAAGAAACCGTCGCGCACGCATTCATACACTGCCCGGGCGTCACTGACCTGTGGGGCTATGTAGAACGACTATTGTCGCGGGTGGGACCAATCCAGTTGACCACCGAGTCCATTGTCATGATCAAACCGCCACCCTCCTTCAAAAACGAAGGAGAGGCGGTTTTCCTTTGTGTGATAGCTATGGCGAAAGAGGTTGTATGGTGGACAAGGTTGAAAGGGCTGAGGTCAGACACCTTTCTCTCCGGCCAACAACTGATTCTTTTTTTCAAATACCACTTTGGAAGAAGAATCAGGATGGAGAGAGAGGTGCTGTACCCCAGCAAGTTTTATGAAAGGTGGGTGAAAGTGGCGAGAATGGCCCGAGTGAATGGGCCTTCTCTCTATATCAGCCTGTAGATTGAGGAAAAGGAGGAGGAGAGGAAAGGAGTACAAGCTCTTCGTACTCCTGGAGATGAGGGTTGCACATTTTTTTCGGGGGTATGTGTTACCCATATAAACTGTCTCCCTCTATTGGGGAAAATCGACTAACTTTTAAATTCCATCTGTGATAACATTTTACACGTTTTTATTGTATGTAAACTTCCCCCTTTGTATTTGTCCCCTTCTTTTGTGCCCCTGTGGCTAATAAAGAAATATATCTATCTATCTATCTATCTATCTATCTATCTATCTATCTATCTATCTATCTATCTATCTATCCATCTATGTTCCTATCTATGTGTGTTTGCGTGTGTGTATATATATATATATATATATTCTACGGTTCTTATATATTTGATATATATTTATCCTTATCGAGCCCTCTTTGGATTTTAGTCTTTAAATTTATTATTACTATATATAAATATATATATATATATATATATATATATATATATATATATATATATATGTGTGTGTGTGTGTGTGTGTGTGTGTGTGTGTGTGTGAGTGTGTGCGTATGTACTTGACAAAGGTTATTCTCTGAACAGCAACAATGACAACAGTAATAAATGCAACAATATCGTAAACTGCTGCAACAATAAAAATAACAAAAAATAATATTACTCGACAATAAACAACATATTTTACATAACTCTTAACACGGAAAAATGTATGTACTTATATGTACACAGCAACACTAATATATATTACACACACACACACATATATATATATATGTGTGTGTGTGTATATATATATATATATATTTATATATCCGAAATAAATTAAATTAAATTAAATTAAGGGAGTCATGTCCGAGACATGCGCCATATCCACCGTAGAATAAGCACAAAGATTCCAATGAATAGATCCGAGCATTTTATATCAGCTAGAAATTGATTGACATATATCTATATTTAAAATAAACACATGAAACAATCACAGGGGATAATTTGTAAAGTATGTAATCACACATAGCTAGGTAGGTAACTAATTAAAGTTTAACTAGAGCTTCAAATATTACCTTTTAAAAAATGATTAAAGGTATTATTTGAAGCTCTAGTTAAACTTTAATTAGTTACCTACCTAGCTATGTGTGATTACACACTTTACAAATTATCCCCTGTGATTGTTTCATGTGTTTATTTTAAATATATATATATGTCAATCAATTTCTAGTTGATATATATATTTATACATGTATATATATATATATATATAATAATCTGTTATTTTAATAAATATATATATATATATATATTCAGAAGATCCTGTTAAGGGTGAAAGCAGCGATTCTCTGCTTAAACTTTAATCTGTTATTTTAATAAATAAATATATATATATATATATATATATGTATATATATATATATACACATATATATATATTCATATCTATATACGGAAGCACACACTTATAACCACAGATTCAAGCACGCATATATACATACAAATAACCACAAATATAAACCCTCATCCGCACGCAGACGCACACACAAGCGCACACAGACATACGTTAAGATACGTTTGATAAGGAAATCCAGCAAATAGTCTGTGTGTCCAATTACCCCCCACCATTTTGTTAACTGTGTTGTTTCCGGTCCAACTGTGTCCACTATGTAATTACACCCCACCGTCTTCTGTAAGTCAGACGCCATGTGCAGGCGGTAAAATAAGCGGGAAAAAACACACATTTTTTGACATCGTTTGATATATATGTAAGGGTTTATTAAATTTTGATTTGTCTTTGAATTTATACATAAAATGTATATATAAAAAAGCTTTGGTATACATCTCCCAAGGGCTATAGCAGTGTAAGTGAAGAGAAATTTCTTCAAACTTGGGTAGAAACTGCGTCGCACGCCTGTTTTGCCGAAAGGTTACTTACCTCTCCCTCATTGGCACTCGCCAGTGGTTTATTTAAGTTTATTGATATTATTTTAATATCTTTCGAAGTTTCGTCAGATAGAACTCCCATTTTAGCTGGGAAGTTAAGTTGCCATTATTAAGAATGTAAATTGACTTTAAAAAAAGACAAAGAGAAAGATCTAAGTGTACTTAACAAAATTTGATAAACATTTAATGTAAAATTTTGACGAAACATTTGACTAAAAATTTAACAAATTTCCAATTGAGGAGAATTGAAGCATATATCGAAGAAAGTTATAATAATTTTTATAGAGAGCTGAGGATAGAATATAATTTTCAGACTACTGTTAATCGCATTTTTATATCTACAAAAAACATGCTTTGAAGATAGTTGTTACGACCCTCTAGGTTCTGATTTCAAATCCCAGGGTTCGATAAAATATGATACCAGTAAAGTACTGGTCGGTTTAATGGACTTTCATTCCTCGCTTAAAAATTGCTTGCCTTGTGCCTAAATTAGAAATCAATATATCTACACCACATTCTGTTTTCTCGTGTCTGCTATATATATATATATATAACTTTATTGAGAACCCTTCTATTAGGCTTATTAGCCCAACCACCCCTGACTTGGGTCGTATCAGCAAGAACATTCTCGATAGGATCATCCCTGGGATGGAGACGGTATCATCTATAAACTGTGGTCTAACACCGGCCAAGTCATTAGATAGTTCTCAGATCTTGGGTCCACAGACTCGATGAGGTTTCTCCAATTCGACATTGACAGTTACTACGCTTCTATATCCACGGCACTGCTTAACAAAGCATTAACCCTAGCTTGCACTAATTCGGACATAACTAATAAAGAGATTGACATCATCCTTATGGCTAGGCAGACCATTATTGAGTTCAAGGGCCCATTCTGGACAAAAAAGGACAGAACGGATAACTTTGATATCACAATGGGCTCTAGCGATTCTGCGCAAGTCACAGACTTAGTTGGAATTTACTTCTTACACAACATTAGAGCTGAGCTCCCACTTTTGCAAGGTGGATTATATAGGGACGACACCCTATTTGCAGTCCACAATTGCACGGATCGTGGCATTGAATTGCTCAAAAAATAACTACATAGATTTTTTTTTAAATAACGGTCTATCTATTACCATCGAACCTAACCATAAGGTAGTGAATTTCCTGGATATCACCCTTAATCTTACTAATAATTTATATTACCCTTATCATAAACCAGGTGAGATACTTATATTAGCCCGTACTCTAACCATCCACCGGCAGTCATCAGAGCGGTCATTAATTCGATCTCATATAGGATTTCCATGCTATCCGCCAATGAGGAGATATTTAATGCCCATGCAGCATATTATAATAAGGCCCTTTCTGAATCTGGTTATGCACAGTCTATCTACTACATACCTAAAAGTCATAACAGAACTTCACCACAACCCCAATAACTTTAACACTAGAACTAGAAACACATTAGCAATTAGCCAGATTTGCCGGAATTTTAGGCCTACCAATACCTATACAAGTAATCGTAATAGTGGCAGAGGCCTACTCCCTACTCCTAGCAGCAGATTCAGAATCAACGCTAGAATACGAAATGTTAATAGGCTCACCATTGGCAGACACCTTGGCAATATTAACCCTATTAATGCCCCTGCCAATTCTGCTAGACCCCATAGAAGTAACAGGCCTAGAAAAATCACCTGGCTTAACCCCCGCTTTCTCATCTAATTTAGCTACTAACATCCCTAAATGTTTCTTCTCCATCCTATCTACCCCCCCCCCCACCATATATATTACAAACTCTTTAATAAAAACAATATTAAACTCTCCTTCTCCACTACACCGAACCTAGCTAGCCACATCGCATTCAGCAACCATCATAAACTAAAAAAATATAACTCCTCCTCTGCCCCCCCCATGCAACCATACCAATACTCATCCTAGTAGCAGAACTCCCCCCTCCAATCCCATTAGTACACATCAGCCGCATAGTTTAAACAACCCTACTCCTACTAATCGCAATCGTAATTGCACCTGCCGTAACCCCACTGCGTTCCCGCTTAATGGGCAGTGCCTTATGCCCAATATCGTATATAGGTGCATGGCTAGAACGGCCTCATCTACTAGCTCTTATATTGGCTCTACATCTAACCCATTTAAGGTCCGCTATAATGCGCACTCATTTTCCTTCCACGACCCTAGCCATAGATGCTCAACTTCTCTAGCCAAGCTCATTAAAAACCTTAAACTAGCCAACATTGAACTTTCACTAACTTGGGATATCTTAGCTAGATCTCCAGCGTTTAATGGGAGAAGAAATGTTTGCGACCTCTGTCTTACCGAGGCCTATCACATAACTTTGTATAGGCCACCTCCTATCAATGACAGGAATGAGTTGGTCATCAACTGCCACCACCGCAGAACGAGGTCCTTCGCTAACAGAATATTCGACCCAACTTAGCCTATCCTTTAGTCATGCCCCTCCCTATAACTAACAAACTAAAGACATCGTTAGTCCACCACATAAACACCTATAAGTTAAATCCCTTTCATTATCTTAGTTACAAATCTCATTGTGACTATACCTATAAGCTACCTCCCTAGCATTATCTTGGTTACAACTCTCATTCGGGGCCTTTGGCTTTTCAAGGAATTACCTCCCTTGAAACCCATCTCTCTATATAATAAGGTAATTTTCCTACAAGAAGCCATCTTGTTATGCGATAGGCGGCATTGTTTACTTTCAGCCTCGACAGATATGTAATGTTTGTTTATACCATACACTTGAGTTCTCCAGTGCCAAGGGACCCCATCTAGGGAGCTGCTAATCTGAGGATTCTTTACGGACACGTAACCCTCTTATTTTATTTTTATTTCTACTTTATATATATTAATAATTTCATTATCTCATCTCAAGTTCCGAGGATCTGCTCCATAATATTATTTTATGTTACTTATCTTCCTCCGCACCAAATCAATAACGATCTTACCATTCGATTGATCCGGAAATATTATATGGAGTAGTGAAACAATTGTAAACTGACATTATTATCCTCTCTTTTTTATATTAAACTGCACTTAATGTTGATACTCTTTGACTAATGTCTTCTATGTGAGTTTGTGGTCTTGATTTGCTTAACTACTGAATATATATATATATATATATATATATATATATATATATATATATATATATATATATATATATATATATATATATTTAGTAACTAACAAAAAACTAGGTGTGTGATCTAGTGATAAGGATGCTTGACTCACTATCGTAAGGCCGTGGATTCGATTCGAAAAATCATCGCTTTAGTTCACTCGTTCGGAAAAAATAATTACCAGCATCTAGATGCTAACTTTGCGGTGTCCTTTGCAAGATCAAGACTTCTATTCTCAGTCACTTAATGCCACATGGAACTGGGATAAGATCTAACCCATTGAGCCTCAAAGCTTAAGAAAGACTTCAAATTTAAACTAACTAAAGCTCTGTTCTGCCGTGTCTATGGCAAATATATTTAACAACGAAATATTTATGTAAACAGTTTGTGTTTTCAGATGTATATTGCTTGCCCATTAATGTTGAAATGATTATTGAATTATTGAATCGATAGGATAGGAAGTTGTTTATTTTCTATTGGTGTGTTAAAAACTAAAAGAAATTTACCATCGCTGTTATCTCTCTGAATGTTCCAGTAATTTCCATAGATTCATTACTAGTTCTTCGTTAAGCAGATACTTATTATATCTGGAATAAGAGATCTATAATTCACATTTTGGTATTTTGGTATCCAACAGCATGTAGTAGGCATTCTCAGTCAAAGCTAACCTGATGTTAAACAACAACAACAATAACAACAACAACAACAACAGCAACAACAACAACAACAGCAGCAACAACAATATCAAGAACATAAAACGAAATAACGAAGGGGTCTCTACATGGTCACTCGACCTACTAGAAATCCCAAACAAATTTCCCTAAAACCACACAACATTAGCTTAGGAAAGAACACTGTATAATTTGGTTCTGGGCTCCTTGCACATAGGAAAAAGACGGAAAGGTCATGATCACAGTTCTGTCCGATCAGTACTGACTTATCGTTAAACAGCAACAAAAATATGTCAAAACAATCTTTTCATTCTTTGATCTATAGTATTTATGAAACACCATTACCATGATGGCTGCTACGTAGACTAATGGAGAAGGCGTCTAATTTTGAATCAGAAAACTGCGAATTCGAACCTCGTTTGGTTAGCAGTAATCATTCATATTATATTTTGGAAGATTAACGCAGTCGATTGGCAGTATCGATAGAACGTTGGAAAAATACATTGCAATATTTAGATATTTCTACGCTCTGGGTGAAAATCCCGCCGTGATCAACTTTGCGTTTCACCCCAAGTATCAGTTAAGTATTGGGGTCGATATAATTGACTTTCTCACCTTCCAAATTGCTAGCCTTATACCGGTACTGTTAAAAATAGCCGAATCTCTAGTAAAGAATGTGCATGTATGCGAGTATATTGCTGTGATTACTGTTTTGTTAGGGATTGAAAAGCAGTACCCATGACCCAGTTAGATAGACTATTTTGCTTATCTACTCTGACTCTGGAGCCTCCTGGCAACATATCCATGCATGATTTTTTGCTGATAAGCATGCAGTTTTTCATCCATGAATTCACTGCAGTATTGCTGGGTAATTTCCTTGGGTGTAAGTTTGTGATTATCATGCTGGGAGTATCTTTCAAGGAGTTCCTTCCCAACTCTCATGATCTTATCCCTGTCTCATGCAGACAGACTTGCTTAATAGATGGGCTCCTAGCTTGGAGGTTTGTAGATGTTGTCGGAAGAATATGATGCGACACTCAAATGCTGTCTGGACTCATGTTAATGCTCTGCTTCCCTGCTTACGTTTCAAGTATAGGCGGTCTATGTCACTCTATGTCACAAGTATAGGCGGTCTATGTCACGGTGGTGTTTAGGATTTTTCGGGTTTTAACATCAATTGCTCGGATTTCGTCTATCGTTTAATCGAGTATTCCAAACGTTGGTGTTAGGACAAGCACAGCAAATACATTGTGAGCCACTGTTTTATTGTGCACATGTATGTATGTACGTATGTATGAATGTGTATATACATATTTACACACTTTCGGATGGCCGTTGACTCTTATGAGTTCTTCCGCCCTTTGTCAGGTTTTTTTTTTGTTCTGCGGAGTGTTCAAAATCACCTTCCTCACCAAGTAAACTTGGTGGGGTTGCCGGTTTAGTCGCCGACGGCCCGACCATGCGACAGGTTGTACTGGGTTACATGTTACCAGTAGCACTCAACAGTGACCCGACATATCCTGAGGCAACTCAAGAAACTGGGATAACTCCGATATAAAACCTGCTGCTCAGTAGTTACCGATGATGTTGATCTTTTCTTTTCGGGTTATAGCTACTGTCGCTCAGAGAGTGGGATTGGCTCAGTGCACAATCTTTCCTCAC
>OZ024742.1:69842407-69922407 GCA_964016885.1 Eledone cirrhosa | reverse complement strand
CACTCATACTTTGTTTTTCTCTCTTTTTTTCTGTACTCTCTTTCACTCTCTTCCTACATATCCATCTCTTCCTTCCATCAAACCAACCAACCAACTAACCAGCCAACAAACCATTCAACTATCCACATATCCATCCATCCGTCCGTCCGTCCGTCCGTTCGTCCGTCCATCCACCTATCTATCTATCTGTCTGTCTGATTGTCTGTCTGTTCGTCTGATCTATCTATCTATCTATCTATCTATCTATCTATCTATCTATCTATCTATCTATCTATCTATCTATCTATCTATATATCTATCTATCTATCTATCTGCCTGACGCGTGGAACATCGCTGGTAAGCTTTTTTGTTAATTTCTATACAAAAAACCGAACTAATTGTTTGAAAAACATATCATTTTGTAGATTAACCCCCAAGCTGAATTGTCAGCTGGGTAGTAATCCCATTTTTCGCCCCTTTAGGGGCGAAAATTTAATTTAAAAGTAGTTTAAAAAAGAAATCAAATTTTGCCAACTATAAAACATGAATAACTCGGAAAGAACGCTAGAGAACGTCGACAGAGAGAAGAGAGGTAGAGAGGCAGATATTAACGTTATATCTGCTTCTGCTGCTATGGACGTCGTCATGGATACGACTATCAACAAAGAGAAAATAATATTACCACTTGAAGATTTTAAAATTTCTACCGTCAAAGCGGAGAAAAATAACACCCAGGAAAACACAGGAATTAAACCTATTAACATACATACACATGAAACAGCCAACAACAACAACTCCATAGATACATCTACAGATAAAATTTCGCCTCGTCAAGAAATTACGATTTCTAACACCGAGGCTGACAACAACAACAACAACAACAACAACAACAACAACAACAACAACAACAACAACAGCAGCAGCAACACCACACAAAAAAAATGTCTTCCGCTGAAACAGTGAACAAAAAACAAGATTTTATAAATCTTGACATCTCCAATGAAAGAGATATGCTCCAAGGGGGAACATTTGTAACTTTCGAAGACAAGGTTGGGTTTAGAATTAACTCACCCCTCGAAATAAAAAAAAAGAGACAGTTCGAAGGACAGTGACCTTCAGGACTGTCTCCAACACAACGAGAAAGCCAATATGTGTGAGTCAAACAGACATAGAACCCACCTTGAAGGAGACTCTAGCAAATATTGACTTTCTCCAACGAGGAAAACAGTACGGAAGTGTTTCCCTACTGTTTAAAAGCGAGGCACTCGCCCAAAAACATTCTGTGACACCAATGGTGTCAAAAGCATTCACCTTTTTTCACTCCGTACATGGGAAAAGGGACACAAAAAAAAATATATATATATACCACCAAACATTAACATCTGGTGGATCTTGGCTGGCTTCGTGGAGCCAGAGACCGATGCCATTCTTTCAAAATAAAAGTCTATTAGACAAAGGTGGGCGGGTACTGATTTGGAGATTCTGATGCAAATGAAGCCGGAGAGAATCTCCAAAATACCCGAAAAAGTCGTCATCGACGACAACAACAAAATAAACATTTCGGTGGAGGGTCGTAAATTTCATTGCTTTCGCTGTGGTAGCACAACACACCTAAAGGCCTCCTGCCCTTTACAAACACGATCAACCAAATCAATACAAAAGAAAGCACTGTTACCAACACCAATACCAGCACCAAAACAACTCACGAAACAAGCAAATACACCAAAACAAACAGCCACTCAACCAACAACAACATAAAAAACACAGACAACACCCCTGAAGAACACAGCCCCACCCTCGGAAGAACCTGGGCGTCGAAGTACAGCAAGTACACTTGGACCCGGAGGGTAGACTGGTATTCCTAGACGTGAACAGTATTGGAGGTGGAGCCTTCAGACTGGTGGCCGTTTATGCCCCGACCGGGCAATCGCAATCACGGCCAGACTTCTTTAAGCGTCTAGAGTCTTTTCTGGGAACGTCTCGCTCCTTACTTTTAGTGGGGGGCTGGAATGGTATCCTAGATGCACGATGGGACTATGTGGGAGCATAGTAGGAGGGTGCAGCAGCCTCAAAACTTTAATTGACCAATTCCAACTGGCCGATAGGTATCGACTGGGTTTCCCGACTGCACCACAGTGGACGTGGGCAAACCGCAGTGGGACATCTAGATCGTATTTAGATAGGTTCTTCATTAGAGAAAGGGGAAAGGATGTGTTAAGCTGTCCACGAATGCACATGGTTGTCTACTCAGATCACAAATTAGTCGTCTCCTTAGTCAACCGTGATAGAATACATAGACAGAGACCCGGATACTGGAAGCTGAACGTGTCGTTGCCGGCACGTAAAGCTTACAGTGAACGGATAAGTAGACTAGTCAAGCAACAGTTAACGGGAGCCATCGTCAACAATAGTTGGTGGTACTCTCTCAAGAAAGCAATTAGAGTAGTTTCGATAGAGTTTAGCAGAGAGTTACCTTAGAGAAAAACAGAATAGAAAGAGAACTAGTAGCCAAGGTAGAGGAGGCACTTAGAAGTGGCAACGCGGCTAGAGTGTTAGCGTTGAGAACGGCACTAGACCAGTTCTTCGACGCGAAACACGAAGGCTGCATGGTCAGAAGCAAAACACGTGCTCTAGGAAACGAAGGAGCGAAAGCTGTCAGCTGGGCCCGAGTGGCGGAGGCAAAAAGTGGCAACAAGTCCACGATTCGGTCTTTGAAAGACCAAAACGGACGCGTGCTACTTGACCCCAAGCGAATGTGCGCAGCATTTCAGCAGCACTTTGCGCGTCTGTTTGAGCAGAACGACGGTGAGCCGAACGGGGCAAAGAACGACGGTGAGCCGAACGGGGCAATGGACTTTAGTACCTCGACGGCTTACCGCGTCTCTCGAACACGGACGCCGAGTTCTGCGAAAGACCGATCACGGACACTGAGATACGGGACGCTCTGGGCCGCTGCGGGAAACTCAAGTCACTCGGTCTAGATGGTCTACCCTATGAGTTTTACATAGGCATGCCGGACTTGTTCTCTGGCGGCCTCGAGGCCGTCTACTGCAATTGGCAGCAGAACGGGAGAATTCCCAGTTCTGCAGGCAAGGGCGTAGTAACGCTGATCAGGAAAGACCAGAACAAGGGGGACGAAATTAACAACTTCAGGCCCATAAATCTGCTCAACACAGAGTTAAAAATGTTGGCCAAGGTGCTAGCGACGAGGTTGGCGCTTGTCGTCGAGAACCTGGTAGGGAAAGCGCAAACGTGTGCAATCCCGACCAGGTCCATACACGACAACCTCCACCTCATGCGATACATCACAGAGAGGGTGGGCAGTAAACACGGCTTCGGTGGGGCTCTGATCAATTTGGATCAGTCTAAGGCATTCGATAAGGTCGACCATCGATACTTGGAAGCGATTCTCAAGGCGGCCGGTTTCGGTCCCATTTTCAGAGGCTGGATCGAGGCGATGCACACCAACATCTGCTCGAGGGTCAAGGTGAACGGCTACCTATCGGAGCCGTTCGCAATCACGCGTTCCATTCGACAGGGATGCCCTCTCTCCTCCATTCTGTATGTATTGACTCTAGAGCCACTACTGCGGAAATTGGAGCTGTTGCAGGGCATCCCTCTAGAACCGGGACTGCGCAAAGCGGCGTCGGCTTATGCCGACGACGTGAGGGTAATGGTGTCGAGCACCTCGGAAATCGGGGTGATTGGCAACTTACTGAAAGAATACGAAACGCTGACGGGAGCAAAACTAAACCAGGACAAGTCTGTCGGTTTGCAACTCGGTACGTGGAGAGGCAAACCGATGACGTCCGACAGCGCCGTTGGACGCTGGACGGACGGACCGGTGAAATTGCTCGGGGTCTGGTTCGGTCCAGACCTCCAGGTGGAGAAAAACTGGAACGAGGTAACGGCCAAGGTGTTTGCGCTCACCCAGAAGTAGGCAGAGTGCAAACTGCCCTTGAAAGGTCGAGCGGAGGTGGCGAACACTTCCATAGCGTCCGTCATCTACTACCGCTTGACTGTCGTGCCTTGTCCCCGTGAACACCTCGCCAAGATGGAATGCATGCTCTTCAAGTATCTGTGGAAGAAGCAGGCTCCGCTGGTGAGGAGATCCGTCTGCTGTCAGCACCCTTCCAACGGAGGGCTGGGAATGCCGTGGCTGATGATCCGGACAACAATTGATTCCCTTCTTTAGGTACCACTTTAGAAGGAGAATCAGAGTGGAGAGAGAGGCACTGCACCCCAGTAAATTTACTGAAAGGTGGGTGAATGTGGAAAAAATGGCCCGAGTGATTGGGCCTTCTCTGTTTATATGCCTGTAGGTTAAAGAAGAGAGCAAAAGGAACAAAGGAGCACTTGCACAACACGCTCCTGGAGTTGATGGTTGTTCTATCGATGGGGTATTAAACAACCAATTTGTGGTGCCACCCCCCTATTGGGGATTTCGATTGTTGTAATTGTTTGTTCTATATTTTTTACACGACTGTATGTAAAACCCCGGCATGTCTTTGTATTGTCCCCTTTTCTTGTGCGCCCTTGTGGCAAATAAAGAAATCTATCTATCTATCTATCTATCTATCTATCTATCTATCTATCTATATTCAAATCTCCAATGGTAGTTCAAATTCATTATCTTGTGGGGTTGGAGCCTTGCCAGAAGTATAAGGGATAGTGACGTCATGAGGCGGGATTGCCTTGCCAGAAGTAGCAATGTTTTTATGATTGAGTCAAGCGGAACCGGAAATATGATTGGGCGTGCTAAAATGATTTATGTTGGAGGTTAGATAGGCGCGAGTAGACGACAATTAAGAGACCATAAGGAGTAAATAAAAGTGAAATAACGGAGGTATTAAACAGGATAATGGCTGTTGACCAGTGAGGTAATTTTGAAAAGAATATTGGTAAACACATATACAGTTACATTAATTTTTCAATGAGTTAGAGAATGATAAAGAAAGACAGAAGAAATAAGGTGACAATTCCAGCTTCTATCTCAATGCAATTGTAACCTAAGCAGACATGAAAGAACAGCCGAACTCCCACTGTCATCGCCTCCATTTCTCTGGCCCACCCCATCTCTCTGTATGGTAAGAAAATGGGGTCCCACGTGCTGGCCTCCCCACAGCCCCGGCGGACAGAATGGAGAAGGCGTTTCCTCGGAGGATGGTAAGGGAGATGCGCTGGAAGAGCCATTCCAACTCGCGAAGCTCACACCTGCGGCTGGCCAGCTCAGAGCCTATGGTGGTGAGTAAGGAGGTAGCCCTTGAGCAAAGGACACCAGAAGTCTCCACTGCCAAGAGTACGATCGCAAGCCTGTCGGAGAGCGACCGGTACTTGGAGAGCAAGTGGCATCCCAGACGAGGGGTTTGCCACCGCGGAACGGGAAGATGATCATGCCATCTGGCCTTTTGCCGTCCCCTCGGTCCAGCCCCACCGGCTCGAGCTGAGAAGGGAAGCCTGCAGCGTCCAAGCCATTCTTTATGACCTGGTTGAGGGCAGCATGGCGTGAAAGGTGGCCGGCACTGTGGCGACAGGAAAGCGGGTGGAGGCCGAAAGAGTCCACGATGGATACACAGCGACATTTGTGTCACACTTATAGGCATGCATTAATGGAGACGATACAATTAATTATATAGACATAGCCTATAGACAAACATGTAGACACAGCGCATACAGACACTTATAGACGTATGAATATACACACACCTAGATACTGATACACACACATACATACAAACACAAATATGTATATGAGTTACAAGACGGCACAGCCTTCTTGTAACTCATTCACTATTGAAAATTTTGAAACTTGTGAAACCTGTAAAGTAATAGAACAGCCAAATGCTGTCAATAACAGCGATAGGTACAAATGGAGAGGAGAATAAGGAGATATTTATTTGTCGCATAGAAGTGACTGAAAGAAAAAAATAAAGAAATAAAGAAAGACGATGTACAAGACAAGTTCACACTCACACATCTTCACCCCATTAGCTCTCAAACCAGCAACACGGTTTCGCAGGATTTAATTGAGAGTACTATAACAATAATTGAATAACAAGAATTGATGTGGTGTGTGACAAACATGTTGGATTGTAGCAGTTTTATTAATCACCGTTTAGCAGAGTTATTTAGATGTAGTGAGAAAGTAATTGTTTCTACTTTTTGGCACAAGGCCAGCAATTATCCAGTGTATTACTGGTACTTTATTTTATCGACCCCGTAAGGATGAAAGGCAAAGTCAACCTCGGCGGGATTTGAACTCAGATCGTAAAGGGACGTAACTATGCTGGAAAGCATGGTTTCCGACCCTCTACCGATACTGCCAATCCAACGGAGAAAGTAATGTTTGTTAAATTGTATGATTGTAGTTAAACATAAAAAGGTTACAAAAGGAATGTGACAGGCCCAAGGCAGGCCGGCAGGCCAAAGTGAAAATCTCACCGTTACATATTGTTCGTGTCGTTCCATCGAAGTTCAGGATGCGAGAGCGTGATTTCTCAAATTCAAGCGGGAATTTTCCCTTCAGGAGGCGTAGGGATACATTCTCTTCTACTGGCGCTGATTGGCTGAGCTGAGCCAAATCACGCACAGAGAATGTACGTGAGCCCGCGGAATGTAGGTAACTACAATACCATTTTAAAATGCTGGATCGTGCCACAGAAAAAAATCTTTTTGTTGATATGATGTATGTATGATTAAACAAACAGCACAGATAGAAGGACGAAAGAAAAAAAAAAGAAAGAAAATGACTGGATAGTGGACTTCAAGCTGTGGTGTCTTTCTAAATAAAAAGCTAATCATAGCTATGATAAAGTTAAATGAA
This sequence comes from Eledone cirrhosa, assembly GCA_964016885.1. NCBI lineage: Eukaryota > Metazoa > Mollusca > Cephalopoda > Octopoda > Eledonidae > Eledone > Eledone cirrhosa. Next base: position 69,915,605 of record OZ024742.1, on the reverse strand, counting down.
TAAATGTTATCGTCTCTGATGGAGATGAAGCGAGAGTATATTTGAGTGAATAAAAAAATGAAAAAACTCATCGCTAGAGCAGCTGTTAAAACAGCTAATTGCTGTCAATGACAGAGATGGGCAAAAATGCCTCAGAGGACAGAGACCAGCGGATGTGTATGTATTAGTAAAGTGAAAGCGAAAACAAACGACAAAGAAAATAATGGAAAGGTGGAGAATGCATAAACATCATAACTTCTTTCTTCGTCTCCTCGATACATATGAGGTATGTCAACATAGTAAATCATGCAATAGTTTGTTAACACAAGCCCTCCTTCAGTTATGACTGGCCATGAGCTTTCACCTCAAATGCAAGCCCAGGCAAGGTGATATGAGGAGAACAAGCAGACATTTATACATGCCAATCTTCCTCCTTCACGCCACAAATGTTCCAACTGGGGCAATGTGAAATAAAGTGCCTTGCTCAAGGATACCAGATACCATCCAGTCCGGGAATAAAACTCATGACCTTATGATCGTGAGTCCAACAACCTAATCGCAAATCACGCGCCTCCGCGCTACTTAAGTCAGTATTAATATATCTAATATTTTGAGTATTAAAAGACTAACTAGAAATATTTATAGTGTGTGGAATATAAAGCATTAGTTAATCATCAATATTATTTTGTTTCATTTTCAACAAGTGTGAGTGACAACACTGGATGTTTTGGTTTTATCATCACCACACAAGCGAAGTTTAACGTCCATTGTTTTCGCGGAAGTATTGATCAAATAACTACTGTGCACAACATTTTACATAGGTCAGGGTAGGGAAATTTGTGTTGCCATATAAAAATGATCTGGCAGTGGCCTTCTGCGAAATGTTAACATTTGGAGTGACATGGAATATCGAGCTTGAAATATGTGATAATTTTTAGTTATGTGATAATAATGTTGGAAATACAAGATCTAGCGTGATAATTAAATCTGGTTATTTTATTTCATTATAAAACTAGGTAATTTCATAGTATAACTTGTATGTCGGTAAAAACTTGTATGGTAGGAAACTCTACAAACATGCGAGAAATAGCAGCTAAAGAAATATCAAATATATATTGCCGTCCTGGAAACTCATGACAAATTCGATAATAAGATGTGCCTAGATAAAAAATTCCGGATTGTCACGGTTGGTATATTTTTTTATGATGGGTCTGCTCAAATATTCCGCAGTTACCCCAACAATTGAGTACAATGGTAAAATGTGATCTTATCAACCTCTCCCTATTGGAGTTCTTCAAGGATCCCTTTTATTTATTATCTACATGAACTGCAAACTCAACATTGCTTAATTTTATTCTATCTGAGGGTGACACATCACTAATTTCTGCGGCGATTTTAGACCTGAAGCAATATAAACTATAAAGTTTTGAATGTATCTAGTTAGTCCACTGAAAATAAACTGTTTATCAATCTCCCAGCAACTAAGTACATGTTATAGCAGTCAGAATTTGAAGCTAACAAAACTGTTTACATCATGGAATAGTTATTTTCGTACTGTTTGTTATCTGATCACTGATCCAAGTCCATCGTAAACAGTGCGACGAAAAATTTGATCCAAAAAAATAAATGATAAATGTAAAGTGAATTTAAGTTTTTGTGTGTTTTTGAATGGCTAAAACGACTCTTTAGTTTCAGCACATTGTTTCAGAGATATGTCAATTATTTGAAATTTCTAAAACATCGCCATTCAACACAATTTTACATAGAAACCACATATTGATCATTCTATCTACTATTAGTATCTTCTCTCATATGAAAAATTATGTATATATAGTGACAAAGGTGAAGCAAAAGTGACAACTTTGCGTCAGACCATGCAGATCTGCATCATGATTAAAAACTCACATGAAAGGTCATGGGAGGAAAGGTACTGACGGTGATGGAATTGAGGGATCACAAAGAGACGGCTATCGTCTGTGTAGATAGGGCAATCACTATGTATGTATGTATGTATGTATGTATGTATGTATGTATGTATGTATGTATGTATGTATGTATGTATGTATGTATGTATGTATGTATGTACGTATGAATGGATAAATGGATTGATGGGCGGATGGATGGGTTGGTAGGCGAGCGGGCGTTCGGACGGACGAACGCACAAATGGATGGATGGACCCGTAACTCCTGGTGGAGTCGTAGGTGTGCCAGAGTGGCATACGGTGTTTCATGAGCATATTAAACTTGGTGGGGCGCATCCCCCTCTTGGTCTAAACACAGATTCCTGAGATAGAGAGCGGTTGATAGAGAGGAAGTAAAAAAAAGATATAGCGGAAACATCGACCCAGTACTTGTCTAGAAGTTCATTTATCGACTCCGAAAGGATGAAAGGTAAAGTTAGCCTTGATAAAATTTGACCCCAGAGCGCAGCGAGCCGGAACGAATACTGCAAAGCATTCTATGAGATTTGAGTATAACAACATATAACAACATATCAGTCAATACTATAGGGACTGCACCACTATATATAATAGACTGTATACCAACCTAGAACGCCGTCTGACGGTACCTCTACGAATCCACAAGGAGTTATGGGATCTTTATCCTTTTATCGTACGGCGATAAATTTGTTTGTTCAAGGTTATGTTGAAACACATATTGTTATACTTGGGGAGGGTCATATTGTTACAATATTGCCAGAAATAAGAATAAAACACACTCACTGTTTGGTTTTCGCTTCTGTATCTTTTATATCTCCATAGTTAATTTATCTGGTAATCAATGTTTATCATTGATTATGATAAACATTGATTGCCAGATAAAATAACTATGGAGATATAAAAGATACAAAAGCGAAAACTAATCCAAACCAAACAGTGAGTGTGTTTTATTCTTATTTTTGGCAACATTATAACAATATGACCCTCCCCAAGTATAACATCCTTTTATCCTTTTATACCAACCTATAAAATAGACTCTATGTCAGTCTAATCTATAGAACCTATGTCAGTCTAATCTATAAATTCTATACCAGTTTAATCTATAGAATTTATACAAATCTATACAATAGATACGATACCTGTCTGATATACAGAGTATTTGTAAATCTATACAATCGACTCAATACAATAACAGACCTTAAACAATAGTCTATAGAATAAATTCGATATTAGTCTAATTTATAGACAATATGCCAGTCTAATACATATACTATTACAAGTCACTACAATAGAATATATACTAGCTATACTATAGTCTTTACTACAGAATTTATACTAATATAATCTATGATTTTATATCTTTCTAATTTAATATATTTCTAATCCCTACGTATTGTCGAACGTTTGCCAAGAAGAGATCTGCGACTAGTTTTCAATAAAAAATAAAATTCTTAACGTACATATCCTGTCAATTCTCCCCGTCCGACGTGGGGATCTCTCACCCACGCCTAAGTGGGGGAGAGATGTCTTCTCTTGTGAAAATGGGTATAGCTTTCATTATGTAAAATTGCCTCATTTCTTTTTTTCATGGTACTCCCTGTTTGGATTTTTAGAGGTTGGAAGGTCTGTATATCTTCACCAATAACACCACAATAACCAATACCACCACCATCCCAATCACTACCAACATCAGATAGTTATGAGATAGAGAAAGCCAAGCTGCGTTAGTAATGCGGGTATGAAGGCAGTGGTCATAGTAACAGCCCTTTATAATGCTTTAATTACCTACCCATATAAATTAGTAAGGTGGTAGTGGTGATGGAGGGTGTGGTCGTTGTGGTCGTTGTGGTGATGGTGGATGTTGTAGATATGGAGGTAGTTATGGAGGTGGTGGTGGAGATGTCGGTGGTATTGGTGGTTGTGTCGCTGGTGAAGGTGTTATGGGTGATGGTATAGCTGGAGGTAGTTATGGAGGTGGTGGTGGATATGTCGGTGGTATTGGTGGTTGTGTCGCTGGTGAAGGTGTTATGGGTGATGGTATAGCTGGAGGTAGTTATGGAGGTGGTGGTGGAGATGTCGGTGGTATTGGTGGTTGTGTCGCTGGTGAAGGTGTTATGGGTGATGGTATAGCTGGAGGTATTTATGGAGGTGGTGGTGGAGATGTCGGTGGTATTGGTGGTTGTGTCGCTGGTGAAGGTGTTATGGGTGATGGTATAGCTGGAGGTGGAGATGTCAGTGGTTGTGGTGGTTGTGTCGCTGGTGAAGATGTTATGGGTGATGGTATAGCTGGAGGTAGTTATGGAGGTGGTGGTGGTGATGTCGGTGGTATTGGTGGTTGTGTCGCTGGTGAAGGTGTCATGGGTGATGGTATAGCTGGAGGTAGTTATGGAGGTGGTGGTGGTGATGTCGGTGGTATTGGTGGTTGTGTCGCTGGTGAAGGTGTTATGGGTGATGGTATAGCTGGAGGTAGTTATGGAGGTGGTGGTGGTGATGTCAGTGGTTGTGGTGGTTGTGTCGCTGGTGAAGGTGTTATGGGTGATAGTATAGCTGGAGGTAGTTATGGAGGTGGTGGTGGAGATGTCAGTGGTATTGGTGGTTGTGTCGCTGGTGAAGGTGTTATGGGTGATGGTATAGCTGGAGGTAGTTATGGAGGTGGTGGTGGTGATGTCAGTGGTTGTGGTGGTTGTGTCGCTGGTGAAGGTGTTATGGGTGATGGTATAGCTGGAGGTAGTTATGGAGGTGGTGGTGGTGATGTCGGTGGTATTGGTGGTTGTGTCGCTGGTGAAGGTGTTATGGGTGATGGTATAGCTGGAGCTAGTTATGGAGGTGGTGGTGGAGATGTCGGTGGTATTGGTGGTTGTGTCGCTGGTGAAGGTGTTATGGGTGATGGTATAGCTGGAGGTAGTTATGGAGGTGGAGGTGGAGATGTCGGTGGTATTGGTGGTTGTGTCGCTGGTGAAGGTGTTATGGGTGATGGTATAGCTGGAGGTAGTTATGGAGGTGGTGGTGGTGATGTCGGTGGTATTGGTGGTTGTGTCGCTGGTGAAGGTGTTATGGGTGATGGTATAGCTGGAGGTAGTTATGGAGGTGGAGGTGGAGATGTCGGTGGTATTGGTGGTTGTGTCGCTGGTGAAGGTGTTATGGGTGATGGTATAGCTGGAGGTATTTATGGAGGTGGTGGTGGAGATGTCGGTGGTATTGGTGGTTGTGTCGCTGGTGAAGGTGTTATGGGTGATGGTATAGCTGGAGGTAGTTATGGAGGTGGAGGTGGAGATGTCAGTGGTTGTGGTGGTTGTGTCGCTGGTGAAGATGTTATGGGTGATGGTAAAGCTGGAGGTAGTTATGGAGGTGGTGGTGGTGATGTCGGTGGTATTGGTGGTTGTGTCGCTGGTGAAGGTGTTATGGGTGATGGTATAGCTGGAGGTAGTTATGGAGGTGGTGGTGGTGATGTCGGTGGTATTGGTGGTTGTGTCGCTGGTGAAGGTGTTATGGGTGATGGTATAGCTGGAGGTAGTTATGGAGGTGGTGGTGGTGATGTCAGTGGTTGTGGTGGTTGTGTCGCTGGTGAAGGTGTTATGGGTGATGGTATAGCTGGAGGTAGTTATGGAGGTGGAGGTGGAGATGTCAGTGGTTGTGGTGGTTGTGTCGCTGGTGAAGGTGTTATGGGTGATGGTATAGCTGGAGGTAGTTATGGAGGTGGTGGTGGAGATGTCGGTGGTATTGGTGGTTGTGTCGCTGGTGAAGGTGTTATGGGTGATGGTATAGCTGGAGGTAGTTATGGAGGTGGTGGTGGTGATGTCAGTGGTTGTGGTGGTTGTGTCGCTGGTGAAGGTGTTATGGGTGATGGTATAGCTGGAGGTAGTTATGGAGGTGGTGGTGGAGATGTCGGTGGTATTGGTGGTTGTGTCGCTGGTGAAGGTGTTATGGGTGATGGTATAGCTGGAGGTAGTTATGGAGGTGGTGGTGGTGATGTCAGTGGTTGTGGTGGTTGTGTCGCTGGTGAAGGTGTTATGGGTGATGGTATAGCTGGAGGTAGTTATGGACGTGGTGGTGGAGATGTCAGTGATTGTGGTGGTTGTGTCGCTGGTGAAGGTGTTATGGGTGATGGTATAGTTGGAGGTAGTTATGGAGGTGGAGGTGGAGATGTCAGTGGTTGTGGTGGTTGTGTCGCTGGTGAAGGTGTTATGGGTGATGGTATAGCTGGAGGTAGTTATGGAGGTGGTGGTGATGTCGGTGGTATTGGTGGTTGTGTCGCTGGTGAAGGTGTTATGGGTGATGGTATAGCTGGAGGTAGTTATGGAGGTGGAGGTGGAGATGTCGGTGGTATTGGTTGTTGTGTCGCTGGTGAAGGTGTTATGGGTGATGGTATAGCTGGAGGTAGTTATGGAGGTGTTGGTGGAGATGTCAGTGATTGTGGTGGTTGTGTCGCTGGTGAAGGTGTTATAGGTGATGGTATAGCTGGAGGTAGTTATGGAGGTGGTGGTGGTGATGTCGGTGGTATTGGTGGTTGTGTCGCTGGTGAAGGTGTTATGGGTGATGGTATAGCTGGAGGTAGTTATGGAGGTGGTGGTGGAGATGTCAGTGGTATTGGTGGTTGTGTCGCTGCTGAAGGTGTTATGGGTGATGGTATAGCTGGAGGTAGTTATGGAGGTGGTGGTGGTGATGTCAGTGGTTGTGGTGGTTGTGTCGCTGGTGAAGGTGTTATGGGTGATGGTATAGCTGGAGGTAGTTATGGAGGTGGAGGTGGAGATGTCGGTGGTATTGGTTGTTGTGTCGCTGGTGAAGGTGTTATGGGTGATGGTATAGCTGGAGTTAGTTATGGAGGTGGTGGTGGTGATGTCGGTGGTATTGGTGGTTGTGTCGCTGGTGAAGGTGTTATGGGTGATGGTATAGCTGGAGGTAGTTATGGAGGTGGTGGTGGTGATGTCAGTGGTTGTGGTGGTTGTGTCGCTGGTGAAGGTGTTATGGGTGATGGTATAGCTGGAGGTAGTTATGGAGGTGTTGGTGGAGATGTCAGTGATTGTGGTGGTTGTGTCGCTGGTGAAGGTGTTATGGGTGATGGTATAGCTGGAGGTAGTTATGGAGGTGGTGGTGGTGATGTCAGTGGTTGTGGTGGTTGTGTCGCTGGTGAAGGTGTTATGGGTGATGGTATAGCTGGAGGTAGTTATGGAGGTGGAGGTGGAGATGTCAGTGGTTGTGGTGGTTGTGTCGCTGGTGAAGGTGTTATGGGTGATGGTATAGCTGGACGTAGTTATGGAGGTGGTGGTGGAGATGTCGGTGGTATTGGTGGTTGTGTCGCTGGTGAAGGTGTTATGGGTGATGGTATAGCTGGAGGTAGTTATGGAGGTGGTGGTGGTGATGTCAGTGGTTGTGGTGGTTGTGTCGCTGGTGAAGGTGTTATGGGTGATGGTATAGCTGGAGGTAGTTATGGAGGTGGTGGTGGAGATGTCGGTGGTATTGGTGGTTGTGTCGCTGGTGAAGGTGTTATGGGTGATGGTATAGCTGGAGGTAGTTATGGAGGTGGTGGTGGTGATGTCAGTGGTTGTGGTGGTTGTGTCGCTGGTGAAGGTGTTATGGGTGATGGTATAACTGGAGGTAGTTATGGAGGTGGTGGTGGAGATGTCAGTGGTTGTGGTGATTGTGTCGCTGGTGAAGGTGTTATGGGTGATGGTATAGCTGGAGGTAGTTATGGAGGTGGAGGTGGAGATGTCAGTGGTTGTGGTGGTTGTGTCGCTGGTGAAGGTGTTATGGGTGATGGTATAGCTGGAGGTAGTTATGGAGGTGGTGGTTGTGTCGCTGGTGAAGGTGTTATGGGTGATGGTATAGCTGGAGGTAGTTATGGAGGTGGAGGTGGAGATGTCGGTGGTATTGGTTGTTGTGTCGCTGGTGAAGGTGTTATGGGTGATGGTATAGCTGGAGGTAGTTATGGAGGTGGTGGTGGTGATGTCGGTGGTATTGGTGGTTGTGTCGCTGGTGAAGGTGTTATGGGTGATGGTATAGCTGGAGGTAGTTATGGAGGTGGAGGTGGAGATGTCAGTGGTTGTGGTGGTTGTGTCGCTGGTGAAGGTGTTATGGGTGATGGTATAGCTAGAGGTAGTTATGGAGGTGGTGGTTGTGTCGCTGGTGAAGGTGTTATGGGTGATGGTATAGCTGGAGGTAGTTATGGAGGTGGAGGTGGAGATGTCGGTGGTATTGGTTGTTGTGTCGCTGGTGAAGGTGTTATGGGTGATGGTATAGCTGGAGGTAGTTATGGAGGTGTTGGTGGAGATGTCAGTGATTGTGGTGGTTGTGTCGCTGGTGAAGGTGTTATGGGTGATGGTATAGCTGGAGGTAGTTATGGAGGTGGTGGTGGTGATGTCGGTGGTATTGGTGGTTGTGTCGCTGGTGAAGGTGTTATGGGTGATGGTATAGCTGGAGGTAGTTATGGAGGTGGTGGTGGAGATGTCGGTGGTATTGGTGGTTGTGTCGTTGGTGAAGGTGTTATGGGTGATGGTATAGCTGGAGGTAGTTATGGAGGTGGTGGTGGAGATGTCGGTGGTATTGGTGGTTGTGTCGCTGGTGAAGGTGTTATGGGTGATGGTATAGCTGGAGGTAGTTATGGAGGTGGTGGTGGAGATGTCGGTGGTATTGGTGGTTGTGTCGCTGGTGAAGGTGTTATGGGTGATGGTATAGCTGGAGGTAGTTATGGAGGTGGTGGTGGAGATGTCGGTGGTATTGGTGGTTGTGTCGCTGGTGAAGGTGTTATGGGTGATGGTATAGCTGGAGGTAGTTATGGAGGTGGTGGTGGAGATGTCGGTGGTATTGGTGGTTGTGTCGCTGGTGAAGGTGTTATGGGTGATGGTATAGCTGGAGGTAGTTATGGAGGTGGTGGTGGAGATGTCGGTGGTATTGGTGGTTGTGTCGCTGGTGAAGGTGTTATGGGTGATGGTATAGCTGGAGGTAGTTATGGAGGTGGTGGTGGAGATGTCGGTGGTATTGGTGGTTGTGTCGCTGGTGAAGGTGTTATGGGTGATGGTATAGCTGGAGGTAGTTATGGAGGTGGTGGTGGTGATGTCGGTGGTATTGGTGGTTGTGTCGCTGGTGAAGGTGTTATGGGTGATGGTATAGCTGGAGGTAGTTATGGAGGTGGAGGTGGAGATGTCAGTGGTTGTGGTGGTTCTTAATACTTTGTCCGACGTTTACCCCTAGGTTAGTGAGAGAGTGCATGGTTACGTGTGTGCATGTGCGTGTCTGTATGTGTGTACGTGTGTGCGTGTGTGTGTGTGTGCATGTAGGTATGTGTGTGTGTGTATTTGTGTGTCTGTGTGTGTGTATATGTGCATGTGCGTGCGCGTGCGCGTGTGTGTGTGTACGCGTGTGTATGCGTGTGTGTGTATGCATGTGTGCATGTGCGTGTCTGTATGTGTGTACGTGTGTGCGCGTGTGTGTGTGCATGTAGGTATGTGTGTGTGTGTGTGTGTGTATTTGTGTGTATTTGTGTGTCTGCGTGTGTGTATATGTGCATGTGCGTGCGTGTGTGTGTGTGTACGCGTGTGTATGCATGTGTGTGTGTGTGTGTGTGTATGCATGTGTGTGTGTGTGTGTGTGTGTGTATGCATGTGTGTGTGTGTGTGTGTGTGTGTTGGGAAGCGGGTCTCTCCTGCAGACTTTCATCAATAAACGCAGGGGCCTCATCATGTAAGGATGAAGGTTCTGCAGGAGTCCTGCACAATGTCCACAGTTGGGTATCATATAAAGAGTGGATAGGACAACTGGTTTGGCTACCTCTCACTTTATCGTAGTATACACATGATTATTCTATATGTCACCAAGATGTTTACATGTAAATGTGAGTGTGTAGGTGCGCCAGAGGACATTGATCCATCCCCACCCCTATTTTTCAATGGTACATCCCCCAGGTTTAGAAAATATGAAAATATACGGTGATATGCTTATCCCGAAACTCCGCATTAGCTTTATTCCAAATTAGAGTACCTACCAAGAATGTTCTGGTCCCTCCCCCACCACCACCAAAAGCCAAAGCTAGACCATGGGCCTGGTTCTATAGCTGTAGACGCAGTCGTTCAAATGTTGTTTTTCCTTTGATCTCTTTGTAGCTCATTATCATTATGTCCGTCTTACAATATAATTGTTTCTACTTTTGGCACAAGGCCAGCAATAACCCAGTGCATTACTGGTACTTTATTTTATCGACCCCGTCTTACAATATAATAGTCTCAAGACATGTAAAGTTATGTACAGTTTTCCGATTAATATCATCAATTGAGACACTTTCTTCATGTGTTGGTATAACACTATGTCTATTGATGTTCATCTAGTGAGCTCATTGCACTGGAGATCTTTGTGAATGTGTATGTCTGTGGCGTATGAGCAACGAGCGCGCTGTTATCCGCATTCAATAGATCTCTTACAAATATCTGGGTGGTTCCATTATTTTGCTCTAAAATGGGTGATGTTAAAGTGGAGTGGAGTTTGGTTGGGTTTCATGTGAAAAAGACGGAGATCAGCGTAGGTAGTAAAATATATCCTTGTCTACCATCTTTTATTTCTGTAGATGTACCTGATGTGTCTTCTCTACTGTTAACTTTTGCCATGATTCCAGTTTGCAGGATCTTTATCATGGATGCAAATTTTTCAGGACAGCTATCTTTCCTCACTATTTGTCATATGATCACCTAACTACAATATCAAATGTTTTTGTAAAATCAGCAAGAACTTCTCCTGTTCTATGGATTTCTTATGTCAGAAGCAGATCACCTCTATTGTGCTGTGACTTTGGTCGGTGACCACACTGTACCTGGTATCATTTCTTAGATTATGTGGTTTGTAAGTCTGTTTAAAAATATTCGGGTGAATATTTTAATAAAGCTGAGATTCATCTATAATTTCCACAATCTGTTCTATTTCTTTTCTATAAAATTGTGAAAACTTCTGGTATCCAGCTTTCTGTACAGTCTTTCAGTAAAGTTAAATTCACCATCTTTCCAAATTTTCTCCTCACCAATTCTCCCATACTTGGAATCTTATCGAAAATTGAATTAATTCTACAACTTGATCAATGTAAGTAGAGATACTGAGAACTCAGAAACATGTTTCAATCCATCTCTTCAATACTCATATCCTGTCTAACAACACTTTCTTTTATCAATTAATTTTAGGTAACATATTTTTTTCTCTACAGCACCCAACTTTCTTCGAGTTTTGTCGAGAAACCCGTCTGGAAATTTTTAACTACAGTCTATCATAGCCATCAAATGTCTTTGAAGCTATCATAGTCAGTCAAGTAGTTTCAATTCAGGATCATTAAAGACGAACTAATCTTGGTTGTTTCCGATCAAGCTTGCCAATAACAAATTTATTCCCGTCATACAGGAATTCACGACCAAGCCTGGCTGATTTTCTATTCTTACACGCCCCATTAGGTATGTGCCTATTTCATATCTTGATTAATTTCATTTTTTGAATTGCGATACGCAACTTTTCGTTGTGTAACTTGACAGGTTCAGCAGGATTATGTCTGTTGTACTTTTGAAGTATATTGAAGGCAACAAACTGATAACTAAATAGCAGATAACTGGTCGGGTAGTTTACGCAGCGCATAACGCATAATTCTGGAGCTACGGTGCCCATTCTATCTCGCTGTCGTGTAATGACAAAAATCAATGACATGCAAATGTTGTCTTATATTCGATTTCCTTTTAGAATATAGTATGTGTAACTACAAGTTCAATATCATTATATATAGCCAAGGTTAACTTTGCCTTTCATCCTTACGGGGTCGATAAAATAAAGTACCAGTAATACACTGGGAGAATTGCTGGCCGTGTGCCAAAAGTAGAAACACTTATATATAGCCAATAGAAGCTTTTCACCAGAGTTCCAGCCATCAATCGAACATTTTCTCATAATTAAGGGTCAATTTCTATCGTTTCTCCCGACCCTGGTACTGAAGTTTTCCAAAGGTAGCCGTTTGTCCATGCGAAGATAGGGCTTAGCTACAATTACTATAGTACCGATACAATATTTAGTCTAACTATTTTTATTGTTATTTTTGTCATATTTAGAGCACAATCAATGATTATTGCAGCAGTTTTTTGACAATGTCAATCTCATCGTAATGATTCTGTCACTCACTGATGTAGGCAATTCTGTAAGTTTTGGCATTGTATTATTCATTACGGAGAAGTAAAATCCCAATTTTTTATGCTCACCTTCGTATTTGCCTCCTCAGAACAGTGTTTATTATTTCGCTGAGATTGTCCGTGAAGGTGTCTGTGTATATGTGTGTATGTTTATACACACACACACACACACACATATATATATATATATATATATATATATATATATATATATATATATATATATATGTGTGTGTGTGTGTGTGTGTGTGTGTGTGTGCGCGCGAGTATGGGCGTATGTGCATGCGGATGTACGTGTATATATGTGCGTGTGTGTGCATGTGTGTGTGTGCGTAGGTGCGTAGGTGCATGTGTATATTTGAACATGCCTCTGTGTTGGCGTTGATTAATCCTTACCCACGTATGTGTACATCGTTTGGGATGGGATGCCCTTAGATGAGATTTTGGTTTTGCTTGATTAACAATTCTGATGAGCAAGTTGAGGCTGGAGTCGGGTCTATAAGATTAATGTGGATCCTGAGCCACCAATCTGTGAAACGTTCGTAACTGAGCCTAATCAATAAAAACCGCAATGTGAAACCTCGTTTTGTTCTTTGTATTGATGCTGGCGTTTTGAGTATGATATCCTTTTTTAGAAAAGTGGATCATGTAGCGCGTCTATCTGAAATAGAAAAAAAAAACGTTTTGTATATAGAGCTATACGTGTGTGTGCAGGCGCGTGTGTCTGTTATTATACATCCGTAGGAAGAAAGAGGGTGGCATACGCCTCATTGCTGTGGGCAATGTCTTCCGGAGGCTGGCTGCCAAGGTGATCTGCAAGTTCGTCATACATGAACTGGGTGAGGAGTTTAGTCCGGTGCAACTGGGTGTCGGCGTGTCCGGTGGCTGTGAGGGAGCCTCTCATGCAATCAGGCAGTTCTTCAGCAGCTGCCCATCGGTACCGGCATACAGGGACTCCAGGCATCTCATTGTCAAGCTTGACATGAGGAATGCCTTTAACTCTTTATGCCGGGATCATCTGCTCGAGGCCTGCCTCAGCCGAGCCCCCTCTGCCTACTCGCTGGCCTACCTGCCATATGGAGCCCCGAGCATGCTCCTAGCTGCTGATACGGTCATACCCTCGGCTACTGGGGTCCAACAGGGCGACCCTTTGGGACCCCTCCTGTTCGCCCTTGATATTGACCACATCGCCCGAAGTATCACGGCCCCTCTCAACGTTTGGTATCTGGATGATGCTACGTTGGGCGGGCCCGTACGGACGGTCTGCCAAGACCTTCAATCGGTGATTCCTGCCCTGGCGGGAATCGGCCTCCAGGTCAACTCGGCCAAGTCGGAGGTGGTAAACGTCAGCCTCGATGGTGTGAGCTTTGCAGCCTCCGTCTTGGACGTGCGGTCCATTCTCCGCCAGGTTCAGGTGACCCCCAAAGAGGATGTCCTCATCCTCGGGTCACCGATCCACCCGCCGGCCATCCGCTCCACCTTCAGGTCCAGGCTTCAACAGCTCCAGATTCTCACGAGCCGACTGGGCTTGATTGACGGCCACCCAGCTCTCTTTCTGCTGAGGAACTGCTTCGCCATGCCGAAGCTCCTCTATACACTCCGCAGCACTCCATGCTACACCCAGACATCTCTCCTCGCTGACCTCGATACTTGTATCCGAGCAGCAGCCGAGGGGATATGCAACGTCAAGTTTGACGACATAGGGTGGCAACAGGCCACTTTACCGGTCAGGTATGGCGGCCTAGGCCTCCGGTCCCCGATCTCACTAGCTTTTCCGGCGTATCTTTCGTCAGTAACCTCGTGGCACGTCCTCGTCAGCAGGGTTCTTCAAAACACAACAGAACCCTCTGTGTTCAGAGAACGTGAGGCCGCCTGTGAGACGTGGGACCGGCTGGGACTTAGCCCAGTAGACGTCCCTCCTCCTTCTACCCCAGTTGACGTCAAGTCCCCCCCAACGCACTTGGGATGCCATCCAGTGCAGCCTGGCCTCAGATAGGCTCACGCGCCAGCTCGACCAGCACCGCCTTGCTTGTTTTCGTGCGGCCTCCAAACCCCACAGTGGTGCCTGGCTCCATGCTCTGCCCTCCTTCTCCACTGGCACGCAGCTAGACAACCATAGCCTGCGAATCGGCGTTTCCCTGAGGCTCGGCCTCCGGATCTGCCAGCCACACCAATGTCGCTGCGGTTCCACCGTGGACTCTTTCGGCCTCCACCCGCTTTCCTGTCGCCACAGTGCCGGCCGCATTCCACGCCATACTGCCCTCAACGAGGTTATTAAGCATGGCTTGGACGCTGCAGGCTTCCCTTCTCAGCTCGAGCCGGTGGGGATGGATCGAGGGGACGGCAAAAGACCAGATGGCATGACCATCTTCCCGTTCCGCGGTGGCAAACCCCTCGTCTGAGATGCCACTTGCACCGACACTTTCTGCAGCCGCAACCTGGTGCAGTCTGCGACTGACCCAGGTTCTGCTGCACGTCGGGTTGAGGAGGCCAAGCTCCTCAAATACCAGTCGCTCTCCGACAGGTTTGCGGTCGTTCCCCTGGCAGTGGAAACTTCTGGTGTCCTTGGCCCCAGGGCTACCTCCTTACTCACCACCATAGGCGCTGAGCTGGCCAGCCGTAGGTGTGAGCTCCGCGAGTTGGAGTGGCTTTTCCAGCGCGTCTCCCTTGCCGTCCCCCGGGGAAACGCCTTCTCCATTCTGTCCGCCGGGGCTGTGGGTGGGCCCCATCGCGTACCATTACATTAGTTAAATACCATTCTTTCGTTTCAAATCCGTATTTGCTTTAGTGAAGTAAAGGAGTATGTTTGTGCTTGTAAGTACGAAGCTGTGAGCAAAAGTATGTTAATATAAGGGTGTGTGTGTGTGTGTGTGTGTATACAGAGCTGTGAAGGGAAACGTAGAGGTGTGTGGTGTCTGTATCAGCTATAAGAGTATACGTTTCTGACCATAAGAGAGCCATATGAATCTAGGGGTGAATATACAAGCGCGTGTGTGATAACGGACGGGGTAAACGTGACGGGGCAAAGGGTAGGGAAGTAAGCACGAACGTATATGTGTAATATTAAAGAAATTAGGGAGAGGAGTTGAGTTCATGAAGGAAACAAGACCCAAGGCGTAAATCAAACTTTGTTCAGTCCTGGTGCGTGAAGTCTGTGATCCGTGATGTAATCACGGATCACAGACGTATGTATGTAGTGGCGGACTGGGTCTAAACAGAGAATGGTACTTAAATTGTTTAAGTACCATTCTCTATTTAGACCCTGCTAGGAGATAATGGGAGCCCACCTACATATAGAATGCTATCATTTAATTTATATAATGAATAAATAAAATAATACAATTAAAAAAATACATAAATAAAAACAAAACTGTGCAATAACATTTTTGCGGAAAAAAATGTGCATTTTTTACTAATTATAATGTATAAATACTGTACATATTACTGGCAGTATACAGTAATACTAAATGTTAATACAGAATGTTATAATTAAAATGTTAAATAATTGTGAATGTTATAGTATACTGTTATTTAGAGTAGGGTGTGCAAGTGACAGTTCTTACCTTCTCCAATAAAAAGTACCTTGCGAAATATACACATCCAGAGACTTTCAATAAGGACCTTTGATCTTTCACATTCACTCAATATATATATATATCTGAGTGTGTGCGTATGTATATAGATGTACATGTGTATATAGAGATTTATATATATGTATACATACATGTTTTCAACTTGTACAAAAATTATTTGGTCAGCAGCTCGCGTGAATGTGTACGGTTCTTATATATTTGATATATATTTATCCTTATCGAGCCCTCTTTGGATTTTAGTCTTCAAATTTATTATTATTACTATATATATATACTAGCAGTAAAGCCCGGCGTTGCTCGGGGTCCCTCAGTAGCTGTGTTAAAGTTACAATGTTAAGTTTCTTTCTTGGCTTAAAAACTGTAGTGTCTACTGTGCAGACTTGCATGTGGTGTTTTTGATTAATATTCCCTCAACCAACAATATGCCTTATGAAGTTAAGAAAACATAACGATAACCCGAATGTTATAACAAAAGAGGATGCTGGGGATAGAAACTGCACTGGTTATTTATTAACAAAGATCGAAAATGTAAACACTGCAACGCAGAGAAAAACATTAGCGTAACCAAATTATCAGTTATGTCTGTCTGCACGCCTATATCACCTCTCTGCACGACTATCTGTCTGCACGCCTATATCACCTCTCTGCACGACTGTCTGTCTGCACGCCTATATCACCTCTCTGCACGACTGTCTGTCTGCACGACTGTCTGTCTGCACGCCTAACGACGAAATATTTGCTTGTTTTACGTAGTCTTTAAATAGACTTGTTTTCAAGTAAAAATATTGTTTTAAAATGCTTTTAAATGGAAATGAAGCAAAACGGAAGCTTAGTGTTCGAACTGATGAATTTTGCAGGTCAATATTTTGCTGGCTCGACAACTGTTAAAGCCAGCGTAATTTTTTACGTAAGACGCTCAATGTAAACAGAACAAAGGGAAATAACTGATAACTTACGCTCAAAAATCGATACATTATATTCGATTTCGTCACATAGGGTGGGTCAATTTGAAATTTTTTTTTTCCGATGTCTTCGCTAGGGCTCAATGTACAAGTATAGCAATTTCGGTGCAATTCCGTGAGAGATTCTAAGAGGAGATGTGTGCCAAAAATCGATAGACAGACAGACAACCACAGTTTTATATATATAGATAATAATAATTGTTTCTACTTTTGGCACAAGGCCAGTAAATACCCAGTGCATTACTGGTACTTTATTTTATCGACCCCGTAAGGATGAAAGGCAAAGTTAACCTCGGCGGGATTTGAACTCAGAATGGCAATATATATATATATATATATATATATATATATATATATATATATATATATATATATATATATATATATATATATATATGCGTGTGTGTCCATGTATGTAAGCATGAATGAATGCAGTAAGCTATAAGCCTAGACAACCAATGATTATAACTGTTAGCACTATCATATATTTTCGTTTCTATTAATTCCCTACGGAATTGTTTGACCAAATGCTTTGCTTATTTGTTTATTTATTTTTTAAACATTTAAATTCTTTCTCTAAGACATTTTAAAAAATATATTTTTTGAAAGTAAAGCATTGGCTTTTGCAATGCTACCGTGGGCCTCCTGGGGCTCACTTGCTATTGGCAAACCTGGCCAGTCCGCCACTCTATGTATGTATGTATGTATGTATGTATGTATGTATGTATGTATGTATGTATGTATGTATGTATGTATGTATGTATACATGCATACAGACTTCGGTTTAAATAAATACAATAATTATTTCTACTTTTGGCACAACAATAATGTAAGGTATCGTTTTGGAAAGTTATCGTAAATATCACATTAGAGTTATCTCCCTTACGTTAAACTTTTTTTTTATACAATACATCATTAATGTATTTTATACAAAATATGCATCACTCAATTTCTCTTCACCCCTTTGTTGTTCTTTTGTCGTTTCTAAACAACAAAAATTACAATAATGTTAAAGCTACATATTTCAGGGAAGGGTAGATTACATTAAATTTATCCTAATACCTGAATGTTAGTTTATTTTACCTACTCTCGGAAAGGTGACAGTCAAATCGACTTCGATTTGATATGAACTTAAAACGTATGCGGTCGTAAGTTAATTCAGCAAGGTAGTTATCACGTTTCTAATTCTCTCAATCAACCGATCTTTGCATTAATAATAATAATAATGGATTTTTAAATATTGGAACCAGACCACAAATCTTAAATAGAGAATGGTACTTTCGATTAACGTGTATTATATTTTGATCCACTTCCTGAGAATAAAAGTGAACCTTAACAAGATTCTAACTTAAATCTTAGAAGTTAAAGAGAGAAATGTTAATATTATAAAATACTCTACCGATTTTTCCATACTAACAATAAAAAGGATCATCTAAATCTATACTTAATTATAAGAGAAAAAATTGCCAAATAGCCATTAGAGGTCAAACCACCTTCTGACAGGCCTTATTCTTTCGTCGTTGACAAAAACAAATAAACAAATAAATAAAACAGAAAAAAATGACTAAAAGTAATACAGTTAGTATTAGAAGTTGAGTTTCACTAAACATAAACGAAGAATGCTGTATGTATGTGTGAAAATCAAAACTAAGGCTGGTAATATATAGAATTATACTTATGGGGAAAACACAAGAATGAAATACAAAAACAGTGGTTATTTTACACTGAATGAAAAAGAAAATACTATTAATAATAACGATATTTGGTGAAGAACATTACACAAAAGTAATTTGTGTTCTAAAATTGTGGGAATGTTTCATTGTTAAAGCGATGAGGTTAAATTAAGACAGTGTAGCCGTTTTAATTTCTGTCACCTTCCTTTCATCTGTTCATTAATAGCGGATGCAGACATTTCCCCAGTGTCTATCATGTATCATGTATCTCAGTGGGATGTTGAAAAGGCGTTATTTAATTCAACAGACTGATCTATCTCACAAGATCCAATCGTCAAATATACAATAGATTTATAAAAATACTGTAATTTCGTTTGAACTGTTCATGCGCAGTTTTAGTTTTAGTTTAAAAAGATTAAACTGTAAACAACGATACAAACACCAATGGCAACAAAAATTTCCTCTGATTGGTTCTGAAATCTATGTCACGTGTCAATAACTAAAATTGCCATCAGCGATTATTCGCTACTTTCGAAAACTTCTCTGTTGCTCACGTGTCAATCTATAGTGAAAAAACCACATATGTTTTCTAAGTTATTTAACAAACACATGGGCCACGTGTGTTTTTGTTCCAAACTAATTGAACTACCTTTAGGGTGAAGACAAAGTTAGCAACAACAGTAACAATGACAGCGATTAAAACCGCGACAATAACGATAACTAAAAGGAGAAACCGACTAGAAGAAGAACAACAGTGTATGTAACAAGATTAACAGGACAATAAAGAATGATGTGAAATAAATCCAAATGTTGTCTTGAGTTAGGAATTGTATTAATAGTAATCTGTATCCAATCATAGGTCAGTAGAAATTTTTACATTTTAATTGTCAATTTTCTTGCTCAGAAATTAAATTTAACATGATAATTGCTGTCTACAGATATCAGTAGTCTCCTAGTTGTCTATTGATATATCCCCCCCCCTCTCTCTCTCTCTCTCTCTCTCTCTCTCTCTCTCTCTCTCTCTCTCTCCCTCTCTCTCTCTCTCTCTCTCTATCTCTCTCTCTCTCTATATATATATATATATGTATATATATATATATATGTGTGTGTGTGCGTGCGTGTGTGTGTATATGATATATATACTCACGCGTATACACATACCCCCCCCCCTACACATACATACATCTATATATATATATATATATACAGTAGAATCTCACACATGTAATATAGTGAATTGAAAATCGCCGATTGTCTGAACTTGCAATTAGATGACAAAAACTCCTTGTAGTGTTTAAAATATGAAATCAGCAAGTTATCTCCGATAACATTAGCCAATCCAAATATATGGAAAATAAAGACCATGTAATTTAATATAAAATATGGAAAGCAACGGTCATATTTCAGGCCATTAGCTCTTTTCAGCGTCGCACACCCAGTTCAGTTGGCAAAACCTAAATGTGATCTGGATATATAGAAAGAAGGAAAGTAGCGTAAATATGTATGTATGTATGTATGTATGTATGTATGTATGTATGTATGTATGTATGTATGTATGTATGTATGTATGTATGTATGTATGTATGTATGCATGTATGCATGCTACTGGTAACATGTATCCCAGTACAACCTGTCTCATGGTCGGGTCGTTGGCGACTAAATTGGCAACCCCACCAAGTTTACTTGGTGAGGAGGGTGACTTTGGACATCCTGCAGGACTAAAAACAAAACCTGTCAAAGGGCAAAGGAGCTCTTAAGAGTCAATGGCCATCCAAAATCACCGGGAGAGATGACCCCTTAGCCTTTGTGAAGGCAGAATTCTGGGAGAAGGAAAACTCTGATATAACACCTGCAGCCCTGATGGTATCCAATGATGTTGATTTGTTCTTCTTTTTGGTAAATATCATCTTGGTTAAGAGAGTGGGACTGGCTTTGTGCAGTGCCTTTGCTCACTATAAAGGCTTCACGGCACAGGCATTGCTTTGTATCTGGAGATCTCTCTGCACTTGTCGTCACATGGCACCATGGGCCCAGCACTATGTGTCAATAATTGTCACAAGTGTAGTGTTTGTTCCAGAGTTTTCAAGTCGCTGGCTGGACTAAAAAGTTACACTCGTTCAGCGCATCGGTAGGGGTTCTCCTACATAGATATAAAGTAGTGGTCGTACTCGAAAACGAGTTGGCAGCCACCATGTATGTATGTATGTATGTATGTAAGGGCGGAAGAACTCATAGGAGTAAACGGCCATCCAAAAATGTATAAATATGTATATACACATGTATATATGTATGTATATGTATATGTGTGTATGCATGTGTGCATGTGTATGTATATGCGCGGGGAAATAGAAATAGTCGGGTTGGATACACGATCGCGCGATTAAACCACTGGGAGTGAAGGACCCCTACCCTTTGTCAGGGCATTCTTCTAGGAGAAGGCAACTTGGGAAACTGGGATAACTCCGACATAAAACCTGCGGCTCAGTAGTTACCGATGATGTTGATCTTTTCTTCTTTTCGGGTTATAGCTACTGTCGCTCAGAGAGTCGAATTGGCTCAGTGTACAGTTTTTCCTCACTTTAAAATAAATCTTCACGCACAGGCATTGCACGATAGAATTAATCAATAATTATTAATAATGGTATATCGTGCAGTATTCTATCACATTATAGGTGAGTATATAGTTCCGTGATCGACACAACACAATCATTTCTTATATCTTGAACTATGGATTTTTACTTATTATATTCTACAGTTTTTGGAGAAGGGGGAAAGGAGGAGTAAACTCTATACCCTTGGTTACGGGATACATTTCAGTTGCAATTCGTGGATCCGATGGCGAAACATTGCTGCAGGTAATAGCCAACGACACCTTTGGCATCAGCCATTCACCGTCACGGGGCTCCTCCCTCTGACTTAATGCACTCTTTCCAGTTTCATGGAGGAAAACGACAATCCGAAGATCGACGACACTGGACGTATTGACGGTGGTCGGCACAAAAAAGAAGCGATCGGTCAAATCCTCATATTTAGATATCTTCCGTTCCTCTGCGTTAGAAGGGGAGAATGGGAAAAGAGTTTAATTTCGTCGAAGAGGAAAAGATTTATTCCGTCTGGGCGCTTACTGCCACCACCAGCCGCATCAAGTTTTCTTCAGATGAAGTCATTCAAGGTGGTGCACCAAACTTGTCGACCATATGATGGCAACTGCATTTGGGTGGCTCTCACACGTGAAGGCCAAGGCTTTGGGCTACTCTGATACAGGTGCACTCATCATCAAAAAGGGTACCGCTTGATTAAGAGGACACCGTGTCACTGTTTCGTTGCGAGTCAGGCTGAAGGCAGGTGACACGGTGTTGGTCCAAAGAAGATTCGAACCTCGTTCAGGGTGAACTGCATTTGATGTTATCCGTATTGCGTTGGCATCTTGCATACTGGAGAACAGTGAGGCATTCATCATCCCAAACGGCAAGTGCTGACTCGAGTTCACATAACGTCTCGCAAACAACCACATTGACAATAGCGCGGCTAGAAACGATTGGCTGGCAGTGCAAGATCAGATGTTGAGCAGAGACCGAGGTCTCTGAATCTCGCTAGATGCTTTGCCTGTTTTCTGCCGGTGTTGTCAATATTTACATTGCAGGTAAGTTCAGTGCAGTGACGAATGGTGGCGCCAAGTTCACTGAGGTGTCAAATTTACTGAGGCGTCCTACATGAGAAGGATGAAAGGCAAAGTTGATCTCGGCGGGATTTGAACTCAGGACGTAGAAAGTCGTTACTAAATATTTTGTCCGACGCTCTACCGATGCTGCCTACACCCATGATAAGGATATATTTTATTGGTTACAAGGGCTGTAGACGTTGGCGACAATAGAAAAGCGAAATACAAAAGAAAATAACAAACATTAGTGGAGGGGCTTTACATCAACTAGAGGGATAGCTCAGCAAAACAATAGACAATATATAAATTAATAACAGTAGACAACAATAACAGTATAGAACACCAAAATAAAAACAATACAGGGTCTCCGAAATGGAGTAGAGAGGGCCACATAGGGTCATTCGCGTTACCCTTCCCTATCCGCCTACAGGCACACACTCACGAATCACCCTGACACACCAAAGACAATTACCATCTATCAGGTCTTGCCACCAACCTACATCCGTAGAAAATGAGAGTAGTCCCATTTATCAACATCAATTTTGCCACTCTAATCCACCTATCATGAGATACACCCGAGGGAAACATCTCCCTCTCTAGCTTCATCATCTTCTTCAAGTGGTACTTGAAGAAGTTTATAGGAGCTTGGCAAGAGACGAAAAGCCGTGTCTATCAAACTTTTCAACCACGTTCAGCACATAACTTTCTTCTTCATAGCCACCAGGTAGAGGGAGACTTCTCGCTCTTCCTTGCTCAAGTCAATTTTCACCATAGACTCAGCTGAGAGTCAAATTGGAATTTTTTCTAGCATAGGCAAGTCATAATGAGGTAGGAGATGGGAAGCATTGTTTAGTTCCGTGATCGACACCCGTGTTTGACAGGTGCTTTATTAGAATGGATACTACAGTAATAATGGTTTTGTAAATTAGACACAAGGCCAACAACTTTGGCGGAAAGGGAAAATCGGCTATATCGAACCAAGAACTGAACTGGTACTTTATTTTCTCGACTCAGAAAGAATGAGAGGCACAGTTGACTTCGGCAAGTTGACTAACAAAAAGCAAAGTAAAACTTAATAATAATAATTATTATTTCTTTATTATTGGCCACAAAGACCGAAGATAGAGGACACTACATAGAGAGGGGGGCAGGGGGGGGGGGGGGGGTTACAATCGCAATCGAGTAAATAAAATAAACAAAAACAATTAACAAAAAATATCAACAACAGAATTCCCCAATGGGGGGGGGGGTATACCACCCACAGGTGACGTTAGGAACCCACAAATCCCAACCAGCAAGATCTTTCAGAGACAGTTTCCTCACGACCCATTTTGGGGTAAGTGTGGCTACCCTGATCATCACCTTGTCCCAATTCTTATCTACCTAGAGGTCTGGTCCGAACCAAACCCCGAGCAACTTTACCGGTCCGTCCGTCCAGCACCCGACGATGCTGTTGGACGGCATGGACTTGTCACTCCAAGTGCCGAGCTGTAAGCCTACCGATATTTCCGAGTTAAGTTTCGCTCCGGTCAATATTTCATATTCCTCCAATAAGGTGCCGACCACCTCGATTTCCGAGGTGTCTGTCACCATCACGGTGATGCCCTCTGCATAAGCCGACACACCCTTTCCGCGTCCCGATTCGAGCGGGATGCCCTGCAGCAGCTCTAGCTTCCGCAGTAGATGCTCAACAGTCAATACGTACAGAAAGGAGGAGAGAGGGTACACTTGACGGACCGATCGGGAAATATGAAACGGTTCCGAAAGGGGGCCATTAACGTTGACCACCGAGCAGATGCCGCTGCGCATTGCAACGAACCAGCCTCTGAAGACGCGATCGAAGCCAGCTGCCTTGAGGACAACCTCAAGGTATCGATGGTCGACCCTATCGAAAGCTTTCGCTTGATCTAAATTGATCAGAGCCCCACCGAAGCCAGGTTTACACCCTACTCTCTCTATGATGTATCGCATGAGGTGGAGGTGTTTCGTGTATGGACTTGGTCGCCATTGCGCAACTTTGCGCATCCCCTACCAAATCCTCGACGACAAGCGCCAACCTCTTCGCTAACACCTTGGCCCAAATCTTAAACTCTGCTTTGAGCGGAGTTATGGGCCTGAAATTATCTAACGTATCCCTCTTGTTCTCGTCTTTCCTTATCAGCGTCACTATGCGCCGGCTCACAGAACTGGGAATACTTCCGTTCCGTTGCCAGTTGCATAGAGCGCTTCGAGGTAATAGGAGAACAAGTCTGGCATGTCTACATAAAGCTCGTAGGGTGGACCATCCAAATGGAGTGACTTGCGCCTCATGCAGCCGACATCCTGAATTTTGACCCGCCACTTCCCCTGAACAATCGAGTAAAGTGCTGGTGGAAGGCTTCACACATCCGCCTGGAATTGCTCAGTTCGGGTCCGTCATTGTCCGTCAAATACCGAATAGCGGTTTTATTACCACGCTGCGCCTCTGCCACGCGGGCCCATCGAACAGCTTTGGTTCCCTTGTTTCTCTGATAATGCACCTTAGCTCTGACAATGCAGCGTTCGTGTTTCGCATTGAAGAAATGGTCTAATGCCATTCTCACCGTTAGCACGCCAGTTGCAATTAGCCTCATCTAATTTAGCTACCAGCTCCCCCTCTTTTCTATTTTCTCTAACGTTACGTTTTTGCTAAACCCTATCGAAATTACTCTCATCTCTCTTGTGAGAGCCCCCTCCCCAGCACTGGTTGCTGACGACCCATCCTGTCAACGTTATTGTCGACCCGGTCCCTGTAAGCATTACCTGCCGGAAACAACATGTTCAGCTTTCAGTAACCAGGTCCTAACCTACGCGTCTTATCTAGGTCGACCATACAGATTACAAACTTCTGATCTGAATTTTAAAATGTAGACAGCCTTCCCTATTCCTATCTATTGTTCTAATGAAGATCCTATCTGTATACGATCTAGATGACCCTATGCGGTTTGTCCAGGTCCACACTGGTGCATTAGGGAAATCTAGTCGGTATCTGTCAGACAGTTGGAACTGGCTAATAAAGTACTTGATGCTTTTGCACTCCCCACTCCTATCAGCTACTCCCACACAATCCAAGCATGTGTCTAAGATGCCGTTTCAGTCCCCCACTAACAGTAAAGGGTGAGACGTCCCCAGAAAGGCTTCCAGGCGCCTAAAGAAGTCCGGTCGTCCGGCCCCGGTATGGGTGTAGACGGCCACCAGTCTAAAGGCACCACCTTTGCTATTGTTCATGTCCAAGACGAGTTGGGGAAAACGTGTCTAGCGAGCGACGACCACATCTGTTCACCATCAAGGAAAAGTTGGAGATGTCGTAACTTCAGTGCATGTTTGCACATCATCATCCACGGCATACCGAACCCTTCATGTAGCTGGTTCTGATAGCAGATGGATTTTCTGACCAATGGAACCTGATCTCTTCACAAAAAGCGAAAGAGTAGACGTTCCAGTGCAGTCAGATGTGGGCTAGGACAAGTCATGACGGTCAGGCGGTAGTTGATGACGAACGCGATGTACGCATTCATCACTTCTGCCCGACCTTTCAAGGTTAGCTTCATCTCGGCCCATTTCTGCGTGAAAGAGGCTACCTTGCTTGTTAACTCGTCCCAGTTTTTGTCCATTTAGAGGTCTGAACCAAATCAGACCCCGAGTAATTTAACCAGCCCGATCGTCTAGCGCCCAACGACGTGGATAGATCTGTCCGGAAATGGCGCATGTTTGCGCCTCCCTTACCAGACCACCGACGACAAGTGTCAACCTCATTACTAACACATTGGCCAACATGTTAAACTCTGTGACTCACAGAACTGGGAATTCTCCTGTTCTGATGCCAGTTTGCCTAGATGTCTGCTTGGATGTCGCCGAACAATCTGGCATGTTTGTGCCAAACTCGTAGGACAGACTATCTAAGCCAGAGGATTCGCCCCTCGTGCAGCTAGCCATTGCGTCCCATACCAGTTTTTCGCAACACTCCACCTCACTCGCTGAGAGCCGCAGCAGGCCATCGACGTAGGCTCTGAAATCCATCCCTCAATCCGACTCTCCACCGCTTCCGAACATTTGAGCGAAATGTCGCTGAAAAATCTCACACATCTGCTTGGGATCAAGTACCATGCGCCAAAGACTGGATTGCAGCTTTGTTGCCACGCCTTGTCTCCACGACTCGGGCCCATTTAACGGCTTTAGTTCCCTCATGATTAAGATCACACACATTAGCTCTGACAACGCAGCATTCATGCTTAGCATTGAAGAATTGGTCCAGTGCCAATCTCGCCACGTGCACGCTGGCTGTGCCTTTTCTAGTTTTCTAACTTGATCTCCCTCTGTTCTAGTTTTCTCTATCGTTATTGCCTTACTAAACATTATCTATTCTGCTCTAATAGCCCTATTTAGGGCGAACCACCATTTGTTATTGACGATTGTTCCCGTCAACATTGGTGTAACTAATTTACTAATCCGGTTTTTGTAGCCTTTGCGCGCCGAGAATGATGCGTTTAGCATCCAGTAACCAGGCTACTGTTTATGAAGCCTATCTAAATTGACCACACAGATGTGTAATCAACTACTTTGAATTGTAGACAAATTATACTCGACTTATCTATTTCCCTAGAGAATACTCTATCTAAGTACGATCTGGATGACCCGATACGGTTTGTCCATGTCCACATTGGCACCTTCCAGAAATCCTGTTAGTACCTGTCAGACAGCTGGAAGCGTCTGAGAAGGGTAATGAGGCTTTTACACTCTTTTGTCCTATCTCTAGTCCCAAACAGTCCCATGTAAGATACCATTCCAGTCCCCCACTAACACTAAAGATCGGTACGTTCCTAGAAAGGTCTCAAGGCACCTGAAGAAATCAGGCCACCCTGCGCCTTTCGCATAGGCAACCATTATCCTAAAAGCTTAGCCTTGGCTGCTGGTCACGTCCAATACCACCAACTTACTTTTTGGATCTAGGATGATGGTCCGTTTCGCGTGATCCAGGCTTTTCCAAAATAACACAGCAACTCTGCCGGGACGGGACGGCTTGGAGATGCATACACCTCGTTGCCGCCGAATATGGGTGTAACATTTCGTGCGTCTGAAATACTAGTCTCGCTGATGGCCACTGGGGTCGTTGAGCAGGTAACCCTACTTCCAAGACGATCCCAGGCCACGTGCATTTACACTGCCTATTCTGAATGGAGCCATGTTCGATGAAGAGGAGGAAATAGTGGGAGAGGCCACCTCTCTTAGTCTTTTGGGGGTAAGACGGCTGGTCCGCCCCCTGGCCACATGTGGGTTCGTTTACAAGTATGTCTCCATTTATCCTTCTGGAGAGTGTTCTTCGGTATTCACCAATTGCCTCGGGGAATTTTACTTTTAAATTTTTGTACGTTTTTTTATCTATGTTTATAATTTTTATGTGTGTGGGTGGTTCGAATTTTTTGGGGTGTTATGTGATGTGTTTCTGAAATGCTTGTGTTATGTTGAATGTAGTTGCTTAGTTTTTGGTTGTTCAGGTTTATTGCTGTATAGTGTGTGAAGGTTGTATCTTTCTGTTGGATTTGCTTTTGTTGTTGTGTATGTGGAATTGGTTGTGTTTAGGATGTTGTTGGTGTCTGTTGTGGTGTTAATGGTGGTTGTTGCGGGGTGTTTGGTGGTGAGGGTGGTGCTAGTGACATTGTGTAGGTGTTGGTAATAGTTGCCTCAAGGTTTTAGCTTTTTGCCCCTTATTTTTAATAATAATAATAATGGTTTCTACTTTTGGCACAAGGCCAGCAATTACTCAGTACATTACTGGTACTTTATTTTATCGACCCCGTAAGGATGAAAGGCAAAGTTAACCTCGGCGGGATTTGAACTCAGATCGTAAAGGGACGGAACTCTTTGCTTCAAAGCATGGCGTCCGACCCTCTACTGATACTGCCAATCCATAATAATAATAATAATAATAATAATGCTTTCTTTATTAACTACAAGGGTTTACACAAAGTAAGGCATTAAGGACAATACAGGACGGTATAAATGGGCATTTCTGCGTGTAAAAAAACACAAAAAAACAGAGGATTTAACAAAAAAAAGAAACAATGAAAAATTCCCCAATAAGGGGGAGACTTCCGAGGGACATTCGTGGAGAAAACCCATTAAAAAAGCGACGGTGACCCTGACCACCAGGGCAAGTGCCCGCTCCCAGGTTTCCACCTTTAATTTACAGGCACATACTCACACGGGCTATTCTTGCCTCTCTCACCCACCTTTCAACAAAATGCTGGGAAGAGGGCACTTCCCTCTCTACCCTGATTTTCCTTTTCAAATAAAATTTGAAAAGGTTAATCAGGGTATCACCGAAGATGTATGTGCTCGTCTTCAGCCCTTTCAAACGCGTCCACCATACTATCTCTTTCTCATGGCCACCAGGCAGATAAAAACTGCCTGTCCTTCTCGGCTAAATGAAGAGGGCGGGGAAATCCTCCCGATGGACTCAGCTGATAGCCGGATCCGTCCTACACGCGACAGCAGGTGTTCGACATAAACCCACAAGTCAGCAATGCTTGGGCACTGGACGAGTGCGTGCAGCACGGTTTCGTCGCCCTGAACGCATCTCGGACATGCCCGGCTGCCTGTGGAGTTTATCCCGAACTGGCAGAGCTCCTCAGGAGCCTGAGCGCGTGTCTGCGCATCATCAGCCACAGCATGCCAAGCCATCCATGTAGCGGGTGTTGACAGCAGATGGACCACCTGACCATCAGAGCGCGTCCTTCCACAAAAAGCGAAAGAGCAAACGCTCCAGCGCAGTCAGGTGAGGCATAAGACAAGGCACGACGGTCAGGTGGTAGTAGATTACGGACGCGATGTACGCATTCGCCACCTCCGCACGACCTTTCAGGGATAGCTCCCTCTCTGCCCATTTATGGGTGAGAGAAGCCACCCTGCTCGTTACCTCGTCCCAGTTATTGTCCGTCTTGAGGTCCGGACCGAACCAGACCCCTAGCAATTTAACCAGTCCGTCCGTCCAGCGCCCGACGACGCTGTTGGACGGCATGGACCAGCCTCTTCGGGGGCCTAGCTGCAGGCCCACCGACTTTTCCTGGTTGATCATTGCTCCTGTCACCGCCTCGTATTCTCTTAGTGTAGTGACCATCGCCTCGATGTGTTTGGCGTTCGACACGACTAAGGTGACTTCGTCTGCATATGCTGACACAGATCTTCCGCATCCCAGTTCGCGCGGACCCCCCTCAAATTCTCCAGTTTGTGCAGTAATGGCTCGAGAGTTAATACGTACAAGAGGGACGAGACGGGACATCCTTGGTGGACCGAGCGCATGATGTTGAATGGTTCCGAAAGGTGACCGTTCACTCTCACCACAGAGCAGATGTCGCTGTGCATGGCAGCGATCCAGCCTCTGAAGACGGGCCCAAAGCCAGCCGCCCTCAGGACTGCCGCCAGATAACGATGGTCGACCCTATCGAAAGCTTTCCACTGATCTAAATTGATCAAGGACCCACACATGCCAGGTTCCCTAGCTACCCTCTCCACAATGTATCGCATGAGGTGGAGGTTGTCGTGGATGGATCTGTCTGGAATGGCGCATGTCTGCGCCTCTCCCACCAATCTACCAACGACAAGCGCCAACCTCTTTGCTAGCACGTTGGCCAAAATCTTGAACTGTGTTTAGCAGAGCTATGGGCCTGAAATTATCTATGTTATCCCCCTTGTTCGAATCCTTTCTCAGCAGCGCCACCGCTCCTCGGATCACAGAGCTGGGAATTCTACTGTTCTGTTGCCAGTTGCAGTAGTCATCCGCCAAGAGGCCTCCGAACAAGTCTGGCATCTGTACGTAAAGTTCATAGGGCAGACCATCAAAACCAGGCGATTTACCCCTTGTGCAACCAGTCATTGCCTCCCGTACTTCAGCGGTTGTTATCGGCTTTTCGCAACACTCCGCCTCAGTGGCCGAGAGCCGCGGCAGTCCGTCGAGGTAGACACTAAAGTCCATCCCTCGATCCGACGCGCCGCTGCCCCCGAATAGCTGAGCGAAGTGTCGCTGAAAAGCTTCACACATTTGCCCGAGATCGAGTAGCATGCGCCCGTCGTGGTCCACCAAAGACCGGATCGTGGCTTTGTTGCCACGACGCGCCTCCGCCACTCGGGCCCATTGAATGGCTTTCGTCCCCTCGTTCCTGAGAGCACGCACTCTAGCTCTGACAACGCAGCCTTCGTGCTTTGCATTGAAGAATTGGTCAAGGGCCAATTTCACCGCAAGTACGTCGGTCGTGATGCCTTTACTAAGCGCCTCGTCTAAGTTTCTAACTAGTTCTCCCTCTGCTCTATTTTTCTCTATTGCTAAAGCCCTACTAAACCTAATGGACTCTATTCTAATCGCCCTTTTCAGAGCAAACCACCATTTGTTGTTGACGATGGACCCCGTCAACGCTCGCTTAACTAATTCGCTAATCCGGTCTCTGTAGGCCTTGCGTGCTGTTAATGACGCGTTTAGCTTCCAGTAGCCGGGTCCCTGTCTATGAAGCCTATCTAAGTCAACCTCACAGATCACGAATTTGTGGTCCGTGTAGTCGACTATTTTGAAATGTGGACAGCCTATGCTAGACCCGATGCGGTTTGTCCATGTCCACATTGGCACATTCGGGAAATCCAGACGGTACCTGTCAGACAGTTGAAACTGTCTGAGCAGGTTTGCGAGGCTTTTACACCCTCCTCCCTTATCCGCTAATCCCACACAGTCCCAGCGTGCATCTAAGATTCCGTTCCAGTCACCCACTAACACTAAAGAGCGGGACATTCCAAGAAAGGTCTCCAGACGCCGGAGGAAATCAGGCTGCCCTGCCCCTGTCGGGGCATAGACGGCCACTAGTCTGAAAGCTTGCCTGTCTCCCTGGTCACGTCCAGCACCACCAATTTACCTTCTGGGTCCAGGAAGATGGCCCGTATGGCGAGATCCAAACCTCTCCGAAAAAGCACAGCAACTCCACCCCCTCGATCCAGGACAGCTGGGAGATGCGTACACATCGTAGCCGCCGAAGTTCGGTGCGAAGGCTCGTGCTTCGGAGATTCTGGTCTCGCTGATGGCCACCACATCTATGTTTAGTGACCTGAGGTCGTTGAGCAAGTGGCCCTGCTTCCATGACGACCCCAGGCTACGCGCATTTATGCTGCCTATTCTGAGTGAGGTCATGTTGAAAAGAAGTGGGAAAAGATGGGAAAGACCACTTACCTCACTTCTCGTAGAGGAAGGATGGTTTTTCAATCCTTCTCACTGCTTGTGCCCTCCTCCGGAAGGATGTCCTTATATATCCTCCTGGAAAGTGTTTGTCGGAAGTCTCCGATGTCCTTGGGGAATTTTAATTTTAGTGTCGTGTACGTTTTCTGTGTGATGCGCGTGATTCGTATATGTGGAGGCGGTGTGAATTTTTGGGGTGTTGTGTAGTCTTTTTCTGTGATGCTGGTGTTGTGTTGGATGTAGTGCAATAATTAGTTGCTGTTCAAGTTTAATGCTGTGTAGTGGGTATCGTTTTGGTTGTTTTGTTATTTGTGTGCGTTTGTTGTGGGTTTGTTTCTGTTTCGCTTTTTGGTGATTTTTGTGGTGTTGGTGATGGTGGTGTTGGGGTTAATGATGGTGGTGTTGGTGTTTGTGGTGATGGGGTTGGTGATGCTGGTGTGGGTGGTGACATAGCTGTCTTAACGTTTTGTTAGTTTGTTTGTTTCGCCCTACATTTTGTTTTTGGAGGGCGAAGGAAGAGATAGCATTTTGGGCGCCTTCCTTCCACGCTTATAGGGAGTTGGAGTCCTTCTTGGAGGTCTATGATGTCTGGGATGGCCTCGATGCACTCCTGGTCAGTCTGTATTAGCATTTGCATGCCTATTCCTGACCAGTTCTCTCTTCCCATTCTTTGTATTTGCAGTATGGTGGTCTTCTCGATTCCAGCCAGTACAGACGCGGCCAGTCTAGGTATGGGCACGTCGGGTGGGACCTGGGTCACTTTGACCCTTAAAATTATCTGCCCGAGTAGGAGGGCACCAAGACTATCTCCTCACTCTTTAGGGTTTCCAAAGAGTCAGACTTCGCCTCTTGGGGTGTGGCGAAAAGTACGTCTACTGTGGCGTACTTTTTGCCTCGGGTGATGTGGGTTTTGCGCGCCCAGACGCACCCCAAGGCCTTTTGGATTTGAGCCTCAGTGGGTCTCTCCACCCGATGTGACATTTTGCTTACGATGCGCAGCTGCTGGTCTTTGAAGAAATCAGGTAGAGGTTTCAGGGAAACTCTATTGTCGTTTCTTGACACCATGGCTCTTGCGACTGCCATCTCCTCCTCTGTGACTAGCACTGTGTCTATATTTCGGCCACACCTGCGAAAGAAGTGGCTCCTTTTTCAGCGGCACCATTATTGCTGCCGCTACTGTTGCTACTGGTCTTGTTGTTGGTGCTGTTGCTGTTGCTCCTGCTACAAACGGTGTTGTTGGTGTTGTTGCTGTTATCACTGTTGTAGTTGGTTGTGTTTTTGGTGCCACCGTTGTTGCTGTTTTCGGTGCAATTTGTATTGTTGCTATTGGTGTTGTCGTTGTTTATTTTCTTGTTAGTGGTGTTAATATTGTTGCATTCGTTGTCATTTTTTTTCTGTTGTCTGTATTTTGGTTGTCGCTGTTATTGTTGTAGTCGGTGTGGTAATTTTTTCAAAATTACTGTTCTCAGTGTTGTTGTCTTTGTTCACGTTGTTTGTGGTGGTGTCTGTTGTATCAATTTCTGTAACCATCCTCTCAATTTTTACGCCGTTGTCACACGACAGCAGAGATATTGTTGGGGGAGGGGGGGGGGCGTGGCTCAGCCATGTTTTTTTAAAATTCTTTTAAAAGTAAAATGTTCTAATATTAATCTAATATTTGGGTCAAAAGACCCAAATATTATACTTTCCCTTTCACAGGGCAAAGTCCAAGGGCTTATATCCCTTACACAACTAGAAAAATTAAGCAACAAATAATTATAACAAGTAAATAAAGTGACTTACAGGGAGCGAGAAAAAAGCGTCCGAACAGACCAATAATAATAATAATAATTGTTTCTACTTTTGGCACAAGGCCAGACACATCCAGTGCATTACTGGTACTTTATTTTATCGACCCCGTAAGGATGAAAGGCAAAGTTAACCTCGACGGATTTGAACTCAGACTGTAAAAGAACGTAACTATGCTGGAAAGCATGGTAATAATAAAATGTTATAGTTTGCTTGAAGCATGTATATCATATATAACGTTGAAAGAGATAGAAGGCTAAACAATGCAAAATGTTTTCTTTAAAAAACAAAATTAGAAATAGCGGATACGTAAATGCATTCGTGAGTTTTATATCGATTAATAGTAATATTCGATTTGTTTGCAAGCAAACAGCCTTATTAACCTATGTTTTGAAGATAACCATCACCATCCTTTTGTTCTAGCGGTGACAGAGAAAAACAATTAACAATATTTTTTCTGGGTTATCACCCTTTGTCAAGATTGTGTATCTCTCTCCTGTCACTCACTGGAACTCTTGAGAATATATAGTACTAGCTGAGGTACCCAGCTTCGCCAAGGTTAACAAATGATAAGAGAAGACCGGCAGAAGAGAAAACATCTGTATTGTATGCATTGTCTTGTTTACAGTGTGTGTATTGTGTGTGTGTGGTGTATGTGTTTGTGTGTTTGAGTGCTCGTGTATGTGTGTGTGTGTGTGTGTGCCTGTGTGAGTGTTCGTGTGTGCGTGTGCGTGTGGGTGTGTGTGTGTGTAAACCACCGTTGGAATCGGAGACAGGCCGCGAAACACGATCATCACTGACAATGAACTCGCAGAGAGAATCCCTTATGGTTGATCCCAGCCTGCTAGAAATAGCAGTCAGGTTGGTTAGCATATGTGGTATGTCTTTCTTCTTCTTTGGTGTTATAAAATTAGTATCAATAAACTTTCCTGGATATACTCTTATCCCAATCCTGTACATACTTTCCGATTGTCACTTTTCGTTTTTTTGTGATACGCGAAGGAACCAACCAACAAACATCTCTCTTTTATATTATGTATAGGTTACTATATCTCTTTTATTTGTTCATTCAAAATATTTTTCAACTAATTCTGTCGTATAACATACATCAGCAATCGTTATCTAATGTTTAAAACATATGAATAGCTGCGATATATGCACCATGTCAATAAAAAACGATATGAGACTTGAATACCTAGCCGTATATATATAGAGAGAGAGGAGGGAGGGAGATAAAGAAGGAAGAGGAGTGGAAGGAGAGAAGGGGAACAGAAACCTACAATGAAAGAACATCTTAAAGTTTACCCAAGCCAAATGTTGTATTTATTAACATTTCTATCTGCAGGTTCTTAGCAAGTTTACTGGTGCTTTAGCACCAGTAAACTTGCTAAGAACCTGCAGATAATACAACATTTGGCTTGGGTAAACTTTAAGATGTTCTTTCATTGTAGGTTTCTGTTCCCCTTCTCTCCTTCCACTCCTCTTCCTTCTTTATCTCCCTCCCTCCTCTCTCTCTATATATATACGGCTAGGTTTACCGGCATTTTATCTTTTCAGGAATCCCCCTCCACTCCAGTGGAAGATACCGCACGTCCTCTCAAGTCAGCGATGGTTGAACGTGCTCTGATCTTGGGTTTGAATAGTTTTTAGGATTCCCCAGTTCAGCAGCCAGTACGTTAAAGAAAATTGATAGTTACAACAATAAAGGTTGAACAGAGAGTACATTTTTTAACAAACTTTACAATAATTTGTACAACCATAATGGAAATTCCACGTAACAGAAAATACATAAATTACATTGTTAGAGCCTCAGAGTATACAATATTTTTTGTTCGGTCCTCGGGAGCAAAGATGAAGAGATTGTTTGGCGCGCTCACCCTAGAGCATCCTACATACAATTGACCATGGTTTTCCCAGATGAAGGCCAGCCACTTTTAGGGTTTGACACTGAGCTTTGTTGATGGTAATCTCGAAGCTTAGTCTCTCTGTTGCTCTAGTAACATTTTTTCTTCTGGAAAATCTGATCTTGCGGCCAGGCTAGGACTTTTTGGGCAGCATATCGGCAATAACAATGACGATAAGGCGTCTGTGCTTTCGTGAAAAAAAATACGTTTGTTTATGTTTTGATTTTGTGTATGCAAAAATATCTGTACACGAATATATATATATATATATATATATATATATATATATATATATATATATATATATATATATATATATATATATATATATATATATATATATATATATATATATATTAAAATAACAGATTAAAGTTTAAGCAAAGAATCGCTGCTTTCACCCTTAACGGGATCTTCTGAAACTAAAACAATCAATCTGTGAACGCAGAAGTAAATATTTAGAAAAACGTTGCAATCGAAAGGAAACAGGAAGATGATACTTTGGTTCGTGAAGACGTTAGGTCGCAGTCCAGGTTATACGCGTAATTTTCCTCAGAACCTAACTTATAATTGTTCGAGGAAACCACCGCATATTCACGGACTCGTAAATATCATCCACTATTTTTTAATGGCTTTTTTCGTAGCAATATATACATTTTCACACTTTGCGACGCTAAATTATTAATTTATATTTCTAAAACAGAGAATGTCTGTCTGTCTGTCTGACTCCATAAAACTCGAGAACCAACCGATTGTTTTCAAACTTTACACATGTAATACTTTCAATGCTCTAGGGACCGCATTACGAGATTTAGCGATCTCTCTCTATAATTCTTAGTCTTTCTTTTTACTTTTTAAATAGATACATAGATATAACATTGCGCCCTTATAATATTTGTCTGTATGTCTGGCTGTCTGCATTACGACATTATGACGTCGCTATCTGTGTGTGTGTGTATATATGTATATATAGTGTGTGTATATATATATATAGTGTGTAACGTTTTTCGAAATATTTACTTCTGCGTTCACAGATTGATTTTTTTAGTTTCAGAAGATCTCGTTAAGGGTGAAAGCAGCGATTCTTTGCTTGAACTTTAATCTGTTATTTATATATATATATATATATATATATATATATATATATATATATATATATATATATATATATATATATATATATATATATATATATATATATATATTCGTGTACAGATATTTTTGCATAGACAATAACAAAATATAAACACGGAAAAAAACCCTGGTAATCTACGACGAATTTTTTTTATAAGCACAAAATGTAGACACCATCCCGAGGCCGAGGTATTCCGTACTTCTCTGTACTGTTTCAGAAAGGAGGGATAAATATACTAATTTATGTTTAGAATCCCGAGCAACGCCGGGCCATTCTGCTAGTAACAATATACAGTATTTGTTGGCCTATATTTTACGTTGTGTTCTGATAGGCGTGTGGCTGAGTGGTTAGAGAATTGGATTCGCAATCGTGAGGTTGTCAGTTCGATTCGCGGACACACTCCTTCTACCTGGAGTTGCGACCGATAGATAGTATTAGCAACAGGAAAGACCGACGGAAGCATTGTTTCCTCGGTCCGATTTGACGAAAGTCGATCGACTTCTCCTCCGACTTCTCCTTTGACAACTGTATATGTTTGCTTCTGTTGAACAGAAACCGGAGCATTAGAAGTATTAGAGTATTATATATATATAATATACATATATACATATGTGCACATCAAGCACACATAACATAATTACTTGGAAGAAAGTCAATATAAAGCCAACACCCACTATTGATATGTTGTCACTGATGAAAATATTAGTTAATGGCGGCGATCAGTTCTAATGCTCCGGTTTCTGTATATATATATATATATATAAATATATATATATATATATGTGAATAAAGTGGTCCTTCATCAGTGATCTTCCAACTATCATCGGTATTTCTTTGCTTTGAAGACCATATACCTCCGGTTGGTGCGAGCAACGGCTAAAGAAAGTCGTTGGGACACGTAAATAAAGGGAACAGTGAGAGTGTAAACAAACAAAGATGGTGAAGCAACGAAAAGTGACGAAGAACGAGTCAAGTCCCAAATTTCCATGAATATAAGTTCGGTGAAATCGTGAACGAGAGAGAATAAAGACCATCAAACCTGGTTGAAATGTGAGCAAGGAAGGAATTCCGCACAGGTCTAACGGGATGAAGAAGGAGTCCAGTCCGTGAATTCGGTGAACATAAGTTCTGTGAAATCGTAGACGAGAGAGAGAAAAAAAGGCGAACCAGCCTAACCAAGCGTGCGAAAGAAAAGAATTACGCACAGGTCAAACGGGAAGAAGGAGGAGAGGTAGTAACAGAGAGTGAGTGAGTGAAGGGTGAGAAAGAGGCTAACAGAGAGAGTGACTGTTAGAGAGGGTAAAGATACAGAGAAAGAGGAAGCAGTCTCTCTCTCGTCTACAATTTCACAGAACTTATGTTCACTGAATTCACCGACTAGACTCCTTCTTCATCCCGTTAGACCTGTGCGGAATTCCTTCCTTGCTCACATTTCAACCAGGTTTGATGGTCTTTATTCTCTCTCGTTCACGAATTCACCGAACTTATATTCATGGAAATTTGGGACTTGACTCGTTCTTCGTCACTTTTCGTTGCTTCACCATCTTTGTTTGTTTACACTCTCGCTGTTCCCTTTATTTACGTGTCCCAACGACTTTCTTTAGCCGTTGCTCGCACCAACCGGAGGTATATGGTCTTTAAAGCGAAGAAATACCGATGATGGCTGGAAGATCACTGATGAAGGACCACTTTATTCATATGTAACCCATTTGCAACCACGCACCACGTTTATTCTTATATATATATATATATATATATATATATATATATATATGTGTGTGTGTGTGTATATATATATACATACGTATATATATATATATATATATATATATATATATATATATATATATATATATATGTATATGTATATGTATATATATATGATATGTTTATATATATATATATATGATGTGTGTATATATATATATATATGGAGGTGTGTATGTATGTATGCATGTATGTATGTATGTTTATTTATACCTGTGCGTTATGTTTGCATATGGCTGAGTGATACGTATTAATATATAAAAAACATCATTCATTATTATATAAACCCACATATTGAGACTTTTACACATCGCCTTAACTTTATATATATCATTTTTACATCATCATTTGTGCTTCATCTATATTCAGTACTACATCATTATATTTATACCCTACCTCAACGTCATATTGTATATAGACCCTCAACAT
Organism: Eledone cirrhosa; assembly: GCA_964016885.1. NCBI lineage: Eukaryota > Metazoa > Mollusca > Cephalopoda > Octopoda > Eledonidae > Eledone > Eledone cirrhosa. The sequence continues at coordinate 69,877,400 of OZ024742.1, read as the reverse complement.
TATAATATATACATTCTCTAAACATTATATTATATACATCATCTCATCATTATAGATGATCATTTAAGATGATTTCATGATTTTGAACCAGTAAACCCTCTATCAATCTTTCAAATGTCACCTACTGTCTCATGATTATTACATTTTTCCTGAAGAAGAATTGAAACTGTACCAGTGTAAACTATTTTACAACAGAAGAATTAGCGAGGGATTCTGCACGTGGTCACTGAACATACTAGAAAGAACAGTCAAATCTCTCTCCGCTAACACTGTTATTTGAACAACAAAGGAAAGACACACTGTACAATATATTCTCTGATAGGTACACAAATAGACAAAATGATTACAACATGAATGCCTTTCATCCTTGGCTAAGGAACGAAAACAACCTTACTCTTGTCACATGTTAGTTCTCTGAATGAATTATATATTTTGTTTGATTTTTGCTTTCTACTATTTGTTTCTGAATAAGTAATTTGTAAATTGGATGTTTCATGACTAGTGAATAGAATAACGTCACCACATCATATACTAATAGTTATGTAACCACGATCACTATAACCACCACCACTACAACAGACATCAACTCTACTGTAGTCAAACCCCTCACTACAGACACTATCACCACCACAGACAGTACCTCTACTATACTAGTCATCACTACTATAGTTTCTACCTGTACAGACGTCAACTTCATTGAAGTAAAATCCACTACAGCCGCAACCTCTAATACAGGTACTTCCACCATCCCCACTATATCTACCAATTCTACAACCACAGACACCACTACTACTATAATTACCACTATTTCAACCTCTATTACCACCATAACAGTTCCAGCGAATAAACCTATCATTATCACTACAGCAAACAGTTACAAGATGCTATCTAAGAGAAAAAAAAATTGCAAATTTTTTCCAAAAATCCAGTGTAGCAGCTATGCCAGAACACGCATCAAGGAATATTTATTCACGAAGACAACATCCTATTCCCTCTGACATCTCTAGTACTGATTTATCTAGTTATAGTACCTCCACTAACATTGAACGCTGGCGATCGACACATGATTCAAGTAAAGAAATTCTGATGGAGATTTTTAAACCCTTATTACATTTCACAGCTCTCAGTGGGCAAAATTTGTACCCTTCAAATTATCTCACCAGACTTCAACAATATTTGTTTAATATTTTTCAGGCTGTCGTTTCACTATTTTTGGTTTTGAATCTATTACGGCTATATGCATTGGTAGACACAGGGATTTCTATCATCAACAAAAACACTCTGTTCTTCTATTCTGTTGAAATTTTAAAGCATAGCATGAAGCATATCTTCAACATTGTACATGACACAAGATTGATAGAGAAATTCATGGCCTATATTTCTCCGACGGACCAAGATTATTTCAGGAAATTAAAACGGGCCGTTAAATTATCGATAGCGTTTGCAGTTTTCATAGCAATCCTGAGTATGTTAGTTCTCGTACTATTTATAACTGAATTTGCAGGTTTATTTTTAAACCTACTACGTATAGAAATATGGAATAACAGAACTCTTGAAATTATAAACTTCCTCTTTATGAGCTGGTTTATCTGTTTTGGAATATTAGAGTAGTCTCTATAGAATTTAGTAAGGAGTTAGCCTCAAATAGAAATAGGAAGGAAAGGGAGTTGGTAGATAGTGTAGAAGAGGCAATTAGAAGCGGCGACGTGGTCGCGTCGAGAACGGCCCTGGGCCAGTTCTTCGACGCGAAACACGAAGGCTGCATCGTCCGAAGCAAAATACGTGCTCTGGGAAACGAGGGGACCAAAGCTGTTAGCTGGGCCCGCGTGACAGAAGCCAAAAGAGGGAGCAGATCCACTATCCGGTCTTTGCGAGACCAGGATGGACGGGTGATCCTTGAACCTAAGCAGATGTGCGAGGCTTTTCAAAAGCACTTTGCCGGATTGTTCGGAAGGGGCGGGGAGCCGGTTGGGGATGTGAACTTCGGTCCATACCTCGACGGCCTGCCGCGTCTCTCGGACAGGGAGGCGAAGTCCTGCGAGGAGCCGATTTCAGCCGCTGAGATAGAGGACGTGCTGAGCCAATGCGGCAAACGCAAATCCCCGGATCTCGATGGTCTTCCTTATGAACTATATCTAGCTATGCCAGACTTGTTCCCCGATCTCCTCGAGGCGGTCTACTGCAACTGGCAACAGAACGGGAGAATTCCCTGTGCTGTGACCAAGGGCGTAGTCACGCTAGTGAGGAAGGACGAGAACAAGGGGGACGATATAAATAATTTCAGGCCCATAACTCTGCAAAATACAGAGTTACAGATTTTGGCCAAGGTGCTAGCAAAGAGGTTGGCGCTTGTCGTGGGAAACCTGGTGGGAGATGCGCAGACATGTGCTATCCCGTCCAGGTCCATCCACGACAACCTCCACCTCATGCGATACATCATAGAGAGGGTTGGGAACGAACCCGGCTTTGATGGGACCCTGATCAACTTGGATCAATCTAAGGCATTCGATAGGGTCGACCATGGTTACCTGGATGCGGTGCTAGCGGCGGCAGGCTTCGGACCCATTTTCAGGGGCTGGATCAATGCCATGCACAGCAGCCGCATCTGCTCTAGGGTCAAGGTGAACGGCTTCCTCTCGGAGCCGTTCGAAATCGCGCAGTCCATCCGAGAGGGGTGCCCTCTCTCCTCCCTTCTGTATGTAATGACTCTAGAGCCACTGCTGCGGAAGTTGGAGTTGTTGTAGGGCATACCGTTGGAACCGGGATTGTGGAAAGCGGTGTCGGCCTACGCCGACGACGTAACAGTAATGGTGTCGACGGCCTCGGAAATCGGGGCGATCGGCACCTTACTGGAGGAGTACGAAAGGTTTACAGGGGCTAAGCTGAACCGGGACAAGTCGATCGGTCTGCAACTGGGCACGTGGAGGGGCAGATCGATGCCCTCCGATGGCGTCGTCGGGCGCTGGACGGAGGGCCCGGTAATGAACAGGGTGTTTGCACTGACCCAGAAGTGGGCCGAGTGCAAACTGTCCCTGAAAGGTCGGGCGGAGGTGGCGAACACTTATATAGCGTCCGTCATCTACTACCGCCTGACCGTTGTGCCTTGCCCAAGGGAAACGCTCGCCAAAATGGAGCGCGCACTCTTCCAATTCCTTTGGAAGAAGCGGGCTCCTATGGTGAGGAGATCCATCTGCTGTCAACGCCCTTCGAAAGGAGGGCTGGGTATGCCGTGGCTAATGATACGTAAACAAGCATTAAGGCTACGGCACCTCCAGGTATTCCTCTCCAGTCAACCGGTGTGGGCCCCGTTTGTGAGGCGAGCCTTTCCCAGACTCGTCTCACTCACCGAGCTGCAATCCTGGGACAAGCAAAGACCGAGAAAACCGGGCGCCTGGCACACCGAGTGTGCCCAGGCGCTCACGGCTCTCTAGCAGGCGGACCCGGCTGTCAGTGGAGAATCCACCTCGTCATTCTATAGAGGGCTGGTGGTTAGCAGGTGCGACGACGCCCTCGGAGAAGCCCTAGGCATGGAGGAAGACGAACTGGCCAACCTGTTCGGTAGGACATTCAACCCGGGACCCATGGATAACTTCCAGAGGTCCCTGGCCTGGCAGTGCTACAGAAGGGCTCTGCCCGTTCGAGAAAGGTTCTACAGACACGGGCGCCCGGGTAGGGACCTCTCGAAAAAGATCTATCCCAGATGCGTGTGCGACGAGGAAACCGTTGCACACGCATTGGTACAGTGCTCGGGCATTGTTGATCTATGGGGCTATGTCGAACAACTGCTGTCAAGGGTGGGACCGATCCGGTTGACCACCGAGTCTATTGTAACGATCAAGCCGCCTCCCCTCTTCAAAAACGAAGGAGAGGCGGTGTTTCTGTGCGTAATAGCCATGGCGAAAGAGGTTGTATGGTGGACGCGTCTGAAAGGACTGAGGTCAGACACCTTTCTCTCTGGCCAACAGCTGGTCCGTTTCTTCCGATATCATTTCGGAAGAAGGATCAGGATGGAGAGAGAGGTGCTGCACCCCAGCCGTTTTTATGAAAGATGGGTGAAAGTGGCGAGAATGGCCCGTGTGAATGGGCCTTCACTCTACATCAGACTATAGATGAGGAAGATGAAAGACCAAGGGAGCACCCCTTCTCTGTGCTCCTGAGGAAAAGGGTTGCACACTTTTTTTCGGGGATGTGTGCGACCTCCCAAGGCGCCTCCTCTCTATTGAGGATTTTGTTATAAATTTTATTCTGTTATATTTTATTTTATTTTTATATTTTGTTATTGCCTCCTCCTTATTGAGGACGCCTTGTTTTGTAAACTCCCCCCTTTGTACTTGTCCCACTTTTGATGCCCTGGTGGCAAATAAAAGAAACATATCTATCTATCTATCTATCTATCTATCTATCTATCTATCTATCTATCTATCTATCTATCTATCTATCTATACATACATACACACACACATACATACGTATATACATATATATATGTATATATATATATAAATATAAGTATGTATACGTACATACATATATGTATACAGACGTACAGTAGTATGTATATATATACATACATGCACATATATATATATATATGTACGTATGGATTTACCGAGCATTTATTATAATGCTCGGTTTGTTTGTAAACAAACATCCTGAATTAAGCCGTACAGTGTTTAGCAACCATCGTTGCCTTTTTGTTCAACACTGACAAAGGAACAATGTACTAGTTTCAAGCTTATTAGCTATCGTCAGCACCGTATACCTTCCTGCCAGATGATTGAACGTCTGAAAGTATATACTACCTTTTGCATATTAACGGCTGAGCAGCCTAATTTGCATATCGAGTGAGTTAATCGGCCGGGCACACCGAAAATATATATATATATACATACATACATACATATATATATATATATATATATATATATATATCTATATATGGAAAGTTATATTTAAATTGTTGTGTTACAACTAGTAAATATTTATAACTCTATATTTATATCTCTATATATATATATATCTTTCGACATTTACGCGTTGAATGAGCAGTCATGTAAATGTAAAGGTAATTTATATATATAGTTGGTTCATAGTCTTTGTTGACAAACCCACTTATTCACCATAATCAAAAGTATGTACGGCCTGTCATCATTAATCTTCAGTCATGAATAAATCAACGATAGTTGCTCCCGTTGTTTAGAAAGTTCAATGATATATCTATAAAAAATAGTTCTAGTGGAAGGGAGATTACTCGGTAAAGTCAGTGAACTGAGTAATCTCCCTTCTAAAATTAAATCGCATGTCTGATTTTTTTTTTTTTTCGTTATGAACCGGCTGAAGGTGTTGGTGAAGTAACTAGCAGTAGAGGTGTGGTGATTTCAGCTTGTTGAAACCTGTTCTTCTAGTGATTGGAATTCCTTGCATATCCAGCTAATACTATTTATTAATATATAGGTGTCCGACAGCTGCATCCTTAAGGACATTCGTTCTCACCCCACTTTCACATTTGGCTCCGAGACCTTTTTCGGCCACTTCCCGGTAACTACTTCTTTTGACAAGCTAAACTTAGCGAGGGATTGTATGCTTGGAGAAGTGCTGACGACCATCAATAATCTCCAAGGTCCACTGAAATGCCATGATAGACGCAGTATAAAAAAAAACATGCCGTATCGGCTAAGGTCCGGAAAACCAGCGACCGCGCTCTCTTTGAATGAGGCAATGAATGAACAACTGGGACAACAACAATGATAATGACCCCCATATTGACGATCATCAACCAATCCAAAGAAAATATTGTCTTTGGGATGTGAAAGGTCCGCACTCTACATGCTTGTAGAAGGACGAATGGGATATCGTAGGGCTGCATTTGGTGAGACAACTACAGATGAAAGCGAGAAACAGTGGTACAATGGAGATGATACTAAGCACCATCATATAGTAGGCTTCTTCGTTAACAAAACCAAATTGGATTTAATTATCAGCTGTAAACCAGAGAAGGCTGAAAAAAACCCATAAAAAAGGATCCACACATTAAAGTTGCGGCAATGTTTGAGGCGAACGTAGGAGTCAGGTTTGCAGCCTTCAACCTTGTAGAAGAAGATATGGTAAATTTATAGAAAAACGCCCTCACCGATTTCAGTAGGAATTACTTTTTTTCCTCGATATTTTCGTGTGTTATCAATTAAACTTACCGCCTAATATGCTGCAAAGAACTTTTTCTTCGGATAAAGGAGGAAAGAGTGTATGTGTGCGTGTTTTATGGGGGTTGGGATCCCTTTTTCCATCATTTTTTTTGTGCTCCCAACAACTCTGGCCTCCGAAGATGCTGCAAAGGACTTTTTCCTCTGGAAAACGGAGATGAATAAAGTGAGGGGGCTCTCAGACTTTCCTCACCATCACCCTTGAGTTTTCTTTACCATTTTCCCCCTCAGTATTTTCGTATGCTACCAACTAATCTTAGCTCCAAACATATCGCAAAGGACTTTTTCTTCGAAAAAACTGAGGAAAAAATTATTTCCCATTCAAATCGTTGTGGGCGTTTTTCTATAATACCGACAACAAGCACTTTCTGAAACAGCTCTAGAAGTACTGGAGAGAAGAAGCAGGAAAAGTTAGCCTAATTAGCCACCCCAGTAATGTACTGCTAACAGTTTTTCTAATCAGACTTAAGGGAAATGTAGAATAGATCCTGGCAGAAAACAGGCAGCATTCAATCCCTAAAGGAGAAGAGTGGAACAGATAATTAACTTCAGTCTGCTAACCAAGAAACATCTGAAGCACCAATCTAAACTCTATCGTAACTGCATCGAGTTCAACAAAGGCTTTGACCGTGTTTGGCACGATGGTTTGTGGTAGGTGATGAAGGTTTACAATTTCGACAGCAACCTCATCTATATAATTTAAGCACTGTACGAAAATTCAAATAGTGCAGTTCTCTTGAATAGCAACATCGGAGAATTCTTCAGGACAACAGCTGGAGTTTGACAAGGATGACTCCTCTCTACAATGCATTTCAACATCTTCCTAGAGAACATAATGCAAGAAATGCTTCAAGAATTCCACACTTCTGTTTCCATTGGAGGAAGGCCTATTTCTAACCTGTGCTTTGCTGATGACATTGACCTGTTAGAAAGCAGTGAAGTAGACGTCCAGGAGGTCAAAATCAGGTTCGAAAAACTACCAGGAATATACGGAATGGAGATCAGCTCAGAAAAGAGCAATATTCTGGTGAATGGTCATAACAATAAACATCATGCTGAACGGAGAAATATTTATGGGCGGCTTCAAGTACCTAGGATCCACTCTGACCAAGGATAGCAAATCTCAAAGGGACATAATGACAAGACTCGGCTTGGCGTCTACTGCCATGACAAAGTTGAACATCATGTAGATAAACAACTAGTTTTCCAACGTGGCTCAAATTGTACAAACCCTGGCGATTTCGATCATTCTGTACTGATGTGAGAGCTGGTCACTTACAGCTCACATGGAAAGAAGAACCCAGGCATTCAACACAAGTGCTTCAGAAGGCTGTTATACATATCTAACTCCAGCTGCTGTGATCAACTCATCTAGTTTCTTGAAGACATTACCCGAATCATTGATGGCGGCTCATGGGTGGATGTTATTTATCTTGACTTTGTTAAAGCTTTTAATTTTGTCTCACACAAAAGACTTATAGGAAAACTCCCTGCAATGGGTGTAAGAGATGATCTTTATAACTGGCTGAAGACCTTCATTCTCAGTCAAAAAGAAGTAGTCAGGGTTCTAAGACAGCATTCGTCCTTCTATGAGATGACATCTGGTGTACCACAGGGATCTGTTATTGGTACCCTTTTGTTTGTTGCATATATTAATGACATAGATGCCAACTTGAAGAATGTCAGAGTGCTGAAATATGTAGATGACATCAAGCTGTATCTTGAGATAAACAGGACAGATCCTGTATGCTATATATCTTTCCTGCAATCAAACCTGGACACAACGCAGCAATGGATTACGGACTGGTAACTCAAGCTGGCTGTAGACAAGTGTACCACTATGCATTTTGGGAGGAAAAACCCAGCTTTCACATACTCCCTCCACAACACCAATCTCAAGAAGTTTTCTTGTGAACATGACCTGGGAATTATTGTCAACAGCGATTTGCGTTGGACAAAGCACATCTCTAAAATTGTCAAGAAGGCCGAGGGTGTCTTAGCATCACTCAGTAGACCTTTGTTAGCCGCTCTCTAGCTATTTATATAAAGATGTATGGTGTGGCCGCACTTAGAATTTGCAGCACCAGTCTGGAAGCCCTCTCTTGCTCAGAATATTGGTTTCTTGGAAACTGTTCAGAGACTACAACCAAACGAATACCCTCCACCAGGCATCTACCATACTCTGAACGCCTTGCTTCCCAGGGCATGAATACATGAAAACTCCAACATCTGGCAACTGACTTGGCAGACACCCAAAAGACCATCTTTTCAACAACAACCCTGAGCATCTTTTTGAATTCCATATGTCTAACACCCAGAAAACAGTACAGCTCCCATGACCTTCGTAAATATTTTTTCACGCTCAGAGTAGCTGATGCATGGTACAAAATACCTGCACCAGTTGTTAGCTGTCGGGACACTGCATCATTCAAAACTTCCATGCTTCCCGAAATTCGCCAAACCTACACCTGAAATTCCCCCTCCATACACACGCATGCGCGTGTGTGGTATGTGTGGTGGTGGTGGTGGTGTGTGTGTGTGTATGCGTGTGTGTATCATGACTCATACACTGTTCACTTTCTTGACATTTGTTCATTATTCTATGTACTATACATGCACTTGAGCACTGTATACAATAAATTTCAATATTATTATCATTATATATATATATATATATATATATATATATATATATATATATATATATATATATATATATATATATATATATATATATATATATAAGGAATTTATATCTAGTAACATCTATATACACACAGATGCATATCAATGCTAGCAAATATATAGGTTTTGTCTTATTAACATTGTGGTTCAATGCATGGGGTTGCAGAACAATAATATGAGAGACGTAAAATAAGAAAGAGACGTAAAATAAGAAAATTATAAAATTAACTTACTAAAAAATCACTTCCAACTAATTAGTTTCTGGAATGGAGTAAATATATTTTCCAAAGAAACATATAGAAAATCATTCCGTCATCAGGAAAGTCTTTTTCCGTGTAAGTCTCCAGGCATAGCGAGGACTCTGGAAACTTATTAAAAAAATAATTCAGTGGAAAGGAAATAGCGAAGCGAGGACTGGATTCCTAGCCATTGAGAAAGTCACTGCCTCTTCTTCTGTGGCAAATTCAAAAAGAATCAATCACGTGACATCGAGGTCAATCAGTGGAAAGCGAATGGTTAATAAGACATATATATATATATATATATATATATATATATATATATATATATATATATATATATATATATATATATATCTTATATATATATATATATATATATATATATCTAAGAACTGACTAACTGCCTGATGAGGTCATAGCCACTCAATGGCTATCATCGAAATATATATAGCAGTAAATAAAGGATTATGAGTTCATGCAATTGACTTATGTTTCGTCACTATATATATATATATATATATATATATATATATATATATATATATATATATATATATATATAGAGAGAGAGAGAGAGAGAGAGAGATGTAAAACTCCGACCGCGGTGGCAAGTGGTTTCAGTATAGATATACACAAATATTATTTTTTAGGGCACCTAGAGAATAATATAATGTGGCTCAATTTGCTACTTGTATACAACGAGGGTAATAATAAAATTAAAAAAACAGTGATTCTACCTGCAATGTTTCTTGCATTTTCGAATATACACTAAAATTATATATATGAATTAATCTATTTACACTCTGCGCACTACAGCCGCCTTAAATCTTGATCACAACCCACACGCAACGGTAAATATATATTAAAATAACAGATTAAAGTTTAAGCAAAGAATAACTTCTTTGCTTAAACTTTAATCTGTTATTTTAATAAATATTTGCTCTACGGTTCTTATATATTTGATATATATTTATCCTTATCGAGCCCTCTTTGGATTCTAGTCTTCAAATTTATTATTATTACTATATATATATATATATATATATATATATTTTGAGTTTATGTTGGTTGTATACCAACACATCAGTATGCAGGCTGGAGCACTCGACGAAGTGCGCAGGTTGGTTTGGTTACTCCGGAGTAGTGTAAAATAAAGTTAAATAAAAGTCAAATGATTAAAATTTAGCTTCGTTTATTACTGCTATATATATTTCAGTGACAGCCATCTTTGGCTGTGACCTCTTCAGGCAGTTTGAATTAGTATGGTATAGACAAGTACATATGTTGTTTAGGTGTATGATATTGTGATATTGTCAATACTCTGATATGCCCAGTTCCTTGTTGGGTTGTTAATTCACTGGGGAACTGGAGTCATATGAATTCAAACAAACGAATTTTAGTGTCACAGGTCCCCTTCTCCTCTCATTGGTCAGTTATTAGTGTTGTCATTGTTGGAGTTAGCTTAAAAATTGATAAAATGGTAGAAGGGACAAGGTGTTGAAGGAACAAAATATCAAAAAATGTGTCAAACTTCCCATTGTTCAGTTCTGAGAGCATTCCTCAGTCAGAAGTCTATAGAATTCTTTCTGGGGTGAGGCTCCCTGTAGTGTTTATGCCTGCTATTGTTCAGTACATTTGACCTCGACCATTATTTTGGTACTGTTGTTGTTGTAGTGGTCAGCTTATATCTTGCTGCTGCTAACAGTTTAGAAGTATTCAGTTTGTGTTTTCTCTTCATCCCACCCGCCACCATCGTAGTGGTGGTGGCGGGGGGGGGGGGGGGGTTATTTCATGTATATGAAGAAATATAAGGCAATAAATGAAGAAAACAGAAGATAAATAAATAATATAATAAAATAAAATAATTAATATAATTTGTGTAATTTGAAAATAAATAAATAAATAGAGAATAAAGAATAAAGAGTAAATGAGAGATTGGTGAAAAAGTAATGATAATGTATATGGAGAAGTGAGAAATAATGTAGGATAAAGTGTGTGTGTGTGTGTGCTATAACCAATCTTAAGGTCAGAATATGTTGGATAGATTGGTATGATACAAGATGTTAAGATGAGATATTCAATGTGTTTGTGTTATAATCTATCTCAACTTAAAATAAATATAAATATAAGGTTATACAGTGAAGAGGGCAGAAAACAAATAACAAATTAATATAGAGAAATCAAGATTTAAGATTGGAACTTTAAAGTCAGAAATCTGGTAAATTAAAAGTGTTTGTGTTATAGATGTTGGCCAGATTATTATGGCTGTGTCCGATTCTGTCTCTAGGCTATCATGGTGTCTGCTCCGCCTGGGTTGTTCCCTATGGCTTGAGGGGAGTTCACAACCTAGGGTGTTGTAATTGTCCATATAGCTTAAGGGAGGTCTGGCCGAGAGGTGTTTTCATGTTCTGTAGAAGTCCCTATAGCTTGAGGGGAGTTCACATCTTCTTGTGTTGCTACTGTCCATATATTTTGAGAAAGGTCCCGGCTCTAAGGTGTCTGCATGTCCCGAAGAAGTCGATTCTGAGGTTTATCAGGCCGCTTCCACCTCTTAGTATCTCGAGGGTCTCGTTCAGGCATAGTTTGCATATGCAAGATCCCCCTTTATCGGGTGGTACTTTCCTGATTATGTACCAGGCCAGAGAGTATGGGGTCCTGTCCAGCTTAAGCTTCCAGATCAGGTCGGAGAGAGCTGTGCTTTTCCTTTTGGCCTCCTTCTTGAATGAATGGCGATGGTTGTACCAGCGGTCCTTAAAGCTCGTTGATGTGGCTCCTATGTAGAGGTGTTCGGAGTTGGGGGTTTTAACCCTACAACCGTACACTATGTTCTTCTTGAGACATTCATTACCAAGGGGGCATGATTCGGGGTTTCTACAGTTGCAGAGGGTGGGCGGCCTCTGCGTGCTTAGATTAGGGTTCTCATTATGTGTTACATGTTGGTCTTCCCCCATGCTCGGTGGGGGGTCCTTGGGTCTGTTTGTGTTTCTTGGGTGGGCTCTGGGTCCCCCCTTTCCACCTTTCACATGGTTCTGCTGAGTGTTTGTATTGCCATCTTCTGGTTGTGTGTGGTTTTTAAGCCTACTTCTGTTGATGCTAGCTATGTGTTGGGCCAAATTTCTCGTGGTGGAATACGAGAGCTTCACAGTGTGTCTGTTGAAGATCCTGTGGTATCCGTGGTCCCTCGGGAAGCATTTGTCAAGTGCTCCAAAGAACAATCGGGCCAAGCTTTTCTTTAGGACCGCTGAGTAGGGTGGGTTGTACCACGTGATTTGTCGGTGTCTCCTCCTATATGTGTGGGTTGGGGGCTTCGTGATTTGTTGGAGATTTGTTGGTTTGCTGGTGGTTTCCGCACTGTTGCTTCCCTTTTGGGCTCTATACTTTCTGTTATCTTCACGGTCCGGATTTGTGGGGTGGTTGTTGTCTGCCCCGGGAGATCCATCGTGGGGTGGTCGCCCGTTTCCTCCCCCCCCCACGTGTCCTGCGGTTGGGGTTGTCCGTCCTGGGGTAGTTAGCATCACGCCTGAGACTGCTACTCATATTGTGCTCCATCTTGTGGTCAAGCGCACTAGTCCCCGCCGCCCGTGTGGTGGTGTCTGGTACATGGTGCTTATTTGATTTTGCTCTGCCTGTATTGTTAGGGTTCGCCCTCCCCCCTCTGGTAACGCGGTTGTGGGTGTCTGTTGGGCTATCCACCTCCCGGCTTTTCGGACTATATGTTATATTTTGTCCATGTGCCGCCTTCTTTAGAGCTGCGTTGTAATATTCCGCGTGGTTGTTGAATATTTCCTTACTTGCGGACAGGCTGGAGATCCTGTCCGAGACACTCTTCACCACTGCCTTGGTTATGGATCTAGGGTGGTTTGATTTGGCGTTAACATATACTAGTTTCTCGTTGGGCTTGTGGTAGGGGTAGTATTGCTCGGTGTTCAGGTTTAGGGTGGTGTCTAGGAAGTTAACTACCTTCCTATTTGGGTCTATTTCTATGCTGAGCCCCTGGTTCTTAAAGAAATGGCGAATACGCCTCCTCATACCCTCCAACATATTGGTGCTGTGGTCATGTACTGTGAATAGAGCATCGTCACGATATAATCCGCCGCCCAGGCAGGGGATTTCATCTTTTATCTGCTTCAGCAGGTAGAGCCCAACCAGGTCCGTTACCTGGCTGAGTCGCTGGAGCCCATCGTGATGTCAAAGTTATTTGGCCAATCACTCCTGGTCCACAGGTCTCCATCGAAGCGGATTAAGGTCTTTCTTGCGGCGTGGATGATGCTCACCTCCTCTCGGGTTAGGTCCGTATTGGACATCGCTAAAAATAGGGCCTTATTAAGTACTATGGGTGAGATTGAGGAGTAGTAGCTTGCGATGTCCAGTTGTATAAAGCTGGTCCTACTTTTCTCCTGCAGTATTTTGAATCATTCTATTACTTCTCTCGTGCATGACCATTGCTGTAATTTGGTTTTTTTCCGTAACACATAATGAGAACCCTAATCTAAGCACGCAGAGGCCGCCCACCCTCTGCAACTGTAGAAACCCCGAATCATGCCCCCTTGGTAATGAATGTCTCAAGAAGAACATAGTGTACGGTTGTAGGGTTAAAACCCCCAACTCCGAACACCTCTACATAGGAGCCACATCAACGAGCTTTAAGGACCGCTGGTACAACCATCGCCATTCATTCAAGAAGGAGGCCAAAAGGAAAAGCACAGCTCTCTCCGACCTGATCTGGAAGCTTAAGCTGGACAGGACCCCATACTCTCTGGCCTGGTACATAATCAGGAAAGTACCACCCGATAAAGGGGGATCTTGCATATGCAAACTATGCCTGAACGAGACCCTCGAGATACTAAGAGGTGGAAGCGGCCTGATAAACCTCAGAATCGACTTCTTCGGGACATGCAGACACCTTAGAGCCGGGACCTTTCTCAAAATATATGGACAGTAGCAACACAAGAAGATGTGAACTCCCCTCAAGCTATAGGGACTTCTACAGAACATGAAAACACCTCTCGGCCAGACCTCCCTTAAGCTATATGGACAATTACAACACCCTAGGTTGTGAACTCCCCTCAAGCCATAGGGAACAACCCAGGCGGAGCAGACACCATGATAGCCTAGAGACAGAATCGGACACAGCCATAATAATCTGGCCAACATCTATAACACAAACACTTTTAATTTACCAGATTTCTGACTTTAAAGTTCCAATCTTAAATCTTGATTTCTCTATATTAATTTGTTATTTGTTTTCTGCCCTCTTCACTGTATAACCTTATATTTATATTTATTTTAAGTTGAGATAGATTATAACACAAACACATTGAATATCTCATCTTAACATCTTGTATCATACCAATCTATCCAACATATTCTGACCTTAAGATTGGTTATAGCACACACACACACACACTTTATCCTACATTATTTCTCACTTCTCCATATACATTATCATTACTTTTTCACCAATCTCTCATTTACTCTTTATTCTTTATTCTCTATTTATTTATTTATTTTCAAATTACACAAATTATATTAATTATTTTATTTTATTATATTATTTATTTATCTTCTGTTTTCTTCATTTATTGCCTTATATTTCTTCATATACATGAAATAACCCCCCCCCCCCCGCCACCACCACTACGATGGTGGCGGGTGGGATGAAGAGAAAACACAAACTGAATACTTCTAAACTGTTAGCAGCAGCAAGATATAAGCTGACCACTACAACAACAACAGTACCAAAATAATGGTCGAGGTCAAATGTACTGAACAATAGCAGGCATAAACACTACAGGGAGCCTCACCCCAGAAAGAATTCTATAGACTTCTGACTGAGGAATGCTCTCAGAACTGAACAATGGGAAGTTTGATACATTTTTTGATATTTTGTTCCTTCAACACCTTGTCCCTTCTACCATTTTATCAATTTTTAAGCTAACTCCAACAATGACAACACTAATAACTGACCAATGAGAGGAGAAGGGGACCTGTGACACTAAAATTCGTTTGTTTGAATTCATATGACTCCAGTTCCCCAGTGAATTAACAACCCAGCAAGGAACTGGGCATATCAGAGTATTGACAATATCACAATATCATACACCTAAACAACATATGTACTTGTCTATACCATACTAATTCAAACTGCCTGAAGAGGTCACAGCCAAAGATGGCTGTCACTGAAATATATATAGCAGTAATAAACGAAGCTAAATTTTAATCATTTGACTTTTATTTAACTTTATTTTATATATATATATATATATTGGCAACAGGTGCAATATTATCTATAACTCCCACGGCTCTTCTTCTTCGCCCATTTATTCCTGAGAGGGTCGTGGGGGCAGAGTCCTCAAACACTCCTTCCAGCGGACTCTGTCAGAAGCAATCATCTCTAACTGATCCGGCTGGATCCCCAAGCGAGACCAGCTAAGATCATGGATGTTATCCAACCATCTTGCTCGGGCTCTACCCCTGGGTTTCCTGCCGGCTGGTTTTGTCCGCAAAATCTGTCCAACGATTCTTTTCTGAGACATTTTAACCGCATGCCCGTAGTATCTGAGCTGTGATCTCTCAATTCGGAGAAGTAGCGGCTCTACCTGGAGTGACTCTCTGATCTCCGAGCTAGGCACTCTATCGAGTAATGTTACTCCAAAGACCCTTCGAAGGATCGTATTCTTTTGGTCATTATGAAACATTCACACACACACACACACACACACACACACACACACACACACACACACACACACACACACACACACACACACACACACACACACATATATATATATATATATATATGTAAAAGAAACCAAAGAACGCTTACATACTCAAACAGTTTTTATTTGCTTACAATGTTTCATCCATACCGTTTGGTAGGTATCCTCAGAGCTTAATAAACACAGTGTTGAGTATAAGCTCCACCAAGCTTAGTCACACGAACAATCGGAATACAATAGAGGGAAAAGATAGGGAGATAGGAGATGGCGAACAAGGAAAGCGTACATGTTGGGGTTGTTAAGCACCACAGCTAAATGCCAGGGCACAAGCAGATTTTACAAGATGCAGATACAATTGATGGCACACAAAAGCAAAAAATGCAAGCAATGGTTAAAACATAATAAAAAAATAATAAAATAATAAAAAATAAAAGGAAGATAATATAAAGAGATAAAAAGTAAATAGGTAAAACATTTTTATTTTAATTTTTAAAAGGAAAGAAATTAAAACAGAAAGAAGAAAAATGTTTTAAGCACATAAAAAAAACAGAGGAATTTAAGCGCTGGTCCCTAGTAAAACGAGTGAATAGGATCTCCGTAACTTATAGTTATATAAGCACTAAGGGTTATACATCCCCGCCATGGTTTTACAGTAGCTAAAATAGGATTGTGGGGCTTTTGCTTCAGCTCTATCTTACAATAACCCCGCTTTGCTTGTGTATAGCTTGCTTTATATGTGTTGCCTGTCTATATACTTGTTATACTCAGCTCTATCCTGTAATAACCCTAATTTGCTTGCGTATGGCTTGCATTTATGTGACACCTGTCAATATGCTTGTGGAGCACCCATGGGCTACGTAATTCAGGTACCTACCAGTGGCGGGGATGTATACCATGGCGGGGATTTTGATTACTGTGCTCTTTCTGGATGTACCTTAAGAACCCTTAGTGCTTATATAACTATAAGTTACGGAGATCCTATTCACTCGTTTTACTAGGGACCAGCGCTTAAATTCCTCTGTTTTTTTTATGTGCTTAAAACATTTTTCTTCTTTCTGTTTTAATTTCTTTCCTTTTAAAAATTAAAATAAAAATGTTTTACCTATTTACTTTTTATCTCTTTATATTATCTTCCTTTTATTTTTTATTATTTTATTATTTTTTTATTATGTTTTAACCATTGCTTGCATTTTTTGCTTTTGTGTGCCATCAATTGTATCTGCATCTTGTAAAATCTGCTTGTGCCCTGGCATTTAGCTGTGGTGCTTAACAACCCCAACATGTACGCTTTCCTTGTTCGCCATCTCCTATCTCCCTATCTTTTCCCTCTATTGTATTCCGATTGTTCGTGTGACTAAGCTTGGTGGAGCTTATACTCAACACTGTGTTTATTAAGCTCTGAGGATACCTACCAAACGGTATGGATGAAACATTGTAAGCAAATAAAAACTGTTTGAGTATGTAAGCGTTCTTTGGTTTCTTTTACATATAACGGCTCTGTTCTTGTACATTGAGCTAATACAATACTGTCATAATACAACACGGTGCATGTGTGTTTATGCACATATTCTCCGTGCTATACTTAAATAAATAAATATATATATATATTAATTTAAAATATTAATAAATATAGACATTCATGTAATCAAATATATTTCATTATATATATTTCAGAGGTACTGTGCTGGTTATATATATATATATATATATATATATATATATATATAGAGAGAGAGAGAGAGATCAGAGCAAACAGCACGGACACTCTATCTCAAAATTATTTTTGAAAAGCATTTAGAAATGCGCAACCGGTAAAAACTTAAAAACTTAAAACCACAACTGAATACTAACCCATACAATCACTAATACTCTTTTATTCCTAATTAAACCATTTTTCAACTGTGAACAATTTGTCAGCATTTTCTATTCCGTTTACCAATATATATATATATATATATATTGAATTGAATTTGTTGTTCTTATTTATTTATTTAGTTATTTCTGTTTCTAAACTACTTCCCAATGACTCGTACATATTGATACGTGCTTGTGTATGTGTATATATGTATGTATATGTATGTATGTATATGTATGTATATATATATATATAAATATATATATATTTATATATATATGTGTGTGTGTATGTATGTGTATATATATATATGTATATGTGTATGCGTGTGTGTATGCTTGTATATATGTGTGTATGGGTATGTATGTGTACGTGTATGTGTGTGTGTGTATATATATATATGTGTGTGTGTATGTGTATGTGTATATACACGTGCGCGTATGTTTTTGTGTTTGTATGTATGTATGTTTATATGTGTGCGTGTGTATTTGTGTGTACATATTTGAGTGCATATATATCTGTGTATATGTATGTTCCTGTTCGTATTTCTATGTAGACGCAAATACGCTTATGTGAGAAAGTATACGTCTACGTACTATTACGTATATGCGCGTAGTTGAGTGTGTATGTTTATGTTCTGGATATTCATTTTTTTATATATATTTTTTATAATTGTTTCTCCTATTTCCTTTTTGCCCGTTTTTTTCAACCTCACTTTCATATTTCCTAAATTTTGTTTTCAAATCCAATTTTGTTTTCAAAGCCTACATAGAGCACTCTTTTTTCCTGTACTTTTCCGACGGAAATACTTCATTTACACACACGCACACACACACAAACAAACTAACACACACACACACACATATATATATATATATATATACACACACACACATATATATATATATATACATATATATATATACATATATATATATACATACATATATATATATATACATACATACATATATATATATATATATATATATATATATATATATATATATATATATATATAAAGAGGGTGGCCCAGATAAAACGTATGATATAAATGGGTTAAGCATTTACTAATTTTGAAACAATATTCAATTTGCTGATACTATTCCCAATTCAGAAAACTCTCTGAACAAACTAAAAACGTTGAAACGGAATGTACACTGTTCTGCTCGGCTGTTTCTGCCTTAAATCTAAACATCTTCATTACCATTCTAGGTGTTCTACCTATAAATTCATTTATTCAATAAAGCATAATATATAATTGTTTCTACGTTAGGCACAAGGCCAGCAAATATCCAGTGTATTACTGGTACTTTATTTTATCGACCCCGTAAGGATGAAAGGCAAAGTTAACCTCGGCGGGATAATATATAATGTCAGTTGGGCATAGCAGTATTCATTTCTTACCTTAATAATTTAAGCTATTCCTAAATGAATTAAACTCAAGTTAATCTATTTAGTTTTAACTATTTTATCCGACAAGTTGTTATGACCCAGAATATATCAGATGCCATAACAAAATGATTTGTCGAACATGCTCCTGTAGGCTAATCAGTAAAACATTATCTCCCTTTATCCCTGCTTTTAAATGAAAAAAAAAAAAATTTATCCTCTGCGAATTACTTTGTCAGTTACTTTGAACGTGGAATAGTTAATGAACAGTCGGCAATTTTAAATTTGGCATGGGTATTGTTTAATTCCATCATTAATTATTTACATAACCATAGAGAAATAAATGAAAGTAGTTTAAATAGATCATCTAGTAGGGGAAAAAAAAAAGAATATCACTTGGTTCAGCCTTTCATATGAAGCACAAGTAAAAAATACCGAAGTTATTTTCCAACATCTTAAATCAGAATTTTCCACCAATTTACAAATATGTTAAACATTTTAATAAACACACTTTAGCAGTATTAGTTATAGATGTTATCGCCACTTTAGCAGGGTGGTAGAATCAGTGGTCGTTAGTTGCCAGTGTGGTAAGTGATAGTATCCTCGTTGGATTATCTTGTTGACATAGACGTGAGGGAAGGTCCCTCGATCTATTTACCATCTATTTACAATATTCCTTTCGTCAGGTCGCCAATTCCAGCAGCATGGATTAAAGATGTCATTGAGACACGAGTAACATAATAACGACTTCAACCGCAGTAATTAGAGATGCAATGTTTGTTTATTTATATGGTTGAAGTTACAGATAAAAAGAGGTTACAAAAGGGAATGTGCCATTGCGCCGTTAAGCCGGCGAGGCTAGGGGTGCAATATCTCCCTGCTACATTATGCGTGTTGCTGGCTCGAAGTTTCTGGTACAAGAGAGAGATTCTTCAAATCTTCGCGGGGAATTTCTTCCTCGGGGCGCGTAGGGATACATCCTCTTCTACTGGCGCTGATTGGCTGAACTGAGCCAAATCACGCACAGAGAATGTATGTGAGCCCGCGGAATGTAGGTCACTACAACACCATTAAAACTATCCTAATTTACTACTCCCAACCTTGTCGACTACGTAAATTTTATGGCCAACAAAATTGAAACTAAGTCTTAGTGAGCCAACAAAATTGAAACTTAGTCATATGAATTATAGACAAACGAGCCATGTAGATTATATTAACTTTGAAGAAGATAATATTAAGTTAAATGAGTTAAATGTTACCGAACAAGTTGCAACTCAAATAATAACAATCAGACAACCTACACAATCAACCGATACTCATGCACCGGAGGAAATAGTTAGTAATACATCTACTGGCGGAAACTCTGAGCAAGATTACAATCAACAGATCACAATTAGCGAAACAAGTTCATTCCACTAAAACTGTAGAAAACTGCAGAACTGCCCGATGAGGATGACTGCTTAAGGAAACATAATATACAACATTAGAGTCGTCTCCTTGGAGGTAGCACATAATATTTTAGGTACAGAAGCACTCTTTTAAAAAAAACAAAAAAAAACTTAACTAAGCTAGAAACCAAAAACGTCGATTACAACCTCAAGTTCCATTACTACTAATCTTAGCACCCTTGAATGTTATGTTTGGTCAGGAGGCATTAGAGATCTTATTAGAAGCGATTGACGTAATTCTAGAGCATATACCAGATATTAAGGATAAATAACATAACACAAATCTATGGTGAAAGAACCTGCTAAGATTGAGATACCATAGGAAGTTATATTCAAAATAGGATTTCTTTAAACTCTAGCACCATGCATAACACAAAACTGGTACGTTCTTAGAAAATTGTTTCCAAACTTACCAAGTGAAGTCAACAAGCATAGGACTTAAACACGTAACTTGTAGTATATTTTGTGTTATTTTTATACTGTGTACTTTTAAGCAGTGGGTCACTGTATGTCATATTTATAATAATATTATCATTAAGGCTCTTATTTTCTCGTATATCTAAGATTATATTATGTATTTCTCTCATGTATCTAACAGTCTAATATGATTTAATGTTTCCTCTTACATCATATAATATAATATGATTTAAGACTTCGTAAAATATAAATTGTGCAATAATTGGACTATATTTAATATATGCTTTTCTACTTTGATTTTTCCACTATTCAAATTGATTATTTAATTAAATACTCAAATTGAATATCATATGAATGTTCTATATACTAAGCGTTACTTACTTGGTTATTTCAATTATTCACCTAACTAATTATAAGTAGTATTACATTTTGATATCAGAAAGGGCCTTGGATGGACTAACAAAATAATTTTCACTCGTTAATACTTCCTACGCCAAGCTAACCGCGTTAATAGTGTAATCAAACCATCGTAATTTTGAGTAACTAAAATTCCTGCGTTTACACTTCAAATATTTTGTACGTGAGGCTAGCTGTAAAATATTGAAATCTTAATGTTCGTAATTGAATAATAATACTGTTATATAGCTGGTATTATTTAAATTAATATACCATAGGGAAGGAGAGATAAACATCGACTGAGTGCTCTATATTATAACAAAACCTCTTGATATGCATTATTATTTTACTAGTTTACTTTACTGAAGTATCTAATTATCACAAAATAATGGTTTCTGATTTAGTCACAAGGCCAGCAATTTTCGGGGAGAGGAAGTCGATTCAATTGACCATAGTGTGTGACTGGTACTTTTGTTTATCGACCACGTAAGGATGAAAGGCAAAGCTAACCTCGTCGGGATTTGAACACAGAACGTAAAGAGACGTAACTCTATGCTGCAAAGCATGGTGTCCGACGCTCTACCGATACTCGATAGCAGCTCACGTAAATGATTATTGCTGGTCTAATGAAATAACTAAATTTACGTATAATTGAACTGATTTTTATTTGGGGTATTTGAATCTATTCCACCCATTTCATTTAATCTTATTTGAATTTATTTTAGGTATTTTCATTAATCTTTTAGTATTTAAACCGGTTGTATCCGGCTAGAATCCTCCCACCTCTTTCTGTTCAAGCTGGCTGTAACCGGCTACTCATACTGATGTTAAGGTATTGTTCTCAAATAAATAATATCAAAATCTCATAGACTAGATAATATTATAATTATTTGAGGTAAAGCCTTTACTGTGAAAATATAATAGTATGTATAGATAGAGTAATGTAAATGTTAAAGGGTTAAACCAGTGGTGTGCAACATATTCTATTGGCGGGCCACTTTTGAACACTGGAACAACTATTAGGGCCATTAATATTTATTAACCCCTATTCCAAAGATTCGCCACTTCTTTCCAAAACATGGAACTGGGAAATTATAACACACATAACCCTATCAGTGAAGCCCTTAGTATAGGTCAACTAACAGAAAATTATATTACGGTTACGAAAAAAATTCTAAACAAGACTACAAGGTAAAAATTAAAAACGGTCATCGCGAGCCACTCTGACTGGTCTGGTGGGCCGGATTGTGGCCCGCGGGCCGTCTGTTGCACGCCCCTGGGTTAAATAATAAGAAACATTACTTAAGTATCATATAAAATAATTGATCTATTTATTTTTTGTTTTATCTTTCATGTATTTATTTGTTTATTATTGTCAGTACACTAAGTTGAAAAATAATTAAGTTACTAAATATACTGACTTGAGAATACAAGATAGAAGAAACAAATTTCTTTCAGCACTTAAGAAAAAACGATGTGTTGGACAATATTAAACTAAATTTGTCGAATGACTTTCGTCAAATCGGATCGCGGAAACAATGTTTCTGTTGGTCTTTCCAATTGCTAATACTATCTATCGGTCGCAACTCCAAGTAGAAGGAACAACGTGAAATAAAAAGCCTTTGATCGGTCCAGGAATCGAACTGACGATCTCACGATTGCGAATCCAGTTCCCTAACCAATCAGCCACACAGAAAACTAAATATATCTTATAATAGGATTCTTAAATTTATCGCTTATAAACATAGAAACTCTGATAAAGAACAAAGGGGAAATGAATACAGGGAATTACATGAACGGTCATTAATCTTATATACAAAACCGAGTTTAATGATACCTATAATGAGTACATAACTATTAAACGCCAAGTGAATTGTCGACCATGCCTCCGAATGGGCGGGGCGTGTGAAGCAACCAACCAAAACACTTTATACCTATCTTCCTCTCTTTACGCCCTATCCTTCTGATTACTTTTTGGTGGCGGGTGGGTGGGTGGTACAATTCCTTTCTTTTCCTCTCTCTCTCTATTTCTCACTTTTCCTATCGAAATTATATTGTTTTTTAGTTTTATTGATTTTTCTGTTTTTATTTTTAACTGCGTATTATGTTTATTTCATTTTTTATTTCTTATTTTCATCTTTATTGATTCTACAATTCTCTATATAATGTTGGAAGAATCCGAAACACATGAAAAATAACTGTAACAACATTCGATTGTTATAAATAATAGCTTAGAAAATCGGGTAAACTATCCCTATAGATGGAAAAACCTGGCCAGCAGCGGCTGGTGTTACAGTTATTTTCTGCGTTTGGTATTATTACATTTTCTAAAGAATTTCAAGTTACCCAGCGCTTCGATATTTTGTATGAAAGGTTACTTATTTTATATTTTTATTCCGAAATTTTTGTGTTTCTTTACTGATCCTTGCATTGAGATATATAGCAGTTGTTGAATCGATGTACCATTACTTTTTGCAGTTATAAATTCCTGAAGACGTGCTTGAGCAAACATTTTAGTCACCGAAAGTTATATAATTGGAGGTCATAAAAATCAGCTATATTACATAAGTTTGAATAAGGAATTGAATGAAGTACTGAAACATTTGTAGAATGACGTAACTCAATAAAAAGGAATTATCTTCATACATAGGTGTAATAATTAAGCTCTGTATGCATATAAAAGCCAATATTTTAAATATATCTAAGGCAGTGATTCCAAACGTGGGGCGCAAGCCCCACGAGGGGTGATGGTGATGCAATTTGAAAATGATGTTAATGAGAGCAAACTTCAGATTTTACCCTATTACTGTTACACCAAGGCAAATTTGGAACAAATTATGATCGGAAACTCCTGTCTCACCTCCTCCACACATGTTATTGTACAACTGGCATAACTCATACGCCAATTTGTTTCCACTTTGTAGTTGATCATCGCTGTTTTTAAATCAAAGTGGGGCATACAAATATTTGAGATGTTGAGGTGAGGGCATGTGGTACAAAAGGTTGCGAACCACTGCTCTAAGGGAACACACCTCAGATAAAAGGTTAATACCTATAAACGGACATTCATAATTAAAGTCAGCTAAATGGAAAGGCAGATAAGATAAACATGAACTTCCCATCGTCAGTTGTCTGTTGGATATCGTAGCAGTTTATACACGTCGTTAGATAGTACTAAATTCATCATCAATGAAACTGAGATAGTCACCTTCTTCCAAGTATGTTTGTTATATCTACATAGTTGAGGTGAATGTAAGCAAATGTGGGTGAGTGTACGAGGGTTGATAACTATAAAAGCATAAGGAAATGACATTAGATCCCCAGCGTGTAAATATTTTCTGTATTAACTGTTAAATCATATCTCTATCACTTAAGCATTATATATCATTTCGTATTATATGCAGCTTTATAACACCCCTCCACACCCCACACCCACACTTCACACACACGCAAGCACAAAAATGCACACACACAGAAACCGATATGCATACACAAACATTCACACACATACATGCATACATACATGCACACATAGATGTGTATATACATGCATACATACAAGGGCCTTGTTTCAGGGGGGGTACCAGGGGGGACAAGCCCCCCCACCCCACCCACACGCTTTTTCAAACGTCTATGTTTTATTTTTTGTTTATTTGATATAATAAATTCTTTTTAAGCTTATTTTTTTGTATCCGAACATTTGAATATATAAAATTTAATTAGCGTAAAATTTTACTTATGTGGTAGGATCCGGAAAAGGCACCATAAGCAATTTATGCTCCTTTAAGAATCAACAAATGTTGGTTTGTCCCCGTCGCATTTTTAAGGTAAACGAGGCCCCTGCATACATACATGCATACATACAGATATGCATGCATATAAACATACATCGATACATACATACACACAAACATACATACATAGTAGTAATTGTCACCACATCAACAACGAGGCTGAAATTCATGACTCTACTGAACAAACAGAACACCAAAAACTTGTGGACACCTTACAAGTGATATGGAACGATATGTTTCAAGAGATACACAGCCTTAATGTGAGTGACAGACCATACAACACCAGAATCAGTAAAGAACCCACTAAATTGGAATTGGAAGCGGTGAACGAAATAGCTGGCAATTATCTGAAGGCTATACGATCTAAAGGTGTAGAAACGACATTTGAAACGCTTAATATTTTGTTATATGTTTCAGCTGTCACATTGCTATCATATAACACACATCTAAAACCACGCAATCAAGATACAAACAGAAAGCCTGAACCAGCGTGATGCGAAATTTAAAAAGCAAAATTTTGTCCCTGAGACGAAGTATCTCATACATCGCAGTCGTTATGAAATGCAACATAGAGAGCAACTTCACACGACACCAGCAAGACCTAAAGAAAAAGTTAGAGAGACGATTTGGAGATACAAAATTTAAAACTTTGAACTCCAAATTACACCAGTTGAAACAACAACTCACAACTACAACAGAAAGACTAAAATATAAGTCGACAGTACATAAACGACAAGTGCTAAATAGATTGTTTGCCAGAGATCCTAAATCAGTTTATCGCAGCTTCGGTGGCAAAAGCTCAATCCCTGTAAATGACACCCCTTCAAAAGAACAGGTTGAGAGCTACTGGAGATCTGTATGGGAAACGGATGACGGATTCAACAGACAAACTAATTGGCTAAAAGAACTGGAACAGGACTACTGCCAACATGTCCAGACAAAACAATATGACATAGATGGGTCAATACTGGAAACAGCTCTACAGAAAATGTCGAATAGGAAATCGCCAGGCCCAGACCTCATTACAGGATACTGGTTGAAGAATTTCACTTTCTATCGGCAAGATCTCATACGGCTGTTTACAGAAACCATTAAAGGCACACAAGAACTGTCCAGATGGTTATCAACTGCCACTACTCTCCTCATTCCCCAAAATAGCCAAACCACCCTTGCTAAAAATTACCGCCCAATAGCCTGCCAAAACATCATGTATAAATTATATACTGGGTGCCTTAACCTGTTCTTACAGGATCACTGTGCTACCAACAACATCATAACACCTGAGCAAGCTGGTGGAAAGAGGGAGGTGTGGGGTTGCATAGATCACCTACTAACTAACAAAATGATTCAGGAAAACCAACAAAGAATCGCAGAAACATGACTGTGGTGTGGCTGGACTATCAAAAAGCATTTGATAGTGTACCTCATGGGTGGATTATTAAGGCTTTACAGTTATCCAAAGTCCCACAACCATTGGTAGCTGCTGTTGAACGCCTGACCAAGAACTGGTACACCAATTTGATCCTTAGAGGTGAGAAGGAGCAAGTTAAGACTCATAAGATACATTACCAGAAGGGCATCTTTCAGGGTGATAGCTTGTCAGTGCTACTCTTCGTTCTCTCACTAAATCCATTATCTTACCTACTCAGGAAACAAGGTGGACAAAGAAGTGGGTCCAGAAGTATCTCCCATCTTTTCTTTGTTGATGACCTGAAGTTGTATGGGCCAAATATCAATGACATCAAGAAACAATTGGACCTCATTACACAATTTTCAACCGACATCAAAATGAAATTTGGTGAGTCCAAGTGTGCATATTTGGCAGTAAAACGTGGAAGAGCTGTGCCCTCCTCTAGAAATCTAGAGATGAACGGCCTGACAATGCAACCTCTACAGTCAGGTGACAACTACAGATATCTTGGACAGGATGAGAATGTCAGATATAATGGACCCATAAATAAGGAGAGAACCAGAACTGAATACCTCAGAAGAGTAAAGGAAATATGGTCATCAGAACTGTCAGCGTACAACAAATACATTGCCCACAATACTTATGCTGTGCCAATTCTAACGCCAACATTTGGCCTGCTGAACTGGTCATTGCAAGAACTAAGTGAGATGGATGTTAGAACTCGCAAACTTCTCAGTGTTACTGGGAACTTTAACATCAATGGTGATGTGGATAGGCTATACTTCTCACGCAAGGAAGGTGGCCGGGGTCTAAAATCAATATTAACAACATATGAGACCCGGATAGTAACACTGAAGCAACACCTTCAACAGAGGAAAAAGGTTGGCAACCATCTTGCCCAGGTTTATGAGCATGAAAAAAAAATATCATTAGAATAGCGACTGATCTGGAGGAGAGATATGGAATAAAGCCTGATATAAATCTCTCACCCAGAGAAATCGGAAGATTCTATTCAATGTTCAAACAAGATAAAAAAATTGACCAATTTACAGAAAAAGTTGTGCATGGATACTTGAGACGTAAAACACAGACCATAGAGGGGATAAACCACTCAAAAAGCCTGGCATGGAGTTCCGACAAGTTTATGACATCACACCTTGAGAGATATCTTTATGCAATACAGGAACAAGAACTCCCTACCAAATATCTGCTGCACAAAAGAGGAGGGCCAGCAGCTGACAATAAATGTAGGCTATGTAAAACAAAGATCGAGGATGTAAGCCACATTGTTGCCAGCTGCGTAAGAATGTCATCTCGCTACTACCTCCCCATGAGACACGATGGGATAGCTAGAACCATCTGGAACGCACTTCGGAAAACAAAATTAACAACAAACGAGGAAGAATATATTGAGACAGATGGCACTAAGGAATACTGGTGGAACCTGAAAATAAAAACTGCCACCAAATTAAAGCACAACCGGCCTGATATTGTTGTTTGGGACCACGCATTGAAAACGTGTTCTGTTGTGGAGATCAGCTGCCCACTTGATGTAAACGTTGTCAGAAAAATACAGGAGAAGGAGAACATCTACGGACCATTGATGAGGAGTTTACAAATCCAGTATCCAAGATACACCTTTAGCTTCATACCCATCATTATTGGAGCTACGGGTTATATACCAACCCGCTTGGACCAAAGTATGACTGAACTTGGATTTGCGGACAAAAAGCGCAGCTCCCTAATTCATAGTCTACAAATGGCTGCGATAGCTGGCACCTTCAAAATTTGCAAAACATTCTTGCGATTCAAGGGATGACAATTTCTTTTCTTTTACAACCTTGCCACCAGGAAGGTGGCCGGTCAAAAAAAATATACTCGAAATTAAGAGATAGAGATAACACATACATACATACATACATACATACATACATTTGGCAGAATCGTTAGAGCGTCAGGTTAAATGCCTCCGTATTTGTCCCAGCTCATAACGTTCTTAGTTCAAATTGCGTCTTCTCCTGCCAGGAGTTGCGACCAGCAGATAGTATCAGTAATAGAACGACTAATGGAAACACTGTTTCTTTGGTCCAATTTGACGATCAGCGAGAAACGAAACAAATATATGCAATACACACACACATATATATATACATGTGTGTGTGTGTATGTTTGTGGTCGTGTGTGTGTACATAATGCACAGACATTGCTTTGTTACAATTTTCTGAAGAAGCTGAATATTATTCATTCCCTTAGTGAAACAATGGGTTAGGTACTAGTTTTAATAAGGACAATAACAAGGGCGGTGGATTGGCAGTATCGGTAGAGGGTCAGATGCCATGCTTTGCAGCATAGAGTTGCGGCCCTTTATGATCTGAGTTCAAATACTGCCGAGGTTAAATTTGCCTTTTATCCTTACGGGGTCGATAAAATAAAGTACCAGTCACGCAGTGGGGTCGATTTAATCGACTTTCCCCTCCCCAAAATTGCTGGCTTTGTGCCTATATAAGAAATCAATAATGACAATAACAACTATACTGACCTTAAATATAGTGTTATAAATGACCCCCCCCCCCAAAAAAAAAGTGAGTTTCTTGATATGACCTTTATCTGGAATACGGGGATGCCCTATTCGTATCACAAGCAGAATGGTGATAATATCCATATCAATATAATCTCCAGCGACTAGCCCAATATAATTAGAGAAATAGTGGATAATACAAGTAGGTTTATCCCTGGCCTATTCTCGTATAGGGACATACTTGAAAGAGCTGTCCCGCACTATAATAGTTCACCGAAGTGGAACGGCATTAACGTTAAATTTAGGTATATTGAGCCCAACTCACCTGAATAGTAGGCCCAAGACTAGAAAGTTCACAGCTTCAATCATTTTTTTTTAGCTTAAATGTGTTCGCTAAATGTTTTATATTCCTTGTGGTAAAGCATTCCCCCAGCTCGCATTGTTATAGTAACTAGTGCTTCCGTTATTATTGACTCTGCTTCTAGCTTCCTCCCCTACGACTAGTGGAAAACGAAGTCACCGGAAGGCACAAACAAAAACACTTGTGAATTATAAAATATCAATTTCTTTGTGATAAAAACTGTATAAACAATAATAACAAGGACAACTATAATGACGGTAATAATAAAAAAAAAAGGGAAATAAAAGGAAAGAAAGAATAGAGAAATATAAAGAAAAGAGAGAGAAAGAAAGAAAAAAAATAACGGGAAGGGGAGGGGATGGCAAGAGCTCTGGTGTCGCAGAAGAAAGGGGAGGGTGAAAGGGGAGGGTGAAAGGGGAGGGTGATTGGGCTTTGGGCCTAGGGCAAGAGGGCAGAAGTGCTGCAAAACTATCCCGCGGTCAAGACGACAAAAGCATTCCCGTGGACGATGGCTAGTAACACCCACTGAAACAGCCACCCAACCTCGCAGTGCTCCCTCCTCAGATGGGCCGCCGCGCTCCGATCTTGCGGAGGAGCTCGGCAGTACGGAGTCCAAGTACCCCTGAGGTCTCGACGGCGACCGTGCGAAGAGGAAGCGACCGAGCAAACCTCGATATTTTTTATTATTTTACGTTCTTCTGCGAGGCAGGCCGCGATGCCGGGTTTGGTCATATATCTATATCAATCGCTAGATAGTGAAGACGGTCAGAAAGAAACGAGTATCAATAAAAAGAGTTGAGAGAAATATAATGGAAAGGCAGTTCTATACACCTGACCACTGAGCCAGTAAAGACTATAAAGAATAATTGTTTCTACTTTAGGCACAAGGCCAGCAATTATCCAGTGCATTACTGGTACTTTATTTTATCGACCTCGTAAGGATGAAAGGCAAAGTCAACCTCGGCAGGATTTGAACTCAGAACAAAGACTATAAAGAATAATAGTGGTCACGCATGACTCGCGATGGATATGAGGGGGGAGAAGGGAGGTAAGAAGGAAAGAAAGAAGTAAAACGAAAGATGGAAAGAGAAAGGAAAATGGTGGCAGTTGAGCAAAAATAAAGGAGAGATGCATGTGTTTGTGAGTGCATGTATGTTTATACCATGTTTTAGTGTATGTTTTAATTATATATATATATATATAAAATGTAGGAGGTGAGTAATATTGTAGAACAATAAAACTATGCATATATCAGATAAGTAGCACTCAACAGTTGGTAGAACTGGAGTATATATAAAGAAGAAATTAAAAGATGGTTAAAAAAGTTCCATATATTTTATTATGCGCATTTCGAAAACAACATCATCCTGGGACAAACATTTTTGTCCCAGGATGATGTTGTTTTCGAAATGCGCATAATAAAATATGTGGAACGTTTTTAACCATCTTTTAATATAAGGTAACATGATATGAGGCCTAAAAACACTTGTGAACAAGAAAGTGTCAAAAGTCTTATGCCATTGGATTAATTGTGTCAAAAATCTTATGCCATTGGATTAATTGACTTTTTCTAACTAACATAAGAATTCGAAAATAAACGTTCATCCAGCTATGCCCAGATATATATTTATATTTATATTTCACCCCTCATCTAATTATACGCTGTTTATCCATTACAATACAAGTCCTCCTCCCTGTGTTTATACTATTAAACTTATTTCTCTCTTCTTCTCTCTATCCTTTGATCAATTCTCTTGCCTTTCGTGCATATGATCATGTATCTTCCTCGTCATTCTCTCTTTCCTCGTGAGTTTCTCTCTCCATCTTTCACTTCCTCTATCTGCAATAATGTGTTATCCATATCTTATTTTATTTAAATTATTTAAATTTTAAACAGTTATGTAGGTTTATATTATATTATATATTATTAGCTATTTATTATTATGTATCTTTATACACATTCTCACACGCACCCTCTGTATTATATGTAATTTTTTCATGTCTCAATCTTAAGGTATATAAATATTGAATTTTTTCATAACTAATTCACTGCCATGACTGAATTGTAACCATCAACATAGTCAAGGTATGTCAGGCATCAACTTATTTTATCTGATGAGGACGTACTGTTGAAATAGCTCAGTACCTCTGAAATATGTATAATAAAATATATTTGATCACATGAATGTCTATATTTGTTAATATTTTGAAGTAATATATATATATATATATATATATATATATATTGTAAGAAACTTTTTTATATGGCAAATATGTAATCAACTGTATTTTACAAAAAGAAAGTTATACAATGACGTCTAGGATGGGGCAGTGTTTCGGCTGCGTTACGCGGACAAAACTACAAAGGTATTTCCACGGACAATGACCTGAGACACCCGCTACAACAGCCACCCTACTTCGCGGGGCTCATTCCTTAAGCAGGTTGGTGGGGTGACATTACAGATGAATTCTGCGCTGCGTTGGATGGTGACGCCGTGTCCATCGAGATGATCTGTGTAGGGGTGACAAGGTCCACCACACAGCGTGAAAAAAAATTTGGGGAGGGCGAAGCAGTTCCTCAAGAGGAAGAGCGTGGGTGAGCGTCAATGTGGTGCGGCCTCTCTGCCATTTGCGACAGGTCTGTGTGCTTGGTCTCCGGGCACTCTCTTGTGGATTTCGAGAGAATTGGAGAGTCGGGAAAGCAGGTGACGTGTTTGGGCGTTAGCCGAACCCCGGACAAGACATGATGGATGCTGAGTACGGCGTCATGGAATTCAGCCTATCTATAGCTAACGTCTGACATCTTGGACTTGGATGGGTTGATCTCGAGTCCAGGAACTTTAGAGCTGTGATAATTAGCCGAAGGTCTTCATTTTGATTCCCAAACTGACTATTCATTTATTCTATACTCTGCAATTTATCAACTACTTTTTAAAATTGATATTTTCCAAGATGAAGTAACTTACATTTGTTTCGGTGATTCGACAAACATTTTTTTTCTCTCCTTTTTTTTTTCTTGCAAATCGACACGATGGTCTTGCCGCGTCGAATAAAATTCTCTGTATGGCTCAGCTACTTGACTTGACTTCAAAATTTGTTTTTGTTTCCCTTTTCTTTTACTTTTCTTCTCCTTCCATCTCCCTCGCTCACCGTCCCACGCTGGTTTTCTTTTTGTTGACTCTCTCTTTGTTATTTTTCTCTTTTTCCTTTTCACGACTCCAACTAATTGTCACATGCTTCTTTGTTGAGCTTACTTTTCTCTGCACCCAGTCTTAAACTTAATGACAGTGCAATACAATAGCTTTTCTCTTCTACTCAATTTGCTGAAATAATTAGCAAGTAATTTAACCAATCGATAATAATTTGTTATAGAGGTATTGATTACATGTTATCAAGAAATAAAGTTATAAGTAAAAATGGAAAGAGTAATTATAGGACTTATGTTTTGTGATCACATGTCATCGTTTGTATTGGCTCAATGGTTATAATGGATCAAGATCGAAAGAATCTTGATTTATAGTAAAGCCAGAGAGAAAGATGTGTCATTCAGGCATAGAAACATATTTACAGAGTGAAGCGTATAAGAATATGTGACGTTCATGTCTTTCCACGGGTATTTAGACAAAATGAAACAATAAAACCCGTTCCAAGGTCACAAGATAGGATCAAAATTGAATCACCTTTCCTTAAACTTTAATCTAACGCCTCAGCATTGGATTGGCAGTAACGGTTGAGAGTCGGACGCCATGCTTTGACACGCATAAAGTTATAGCCCTTGCCATTCTGAGTTCAAATCCCGCCGAGGTCAACTTTGCCTTTCATCCTTACGGGGTTGATAAAATAAAGTACCAGTAATGTACTGAGTAATTGCTGGCCTTGTGCCAAAAGTAGAAACAATTATATCATATACATAACTTTGACAGTATAACTTATTATTTCCACTGTATAATATATTTATCATCTCAAACCTATACACACATACAAATACACACACACATACACACACAAACACACACTCCCCCCCTCTCTCTCTCACACACACACACGCACATCTATATATATATAGATACATCACATCATTAAAGTTGTATACAGTATCTATACACACTAATATGCACATCATCTAAAATATATATACATAGTAACTACACAGTGGTATTGTACTGTTTCTTCACAAGGTTTCTGTCTGGCACCAGCGTAAAGAACTTTATAGTTGACAAAGCAATGAATGAGTGTCCGAGTTGTCGCACACCCTGTTATAGAGACGGTAGCATACGATCATTCACACCTCATCCTACTACTTCAAAAAGGAAATGACTTTCTGTATATATAATCTGAACTATGAGAGACACATGTCTGGAGTCATCCACATGACAGGTACAATGTGCCAGAACACGGAAGAGACGAACTCCCACTGTCATCGCCTCCATCTCTCTCACCCTCTCCATCTCTCTGTATTGTGAGCAAATGGGGTCCCACGTGCTGGCCGCCCTACAGCCCCGTCGGACAGAATGGCGATACGCTGGAAGAGGCCACTCCATCTCGCGAGGCTCTCACCTGCGAGTGGCCAGCTTAGCGCTTATGGTGGTGAGTTGGGAGGTAACCCTGGGCCAAGGACACGAGAAGTCTGAACTACAGAGCGAAAGGATTGTCATAGCTTGAAAACGTGTTATCATAGTAGACTCAGACACACACACACACACACACACACACACGCACACACACACACACACACACACACACACACACACACACACACACACACACACACACACACACACACACACACACACACACACACACACACACGCACAGACCCCCCACCCACACACACATAAACACTATACACCTGAATCATGTTAGTTCTGTGAGGGAATTGTGTTTCCTTGTTTCTGTTTAGTTCTTGATAAGCAATTTATGAATTGGTGTTTCACGGTTAGTGTATAGAATAATTGCTTCTACTTTTGGCACAAGGCCAGCAAATACCCAGTACATTACTGGTACTTTATTTTATCGACCCCGTAAAGATGAAAGGCAAAGTTAACCTCGACGGGATTTGAACTCAGACCGTAAAGGGACGTAACTATGCTGGAAAGCATGGCGTCGAACCCTCTACCGATACTGCCAATTCACCGCCTTTTAGTGTATAGAATAATTGTTTATACTTTTGGCACAAGGCCAGCAATTACTCAGTGCATTACTGGTACTTTATTTTATCGACCCCGTAAGGATGAAAGGCAAAGTTAACCTCGACGGCATTTAAACTCAGATCATAAAGGGAGGTAAATCTATGTTTCAAAGCATGGCGCCCGACCCTCTACCGATACTGCCAATCCACCGCCTTAGTGTATAGAATAATGCTATATCACATCATTTACTAACACTTGTGAAACCACGGCCACTACAACTACCACCACTACTACAAACATCAGCTCTACTGTAGCGAACACCACCACTACAGCCACTACCACCACCACTACAGCCACTATCACCACCACTACTGCCACTACCACCACCATTACTGCCACTACCACCACCACTACTGCCACTAC
>OZ024742.1:69812407-69834907 GCA_964016885.1 Eledone cirrhosa | reverse complement strand
GTTGCTGTGTGAACGAATCTGAGCACTTGTAGAAGGGGAAGATTTTAAAGTTGGGTAGTGTCATTCCTGCGCAGTTCGCAATATGGCTGCTCAAGGGGATTTTTCTTGTGCTAGCGTCCCGGATTTGTTGGCGGTGGATGGTCATTCTTTTGCGTAATGAGGTGCCCGTCTGTCCTATGTAGTTGTGTTTGCACCCACCGCAAGTTATTGCGTAAATCAAGTTCTCCGAGTTGCAGGTGAAATTGTTTTTTACTGTAAATGTTTGGCCATCTTTAAATGTAAATTTTTGTCCTTCAGTGAGGTAGAGGCACGTTCCACAGTTTGTTCTACCACATTTGGTAACTGTAGGGTTGAGGATTGGTTTGGGTATATTTGGTCCAGTGAGAATGCGTTTTAGTGATTTGGGTTGTCTTTTACTTTTAAGGATTTTGTGTGTTTCAAGAATAGACTTCATTTTTACATCTTTAAGTAGGATGGTGAGGTTTTTGTGTAGGTGATCAAACATTTCGGTATTTCTGGGGTTGAAAGAGGATACATATGGCAGGGTGTTGAGTGTGGTTTTCTGTTTTGGATTGTTAAGTTGATGGGGATTTAGGTGTTTTGCCCTGTCTATTCCATTGTTGATTATTTCAAGTGGAAAGGCTCTTAAGATAAGGGTGTCTTTTAGTTCCTTTAGTCTTTGCTCCCCTTTAGGTGGATCTGATACTATGGTACATATACGTTTGGCCAAATTGTAAGGAATGTTAAGTTTTGTATGTTTTGGGTGACTTGATGTGAAAAAGAGGTATTGCTTGGAATCTGTAGGTTTATAGAATATAGCTGTATCTAATTTCCCGTCTATTACAGAGATGAGAATATCCAAGAAGGCTAATTCCTTGGGATTGGATTCCATTGTGAATTGTATGTTATTATCTATGTTGTTTATCATGTTTTTAAACATAGTAAGTGAGTTCATGTCTTCTTGCCATAGGATAAAGCAGTCGTCTAGATATCTTTTCCAATTGGATTTGAGGTGTGTGTGGAAAGAGTCTCCAAATAAGAGAAGGGACTGACTGTATATTTGTTGTTCATGGAATCCCATGACTAGGTTGGCATATGTAGGTGCTACTTTCGTGCCCATTGCCGTACCTGATACTTGTCTGTATGTTGAACCATTGAATGTGAAGTAGTTATTTTGTAGGATAAAGCGGAGTCCGTCAGTGATAAAATCTTTGTTGATGCGTGTCGGTATTTCTGATGGGTGTGTGTTAAGCCAGTATTGGACTGCTGTTATTCCATAGTTGTGGGGTATGTTTGTGTAGAGGTTTATTACGTCAAAGGAGACAAGAATTGTATTTGTACTTACTGTTTTAGGGAGGTGTTTCAGCATGTCAAGGTCATCTCGTATGTAGCTCTGTATATGTTGTAGAAAGGGTTTCAGTAGGATGTCCAGAAAGTTGCTAAGTCTGTGGGTTTCACATGTAGGGCCTGCTATAATTGGCCTGAGTTTTAGGTCTTCTGGTGGTGTTAGTTCAATGTAATTGTTGGTTGAGGTGTCACATGCATCGTTTATGGGTTTACATTTGTGGAGTTTCGGTAAGCCGTAAAAAGAGCTTGTATTGCATTTGAAGTGGCTTATATAGTTAAACTCCTTTGTGGTTAAGCTGTTGCGGTATTTATTCAGTAAGGTCAAAAGGTTCCCCATTGTTTTGGTGTGTTTGTAGTTTTCTGTTTTTTCATAGTATGTGTTGTTTTCTAAAATGTTAAGTGCGAGGGTCCTATAGTAGTCCGTATTCATAATGACAACAGTACTGCCTTTATCGGCTTCTTTGATAGTTATCTCAGGGTTGTTTCTAAGTGTGAATAATTCTTCCCATTCGTGTGTAGATAGGTTTGATTTCGTGTGTTTATTTGTAATTTTTTCATAGGGAAAGTTGGTGATGTGTTCGCAGTACGTGTCCAGTGCTTTATTTCTTCCCTTTTGTGGGCAGAAATTGCTTTTATTTCTAACCAGTGATTCGTCTTCAGTGTTGGTGTCGTTGTGGAAGAATTCCGTTAGTCGCAGCTTTCGGCAGTATTCCATGATGTCATCCTTCATTTCGGGGATGTTTGGTTTACGTGGTGTAGGTGTAAATTTCAGGCCCTTACTTAAAATGTTGATTTGTGTGTTGGTTAGAGGTGTCTTTGAGAGGTTGATTATTTTTGGTTTCTCCTGAGGGGGGGGGGGGGGGGGGGGGGGCATCGAGTATCCTTGTATTTCAGGCTTTTCCCTAAAAAAGGAATGTAGTTTTGTGTGTGATTATATTTTGTTGGTCTGTTGCGTGTGGGTCTGTAGCTTGTTGTTTCATGAGGGTGAATGTGATGGTGGGGGTGGTATGTGTTGTGGTTGTTGATGAGCAAGGGTTCTGTTGTTGGTTCATGTGGTCTGGGTGCGTTATTTCTGTGGTACAGAGTGTTGAGGTTGGGGGGTTGTCTTTTGTTGGATTGAGGGTGATGTCTGGTGTGGTTGTGGGTAAGTTCTGTTGTGATTTCAAGTGGTCTGGGTGGATTTCTTCTGAGGAATGTGGTGTGTGTGTTGTGAGTTGGATCCATGTTATTTCGTCGTTGGTTTATGTAGGGGGAATTTCTACGGAAACCTGTGTTGTGGTGGTTGGGTGTGTTTCTTTTGGTGTAGTTGGACGTATTTGGTTTGTGTTGGTGGGGGATGTGCCTGTGGTTAGTGTGTGTTGGGTTTGGTGGTGTAAATGTGTCTGTTGTAGTTCTTGTTATGTTCAAATGCTTTATAAAGGGGTTACCTGTTTGGTGCGTCCTTTTAAAGTCTTCTTCATATTTGAGGAACCAGTTTTCGGATTTTTCCCACCGTTTAAGGGAAATAATTTCTGCATTCTTGCAGTCCTGTTTCCACGATTTGATTAAATTGTGTAGGGTTGTTCCCTTGGCCTTTTTAGTGCATTCTTCCTCCATATTTTTATCAGTATCCTTATACTCTTGCTCGTTGGAGGTGGCCCTTAATTTTAGGAGTTCTATTTCCATGTTTATCCTGTTGAGTGACATTTGTTCACGGAGTTTTCTTTCTGGTTCAGGTTCGTTTGTAATATGCTTTATTTGGAATTTACGTGGTAAAACTATCGGTGTTGAGTTAATCCATTTTTGGTAAATTCCAGCTTTGTTGAGGTTTTTTATCATATTCCAGAAAGTGAATTTTCTGGTTTTTAGATGTTTTTTCCAGAGGTGTCCCATTTGATTTTTGATATGGAGCAATGTCGTCTGTTCTGTGTTGGTATTCATAAGTTTTTCAATGGAGTTGCATACGTTTTGAACGTTTAAATAAATTTGGTTGTCAGTCGGTGTGGTGGTTTGGGGTATATCCTGTTTTTTTGTCAGAATGGTGAGTTTTCCATTTATCTCTTTTAGGATTTTCAGGATTTCCTCATTTATATTGGAGTTTGAAGTTGTGTTGTCTTGTTCCAGTGCCATTTTCCGGATTTGCGTAGGTTAGTATATATGAAAAGTGTAATTTACTACACAAAACGAAGGTTATAGAGAAAATTGAGGTTGGTAATGGCACATGGAATATATAAGAGACAGAATACTTTTTTGTGAAAAAACATATAATTTTATAAGGTAAGGAAATAATAAAGGGTATAAAAAATGACCGGTTTCGCTGGGTCTGCAAAAGCCATCTTTTCAAATGTTGATTAATATTAAGAAAAATTAATAATAAGAAGAGTTAAAATTTGAGATTTGAAAATATATATATATATGTGTACATACACATATATACACACACATATATACACACATATATACACACATATACATACACATATATATACACACACACACCCCCTTTATTATTTCCTTACCTTGTGTATGTATAATTACCAGGCAATTTCCATTCCACTTGTGTTTGGTGAAATAAATAGTAAGAGATTTACACGATCAATATTAATTATAAATTATGACGGGATAAAGTTATATTTCTGAA
The DNA here is from genome assembly GCA_964016885.1 of Eledone cirrhosa. Lineage (NCBI taxonomy): Eukaryota > Metazoa > Mollusca > Cephalopoda > Octopoda > Eledonidae > Eledone > Eledone cirrhosa. The sequence continues at coordinate 69,830,940 of OZ024742.1, read as the reverse complement.
GGAGTGAAATAGGTAAATATAGGATCTGTTTTGGTGTTCAAGTGTTTGTTATCTTCATTTGCTTTGGCTGAATGATTTCAGTGGTTTGATTTTACAATTTGTTTCATAGTAGAGTAAGTGAGTAAAGGGTTATCATTCAGGAAAGTTTACAGAGTGAAGAGAATATCATATACAATCTCCAAGAATCGTTATTGGGTTGATTAGCTGTTTTCTCATCGAAAATAAAACTAAAATCAATAATTGTTTCTATTATTGGCACAAGGCCAGCAATTACCCAGTACATTACTGGTACTTTATTTTATCGACCCCGTAAGGATGAAAGCAATGTTAACCTCGGCGGGATTTGAACTCAGAATGGCAAGGGCCGTAACTCTATGCGTCAAATCATGGTGTCCGACCCTCTACCGATACTGCCAATTCAACACTAATTCAAACTAAAATCAATAATGGGTGTTGTCTTGATAATGGGTTTCTTTCAAGTGTATTTGCTATGTTTATATTTGGTGTTTGGTGTGTATGTAAATGAATATGGATTGAATTAGGTCGCCTGCATGTAAGTGTTTTTCCACGGCAACTGCAAAATCTTTTATCTATCGCCTAATCATTATATTTTCTACATTTACCCAGCACCACATATCATATACATTAATTCAAATCTGTTATATGCCACCTCATATTGTATACTATTATCTATATATATCATCTCAACACCTTATATTATATGCAACACTAATTCTATTATCTACACCACCTCAATACTTTTACATACATATTCGCGACATAGTATTATATATATACTAACCGAATGGCCCGGCGTTGCTCGGGAGTTGATCTAGAGTTCTTATTTATTTGATATATATTTATCCTTATCGAGCCTCGTGAAATAAATACGTTTGTTTATATTTTCTTATTGTGTATGTAAAAATATCTGTACTATATATGTAGAAGTTCTATTTAAATTGTTGGGATACAACAAGTAAATATTTTTATAACTGATATAAAGCACTCAACAAATTATTGAAGTAAAAATACGATATATTAGCAAATGGAAACTATATTTATAAAACCATATTTATTTCATTATACATATTTCAAGGACACCATTATGGTGTGCTTTCATCAGATAAAATATAATATAGATCAGTTTTATAAATAAATATTGACATACCCTTAAAGAATGCGACCATTTCCATTTCTATCCGGGAGCTTCCAACAGAAATGGTCGCATTCTTTAAGGGTATGTCAATATTTATTTATAAAACTGATCTATATTATATTTTATCTGATGAAAGCACACCATAATTTAACTTGGTGTCCTTGAAATATGTATAATGAAATAAATATGGTTTCCATTTGTTAATATATCGTATATATATATATATATATATATATATATATATATATATATATATATATATATATAAGAGGGTGTTAAAGTTTGCTTGAAGCATTGTGAAATGTGTAAAATACGTAGTTTAGAAAGCCACAACAATGCAGAGGGAAATCTCGAGGTAGGAAGTGAATGATAGATAGGAGAAATAGGATAAAGTGAAAATTGAGAGAGACAAAGATGAAAACAAAACAAAGGTAGAAGGGTTACCGTAGTGGAGATTTAATCCCAATATTTCGGGCTCACGCCCATCAACGGGGGAAAAGTTCCAAAAGGGGGGGAACAGGCTAAGCGGAGAAAGTTGTGATGTCGTTAAAACAGGAATGCCGTTATATATATATATATATATATATATATATATATATATATATATATATATATATATATAAAACAGTACAGAGAAGTACGGAATACCTCGGCCTCGGGATGGTGCTACATTTTGTGCTTATAAAAATATATTCGTCGTAGATTATCAGGGGGTTTTTCCGTGCGAAGAAAATCTATACTTTATCGCGAAATAAATACTTTTGCTTATATTTTGTTATTGTGTATGCAAAAATATCTGTACACGAATATATAATTTTATATATATATATATATATATATCAAAATAACAGATTAAAGTTTAAGCAAAGAATCGCTGCTTTCACCCTTAACAGGATCTTCTGAAACTAAAAAAATCAATTTGTGAACGCAGAAGTAAATATTTCGAAAAACGTTTGTCACTGACAAAGAGGCTGTCGAGTCACTTCTTGACTTCATAAATGAATTTTTCTTGTCCCAACTTGTCCTTGCACCAACGAGGCATCAGAAGAACATTCTGGATCTAGTGTTTAGTAAACAAACTAACACTATACATAATATTACAGTGGAAAAAACCCTTCTCTCAGACCATGACATGGTTCTTTGTAACCAGAGATTCCACCAGCCGAAAGCTAATCCCAGGGTCCTCTCTTCAGCCCAGCCATTTGATAACATGGATCTCTACAATGCCAATTGGGATGCAATTATGAACACACTATCACACGTCGACTGGTCTTTTACACACGCACACACTTCCACCAACATCAAAACATCTTGGCAGATCTTTGTAGACACAACCCACCAAAACCTGTGAACAAAACCAAGTGCAGTATCCCCCAAAACAGAAAAACAATTATCAGAAAACTAAAAAGAACAAACAAAAAAATTAACACACTAAAATACTGCCAACAGCAACACACATTCAATGGCTATCACCCTGCTTGAGTCAAAAAAATATGACCTCCAGAAATGCATGATGACCATTATCAATAACCAGAGAATAGCTGAAGAGAGGTGGGCCATTGAGAAAATCAAACTCAACCCCAAAGTGTTCTTCTCATTCACTAAAAAACACAAGGTCACCGTCTCCATTGTTGACCCCTAATTGATGAAAATGGCACACTCCAGGACAATGCCAAAACCATGGGCGAGATACTGCAGAAACAATACTGCTCTGATATGGCCGATCTGGGCCGTATCAGTGATATTAACCCCCAACACACTATATCAGACATAACGTTTGGCGCCCCTGATGTCTTAGCGGCAATAAACGAAATTAAACACAATTCAGCAGTAGGCTCCGACATGTTCCCTGCTTGTGTCCTGAAGGTGTGTCGACACCAACTTGCATCTCCTCTTGCTAATCTGTGGAAGAACTCACTGGACACTGGCTATATTCCTGAAAACTTTCTGTCCCAGTCCGTTGTCCCAGTCTTCAAAGGGGGAAATAAGTCCCTTGCAGTGAACTACCGTCCGATCTCAAATTATCAAGGTATTTGAGAGGGTGGGGAGATCACGAATAACCCACTTTCTTGAAAGCAACGGTCTGTTGAACTCCAACCAACATGGATTCCGTAATGGAAGGGACTGCCTAACGCAGCTCCTGCATCACTTTGACGATGTTTTGAGAGCTCCAACACTGATGTCATCTACCTTGACTTCAGCAAGGCCTTCGACAGGGTTGATCATAAGATTCTACTGAAAAAAACTATCCAATGTTGGTGTCTCTGGAAGGTTACTACAGTGGATCAAATGTTTCCTGACAGGCAGAACCCAGCATGTTGTAGTCGAAGGAGTAAAATCAAGCCCTGCCAAAGTCAGCAGTGGCGTCCCACAAGGCACTGTGTTGGGCCCACTTCTTTTCATCATCTACATTAATGACATTACTGACATCATCAAACACAGCAACATCAGAATCTTCGCAGATGATTCCAAGCTCCAAAGGGTCATCAATGAGGTGGGTGACCGGACTTGCCTTCAGTCAGACCTACTGGCTGTTATCCAATGGGCAGAGATGAATAATATGCTGTTGAATGAGGATAAATTTGAACTAATCCACTTTGGAAAAAAGGATGCCCTAAAACTACCATACTCTCTTTCTTCGAGTGAAACTCTAGTGGCATCCAATAACATCAGAGACCTGGGAGTAATTGTGGACAACAATATAAGCTGGGCCACTCATATAAACAGCAAAGTTGATATGGCCCGCAGAATGTGTTCCTGGATTCTCATAACTTTCCAGTCGAGAGATATCCACACTGTTGTCCTTCTCTTCGCCACTTTTGCCCGACCCCACCTTGAATACTGTTGTCCACTGTGGTCACCCCACACGAAACAGAGTATCATGAAAGTTGAAGCACCCCAAAGGTCAATTACAAAAAAGATAGTTGGCATGACAGGCCTTGACTATTGGGGTTGATTAGAAAAGCTCAAACTTTATTCTCTTCAACGTCGCCGTGAGCGCTACATTATCTGTATGATGTGGAAAATATTTCATCAGCTTAGCCCAAATGATGTTGGCACCACCTTTAGTGTACACCCAAGGCTTTGGCCCCGTGCTATCCGCCCACGACAAAAATCCCACTCGCATCATATAACAACAATACGGCACAATTATTTCACCTCAATTGGCCCTGCACTCTTTAACATTACACCAAAACACATCAAAGCAGAGACAGACCCCATCAAGTTCAAGAAGTCTTTGGATAAATTCCTTCAAGAATTCCCGGATAAGCCTCCTACACCCGGATATGCCTCCGTAAACAATAACTCTCTGCTCGAGTGGGCCATGGTGCCCAAACACTGACTCCAGTTGCATTTTCGATTTCATCTTTTTTTCTTTATACTTTCAGTCGTATATGACACCGGTTATTTTTCATTTTGTAAAAAAACCTCACTTTCTAATATATATATATATATATGTATATGGGGGTGGGGGGTGGGGGGGTGGGGGGGGGGGGGGTGGTGGGGGGGGGGGTGGAGGGTGGATTGCGTGTGTATACATGTATAACCTTAATACTACCTTACATATATCACATTAAAACTTTCATATATACAACACTTAATGCTGTGGTTTTGATTTGTTCGTTCAGATTCCAGCCGGTATTGGTGTCAAACACTTTACATAAGATAAACCAATGAGTGACCATGCACGTCTATTGTTTAAAATAAGAAAGGACATTATGCATAAACATAAGTCCTGATTTAGAAAGAGACGGAATAGTTATAAGTGGTGCAGCAAAAATACCTTCCATATTTAAATAGTTGACCGTATAAAATATGGGAGGTTTTTCTGTCACACCCTGTAGTTTCAATGCATTCTTTCTTAGCAAACCTGGGGATAAATAACAAGACCCCCCCCCCCCCCAAAAAAAAAAAAACGCTTACACCTTTTAACTCTCACGTGTAAAGTTGGTGACTCCATTGTGTTTTATGCTTTGTTTTAAATTTGTACCTGATTAATGAATTTGTGAATTAGGATATTTAAGGAGTAGTGTATAGAATAACATCACAGCGTATAATAACACTTAAGTAGCCAACATCATTGCTGTATCCAGCACATACGGTAGTCAACACAACAGATAGCTGAAGTATAACTATTTCCAATATTACCTATCATCATCGCAGCCACTCCCATTACACTCATAACTACAATAGCCATCGCAATCTATACTAGTCTACCACAACTATAGACACAACGTTCAATAAAGACAACACTAGACCAATACAAACCCTGCAATCACCCTCACTCTACCACTTCTACAACCACCACCATCACTGATACCGTTACTATATGTATTCCTACTACTTCAACCACAATCACTAGCGTCATTACTACAGAAACCATCATCAATATAGTTGCTATCTGCACTAAAGCCATCACCACAAACATCAGGACTATAGCTAACACCATTATTACAATCGTTATCACTACAAATACCTCCAGCATGATAAAATAATTAAATCCAAACCTCTCAGCATACCAATCATTCACTCGTTACCATTTCAGGGAAGAAAGATTATTACAAATCTTTTCCCCAAATCCAGTGTAGCAGCTATGCCAAAACACGAATCAAGGAATATTTATTCACGAAGTTCGCATCCTACTCCCTCTGACATCTCTAGTGCTGAGTTATCTATTTACAGCACTTCCATCAATATTGACTATTGGCTACCAAACCAAAATTTAAATAAAGAAAATCTGATGACAACTTTAAAACCTTTACTACATTTCACAGCATCCACCGGACAAGAGTTGTATCCAACAAATTATCTCACCAAACGTCAACAGAATTTGTTTAAAGTTTTTAAGGGTATCGTTTTAATGTTTTTGGTTTTGAATCTATTACGGCTATATATAATGATAGACGGAAGGCAAAGCGCTGGAAAATGTATCGTCTACTCAACTTTCTTGCACTTCTATCTTGTGGAAATTTTTAAACATGCTCTGAAAATCATCTTCAATATTATGCTTGGAAGAAAATTGATAGATAAATTCATTATTTATGATCCTTTGACTGACGAAATTTATTCCAGGAAATTAAATCGGCCTGTTAAATTTTTGGTATCGTTTTCGGTATCCGTAATAATCCTGAGTTTATTAAGTATAGTGATATTGGTTAAATTTCAAAATAAGGAAAATACTATTACTACCTTACTAGATATTCCAGTATTGAGGAATATAACTGTCGAAGTTATAAATTTCCTGTTTGTAAGCTGGTTTATTGCTTCTGGAATCCTAAGTGACGATTCGTTAGTTTATTGTTTCCTAAAAATTATAGGTCATGAGTTATATGCACTGACACAGGAATTGAAGTTGCTAGACAACAAACAAACTAATGATATTGACAGCAAATTAATTTATCTACAGAAGAAATATGAAGAGATAATGGAGCTATTAGATCGAGTCAACAAATATTTCTCCGTCTACTTGGTCAATCTGTTTTGGCTCACACTTATTTCCACTTACATACTGATCTACGTCTTTTTTCAGAAGGATGTGGACGTTTATGAAAAATCTATTGTATCCTTGATGGCAATAACACACACCATGTTTACAATCTCAGTATTCTACAGCGGTATCTCTATACAATTTTACGTATGTTGATCTTCTTTATACTTATAGATATGTACATACATGCATACATACATACATACACACACACATACCTACACACACACACATACACACACATATATATATATATTGGTATATATGTATATATGTATACAGTATGTATATAAATATATAAATATGCGTGCGTGAGCGTGTGTGAGTGTATATGTGTGAATGAGTGTATGCGTGCGTGTGAGAGAAAGAGACCCAGGGAAAGAGAAAGAAAGAGTGAGAAAGGGACCTACTCGTTCCTATTACCCACTCTACTACCCTAAGCATTGAGTACTTTGGTGCGTTATGGTCCATCTGGTTCCTTACCACATTTCTTTCGTTATATATATATATATATATATATATATATATATATATATATATAGAGAGAGAGAGAGAGAAAGAGAGAGAGAGAGAGAGAGTAATCATGACATTTTCTTTCTTGCAGGAAAAGGTTGTACAGGCGTATCATAGACTTGCCTCTCTCCACTCCCAATGTTGTTTATTTGAAACATCAACTATCATTTATTTATCTAATCGGTTTAAGTATCAGTGTAAAGCTGGGAAGGTATCTAATGGCCCTATATTTAAGAAAACAAAAACAAAACAAGTTGTGCTCCTTCTTTTGCCATTTTATCTACGTCTTTGTTTTCCTTGATATCTCTAAGGCCTGGTATCCAAATCATTCTTATTTGTTAATTACTTTTCCGATAATTAATTACCTATTTTTCATTACACTTTTCCTATGGTATTTCTTTAACAGAAACAAAAGATGTTATCATTCTGCATAACTTTGCACCAAATATAAAATCAATCAGTAATCTAAAGGACATACTCGTATTATAAACCCAAACCCTACTCTATTGTCTGAATGAGACCTGTCTATATATCTTATCCAGTTCTTTAAACAGTTTTATTGTGTAGTGTTGTTAGGTATTCTTTTACTTTCTCATTTGATCTTTAATTGTTATTATTAAAGATAGATTGGAGGATTGGCAGTATTGATAGAGGGTCGGACGCCATGCTTTCGAGCATAGTTACGTCCTTTTATGGTCTGAGTTCAAATCCCGCCGAGGTTAACTTTGCTTTTCATCCTTACGGGGTCGATAAAATAAAGTACCAGTAATGCACTGGCCTTGTGCCTAAAGTAGAAACAATTATTAAAGATAGAGGTAGCTAAATATCCCAGTTTTCTTTTCTCTTTAAAGTAAGCGGTTTGCATTTTTCGCATCCTAGATTTTTCTATTAAGAAGTAATTAGTTGATAACTCTATTTTTCCCTATGCGTGTAAGAAATTTTTCCATAATTTTAAGGTAGTATATTCCCATACCCAGCTACCATACAAACATTGAGCGTTGATAATAATTTATAAACTATATTAGACTGTGATATATCTTTGATATAACTTTAATGGCGTACCATGTGGTGGTCACCTTTATAACTTTAATGGCGTACCATGTGGTGGTCACCTTTTCGATGAAAACTTTCAAATCATAACCAAATACCGATTACCTTTATATGTTTTGTAGCGTTAATAGTTGGTTCATTAAGTATGTTTCATTGGTCTAGACGGCACAGGCTTCCATTCCCAGCTCGAGCCATCAGGGCTAGACCGAGGGGACGGCAAAAGTCCAGACAGCATGACAATCTTCCTGTTTCGCGCGGGTAGGCACATCATCTGGGATGCCAAATGGTGTGACACCTACTCAAGTGGAAACCTGGTGCGTTCGGCTCTGCTGCCTGCCAAGCCGAAGAGGGCAGACTATCCAAGTAGCACTGCTGTCTGATAGGTTTGTGGTAGAGCCTGTAGCAGTGAAGACTTCCTGCGTTCTTGGCCCCCGAACCACACCCTACCCACTGCTGTCGGTGTGGAGTTGGTCACTCGTAGGTGCGAGCCTCAGGAGGGGGAGTGGTATATCCAGCGCGTCTCTTTCGCCGTCCTCCGCGGCGATGCACTCTCCATCATGCCGGTCGGGACCTAGAGGCGTAGGGTAAGTTAGTTGGTAGTGGAGGATACTCGTTCGGACGTAACCTTTACACATGTATTGAGTGCTTTTTTGAATCCATTCATTTCATATAATAAACTAGTTTACTTACTTCATCATTAGTTCAAATAAGTGAGTACCTGATATATTCAGAGTTATGGAAATATAGGGTGTTTTAAAGGAATCAATTTGCTTATTTAATTGTAGTTAATAGAGCTGTACATAACGTAGTTTTATTGTTATTAATGATGAAGTGTATAATCATCGGCCAAACGTGACTCTTCTGCAATTTATATTCTATATGGAGGTGGTCAAATAGAGTGGATGAAATTGGAAAGCCTTTTGAGAGACCCTCGCAGATGGTATATGATTTGACGTTTGTCATTACCAAAAATCAATTTTTTCCCAACGACGTGGAGAAAACTAGCAATCCAGTTACAAAGAGAGATATTTCATAATAATATAATCTTTTAAACTAGCACTGCGTTATCTTAAACCCCATTTAAATCTAATGAGATGAAACTGATTGATTTCTTTCATTAGTCTTGATTTTTTGTTGAATGTGTTATTTCATGTACACAATTCTCAATGTTTATATTCGTATGAAATCCGAACAGAGATTCGTGGAAAATATTTGTTTTTCCAAAGTAGGATAGTCCATTACCCATAATTTTCTCCAAAAGAGCTTAACAGAGCTATAGGTCGATACGATCTGGTCGAATGATCAGTATCATCATGTTCCCGCTACTAGTGCTGCCAGTCGTTGAGGTGCCACTATAGACGCTTTCACGGTCAGTCATCGCCACTGGCTTCTATTCTCCGTCATGCATAGAAGGGTCTCGGTGTTTTGACCCGTGCAGTCTTTGATGTTGTCAGACCAGAATTTTCTTTGTCTGTCTCTTCTTCGCCCTTCCCCGACTCGGCCTTGAAGGATGGTTTTAGACAAGGAGTTGTGGCGGGATACATGACCATACCAAGCAAGCTTTCGTCTTTTCCCCATCTCAAGGAGTAGTTCCTATTTGCCAGCATATTTGTTAACTTGCTTGTTGCCTGTTTTATGCTCCCTGTACGAGATGTGTAGCAACCTTCTGAAACACTTGTGGATTCTTCGTTCAATGTCAGCCGTGAGAGTCAAACGCTCACACCCATTCAAAAGGATCGCAGTAAAACAACTTGAGCTTCGTTGGAAAACTGAGGAAGTTGCTTTTCAATTCAGCTTTGGTTGCTGTATTCTGATTATTACTATTATTCAGAATCTTGCTCGTTTCTGTGCTGATCTCCATTCCCTATGCTCCTGATGCTTTTCCAGTCTGGTAGTGAGCTCCTGGAGTTCTGCTTCACTGCTTTCTCACAGGTCAATGTCATCAGCAAATCGCAAATTGGAAATGGGCCATCTTCCAATGGAAACAGAGGTGGAGTGTTTCTTGCATGATGTTTTCCAGGAAAAGAACTGGAGAAAGGAGATAACCTTGTTGAACCCCCACTTGTCCCGAAGAATTCTCGAATTGCACTTGAATGAGATTGATGTCAAAGTTGTAATCCTTCACCACTTTCCACAAACCCTCTTGCGAGACACGACCAGAGGCCTTTTTAAAATAGATGTAGTTATGATAGAGGTCAGATTTGTGCTTTAGGTGTTTCTCAGTGAGCAGTCTGATATTAAATATCCTGTCTGTTTTTCTGCCAGAATTTCTTCTGCCTTTCCCTTAAGTTTGTTTAGAATACCTTTTAGCAGTACATTACTTGGGTGGCTAATTAGACTGATTGTTCTATAGTTCTGGCAGAGTCTTAAGTTCATTTTGGGGGGAATGGGTATCATCAGTGATTGTGTGCGCTCCTTTGGTCACTTCTTTGTTTCCCATATCTTCTAACAAGTAACTATCAGAGCCTTGATAAATTTTGGCCCTCCTTGTTTTAGGAGATCTGATAGAGTGTTATCGATTCCTGGAGATTTACCATCTTTGAGCATGTGTACCGCCTCTTCGATTTCCTCTAGGAGAATTGGAGTATTCTATGTTTCTATGTTCTTATTTGTGGAATTTTTCAGGACGCTGGTGTCATGTCTGGGTTTGTGATTATAAAGGTCTTCGCAAAACTCAGACCTTCGCAAAACTCAGACCTTCGTTTGATGACATGGCCTCGTCTGTGAGTAGCAAGCCAATTATGTCCTCAATGTCAGGTGGTAGTGTGTTGTTTTCTTTTAATTAGCATTCTGAGGGTTTCATAATAAGCTTGCTGTTGCCCTTTTGTATTTCAGCTTCGATGTTTTGGCATTGGTCTTTTATCCACTTTTCTTTGGCTTCCCTCATTTTCTTCCTGACCTTCCTATTCACAGCGTTGTATTGTCGTGCCTTCTAATATGTTAGCTTGATCTTCCTCAAGTCACGTCTTAAATCATATCGGTTCAAGATGTCATCGGTGACCCATGGTTTATTCTTTCTTCTCGTTCTCCCTAAAGCTGTTTCTTGAAGTGCTCCCTTGATGTTGTCGCCTCAAGAGTTAATATTTTCTTCTAGAAAGTTGAGGCCTGCAAACTTGCCACTTACGTTCGTCTCAAACATTGCTGCAACTTTAGATGTCAGCAATATTTGATGTCGAATGATAGTTGTCTTTATTTGGTTTTGGTATTATTAACGTATTATTAAGATGTCCATACATCTATATATTGACATTTATGTTTAGTATCACCATCCACGTTTCATTGATTATTGAATCATATATTTCATCTAGACCTGTGTTTCTTTCCTCTTCTAACTCATATTTAGTTGATAATAACTCTTGTATAATAATAGGAGTAAAGTCTACATTTGGATTGAGAGGAGAAATTCTTTTTTTCTAACATTTCTTTATTCTAATCGAAAAATTACTAGAAATTGATTCTGCTAATAACGAAGCAAGTTGTTTGAGATTATTGTGATTATTGTGATCATGCATTACTTATGGAGATTTTGGTTTGATCATTCAAATGTATATATTGTATGTATTGTCGATGGATCTTAGATTATCTTTGCTAGATTAGAAGCCGCTTTGAGCTTGTTTTATTTGCCATTTAAACTTTTTCATTCTTTTAAATATTTCATAATTAGAATTTGTTGGAGAGTATTTTCATTATCTAATGATTGTTTTATTTAATTTATTACTTATTTTTATACTTCGCGACTTCCCTGCCTTATTATAGTTGTAATCGTTACTGTTATTATTGTTATTCAGATTGAAATAAATAAGGAGTAATTTCTAGGTAATTGTGTTTCGAAATTTATCGATAAATATTTGTAGACTTATTTTTAGTTCTTCGGTTGATTGGATAGTGTTAAATTTGTTATGAGGTAATAGTTGTGCTTCCAAATAATTAGCAAGTTATCTCCATTCACACATTGGAATTAATATTTACCTACTTTCGTCTTTCTTTGATTTGATTGGCTATTATTAGTAATTCTAGTGGTTATAGGAATCATAATATTAAAACTACTAGTGAGTGGTATGCTCCGACGCTAGATCCATTTTATAGTTTAATTTTCAGTTGCCTATTAAAGGGGAAGCTGATAAAGAATGTCGTAAATGACCTATTGTTGATGTTCTGTTATCAAAATATCTGTAGGTTGGGGATCTGGTACTATATGTAAAATAAAGTTATATTTATGCTTAATCTCAAAGTAATATTATCCTTCTTTATGCTATTTTTTTATATAGGTGTTCCAAAATGAATGATGTGCAATAAAGTCTCCCGAAAGTAGAAATTTGATTTTTTAAAGAAACTTTGAATTACCACATATCCTTGTGCTTTGTGGAGTTTGTCTAAGCGTGTATGAAATAAAAGTTTAGTTTATCAATGTGCGTGTATAAAGAGCTATGGAATTACACATTGTAATATGTCTAATTCAGAAGTCTAATCTAGTCCCTGTGAGGCAACTTCACAAGTTGTGATACATTGTATTGAATGAAAAAGAAAATTCTTCTCTTTTGTAAAACTTTAAGCTTGCAACAAGAGTCCATGAAAATGAAAACAAAATATCAATAACTGAACCATAAAGGTTTAAATAATATTTACATTGGTTCACGCTGTTGAGGTTGACGTTACTTATTTCAATTTGATTCATTAGTATTCATGATTTTTTCGGTGTTTGTATTTTAAACTAATTGTAAAAGCCATTTTTAACTATTTTTGTCACAGTTATCAAATGGTTCTCTGATATTGTGTTAATTGTTGTGTTGTTGCTCACAGTTAATAGTGAATTTTATAGATGTGGGCCCGTTGTAATTGTGACACGTTCTTTTAATGAGCTAGGATTTTACAGGGCAGTTTCTATAACATTGTGAGGTGGACAAGCAATGGTAGCATATCATCTCCATAGAGGTTAACGCACTCTTTACTGATGAGTAAATTTTGGGATTATTTATCACTCAGTTCAAATTTTATACTTTCGCGATTTGATTGTTCAACTTTGTTTTGTTGATTAGACATTTTGCCGAATGGGGTTTATATACATCAACCCTTGCTCTTAAGGAGCGTTCTTCCATATCATTATGTACCATATGAATTACTGCAGAGTACATAGGGTTGATCATAAATAAACCACATCCTTTTAAAACCCCAACCACAGTAGTTTTAAATTCTGCTTCTTGGTCTGTGGGTAATGTTAGTGTTAGTTTTTCTAGCTAGTATTTTTATCACTTTTATTACACCAATTGATACAGCCACTTACTGTTTCCCAGAGAGACACATCTTTATTGTGGTTGATGTATTGGTATACTAGAAAAGGTTTGAACGTAAATGAACTAAATCTATAATTTTGTTTTAGTTTTTAACTGATAGGGGTGTTTTGTTAGGTTTAATGTTTTTCTTCACAACAGTGGTCCAAATGTTTTGAATTTGTTTGTTTGTATTGTCCATTACCTGTCAGTTCTTGTTGTTATTTATTATTTTGGCAGTATCGGTAGAGGGTTGGACGCCATGCTTTGATGCATAGAGTTACGGCCCTTGCCATTCTGAGTTCAAATCCCGCCTAGGTTAACTTTGCCTTTCATCCTTACGGGGTCGATAAAATAAAGTACCAGTAATGCACTGGGATAATTGCTGGCCTTGTGCCAAAAGTAGAAACAATTATTTGACTGGTTGGTGTGTTTAATTAGTTCCTTTAATGATCATATGTCATTTTCTAGTTCGTTGAATTTGGTCGAAATCATAATTCCATCTGCTAGTGTTGTTAATAATCTTGGTTAATAATTGGTCAGTGCTTTATTATTTGATTTATCATTGAATAAAATTGAAATGATCTCGAATGGCCTCCATTCCTCACCACAGTTTCTATAACCTCCATTTATACACACACACACACACACACGACTCCATCCATCACATCAATACGCACTCAGTTACAAAAGCGTTATATTCATCTGCATACGCATAACTGTCACGTTTCTACACGCAAACATGCACATCTACTCTATTGGTGCCACCACACACATGATTTAGCCTTTCATGCACACAAAGATGCATACACATAGACTGTTGCACCATATACACATACATCCTCCCCCACCCTTAATTTCAATAAATATCACCTACACCACTCCCTCTACCACCAGTCCCTCTATACGTTTAGATGCATGTACGCATATGTGTATGCGTTGAAACGTACTTATGTGCACGTATTCAGGTATTACACGCAGCACTTTATGGCTCTCGTTCGAGGATGCAGGTGTGCTTGAGTCTCCTGTTCGTGCTGCTTGTGCATGTGGTGCCCACTGTCAGAGCCAGGGCTCCGACAGTAGTAAATGCTGCCAACATTTACTCCACTCTCACCTCCTGGTTCTATCCCCACCACATACTCAGTGACGCTACACTTTGTAGTGAGGCGGTTCTGTGGTTGTACTGTGGTAACCTCCTATTTCCTGTTTCGCAGTATCCCTTATGATCATACCCAGGACATGGAACAGGATGACGAAAATGCTTGCCACCACCTTCCTACAACACTTTATGATTGCTTCTATTTATGAATGTGCCTATATGTGAAGGCGGGGAATTGGCAGAGTCCTTAAGACGTCGGATAGAATACTTTACGGTATTCGTCCCACCCCATTGCGTGCTCTGAGTTCAAATCCCGCCGGGGTCAACTTTGTTTTTCATCCTTTCGAGGTCGATAAAAAAAGTACCAGTTCAGTCCTGGGGTCGATTCTTCCTCTATAGAAAAAATCGGCTGTGTTCAGACCTGGAGAGGATTGGGCTCCGCCAGGTTTAAAAGTTCCCTAGACACGCCGTATGACGGTGCTTCTACGGCTCCACAAGGAATTATGGGGGATCTGTATATGTACAGACATGTACATATAAATAGGTGCACTCCGCTCACACGTATGCATGTGAATATGTACGTGCATGCATGTGTACGCCTACACATATATCTAACCAGTCATCCACTGATACTCCCTGCATTGATTAGCTTTGCACACACACACACACAGAGACACACGCGCGCGCGCGCGAGCGCGGGTTCATGTCCTCTCAAAGTACACAAGGGTTATCTGCATTTCAAAATCTAAGATAAATTCTGACCAAACACCTCCAAAATAGGTGACTATACACATACGTGCTTTCTACTTATCCCCATGAAAAAATTATTTGCGTTTCTTCCTTTTCCTAATCTCGTTTTTTTTTCTATTCTTTTATCTTCCATTTTATGTTCTAATGAAATACTAATGTCCGAAACGTTATGACATGTTTCTATTGCATCAATCATTAAACTAATATATTTCTTCATAGCATTGTGTCGTTTGCCTGCGTTGTCTGCTTGTTTACTTTTCGAGCGCGCGCACACACACACACACACACACACACACACACACACACACACACACACACACACACACACACACACACACACACACATATACATGTAAGTATATGTGTATAAATGAAAAAAGTTCCATACAAATCGAAGATTATGTGGAAAAAGTAATAGTGGTAAAGCACAGGCGTATATCTAGAGATTTTTTTTTTTAATGCGATCGAATAAATATTTCTGTAATTGTTACATTAAATGAATTTTTATTACTTCTCACAATATTGCAGTTCTAGTGGTCTTATTTGCGCCAGTCACCAATCCGGTACTTTCTCGTAGCCGTGAAGAATAGGCTTTTTAGAGGCAGCCTTTTAATCACCTCGTTACTACATCACTGGGTTGTGATACTTTTCTTGGGAGTTAATGATGTCATCCATTGCTCAATCTCTCATAGTAGTTTACCCTTGCCGGCTGCTTATTCATCCGGCAGGTTCACCCATATATCGCAACAAACCATCATGTCTGGTGGCCGTATCACTATCCGCAACATGCGACCCGTTCTCTAGCAGAACAGTTCTGCCATATAGTTATCTGCAACTTGAGATTACCTAAAGCCAACAAACCTGACAGGTCATAGTCGACCTATAGGATAAACCGTGAAGTCAGGACCAGGTATGCAGATACTATTGCATCCAAATTCAGAGAACTGAGGACGTTGTAACGGAGTGGAGATTATTCAGCTCATCAGTTTCTGCTTCAGCTGTTAAATGCTGCGTGCGAAAGAGGCTTGGTGTGGTGCCGGATGGCAAGAGGACCCCTTTGTTCAAACAAGAGGTTAAAGATGCCACCCGAGCAAAGAAATAGAGTTGGTTTAGAAATAGGTCTCCCTCCTTGCACCTGCAATACAAGCAGGTATGAAAAATCGCAGCAGATACAGTAAAGGTGTCCAAAGTTAAGACATAAGCGGATTTTGGAGTAAAGCTGGAATCTGACTTCAGATCAGCAAATAAAGTATTCTGGCTGACCATCCACCGACTTCGTAATAAAAATTCCTCCTCCACACCTGCTCTCAGGATCGCACCTGGGGGTTTTCCATTCTTCGGAGAGGCGCATCCTCGTGTGGTAGAGAGAATATTTTGTTGATCTCCTAAAACGGATCGCAACAGCAGCTTCTGATGTACACGATGTACATCTGGGAACGATGACTAATATTCGGGAGCCTGTTGTTACATAAGCAACTAAAGTGCTCAAATGTGGCAAGGGCGCCGAGGAGGACAACATTCGGCACGCTATGTTAAAAGAGAAAGTATTCTCTGGCCGACACGTGCGTGCCGAATGGCCTGGATCTCTGAAAAGGGAGAAAAGAGAGATTGTTCCTATTATGGAGGGATCTCCTTGTTAAGTCTTCCCGGTAAAGTCTATGCTAAGTGTCTGGTGAAGCAATGTAGGGAGAGTGTCGAGTCCAAGCTAGCTGATGAACAGTGACTTTTTTCGCCCCAGATGCAGCACAGCCAACCACATATTCACACTGTGGCAGGTCTTTGAGAAATCATGGGATGTTGCCAAGTGGTATATTCTTGCTTTGTAGACCTCAAAAAGGCATATGACCGAGTTCCACGGGATCTGCTGTGGAAGATTGTGCAGGAGTATAGGATCGATGGTCAGCTTCTTGATGTCTTGATGTCTGTTTACGAATACCCTAATCTTTATGTTCGGATAAATAATACTAAATTGAAACCATTCAATGTGGGAGTCCGACTCCGCCATGAGTCCGTGCTGTCACGTATCCCGTTCATTCTTTTCACGAAGTTTTATAAAATATTACGAATTTCGATTGGTGTATCAATGTTATGAAATATGAAAAAAGTTTGTTCTCATATTCTGTGGTCAGTTAGAACATATGCGAATTTCTCTTAAAATATCTTCCTATGTATATTCTTTATGAAGGTGGGATGTTGAGGGTGGAAATAGGTTCAACAGGTTAGCATTCGATTGACTTACTAGAATATTCTATTGATTTAAAAAGACAGTCCCCTTTGTACTCAGAATAAAGTCCTGGATGGCATTTTGTAGTTCTGTGGTTTGTGTATGTATGTGTGTGTGTGTGTGTGTGTGTGTGTGTGTGTGTGTGTGTGTGTGTGTGTGTGTGTGTGTGCGTGCGTGCGTGCGTGTGTGTGTGTGTGTGTGTATTTTCAGGTTTTGTAAATAAATACAAGAACGAAAGAAAAAATAAATAGAAATAGCTTAAGATTATTGAAAGTTCTATTGAAAATGCAAAGGCAAATATATAAATAAAAAGTAGATGATATTAATATAATAAAATATTTTTGAAGGGAAATGTTTTCAATCACGAAGAATTGTTTTTGGTGTGGTGATAACTTTAGGGAGGTTATACGTTGAAATATGTATTTTTCTTTTCCACCAAGCGTGAAACTAATAGGACTCTTGCATCTCTGTGTTTCTCTTGTTTATCTTGAACTTTATATATATATATATATATATATATATATATATATATATATATATATATATATATATAACAGATTAGAAGCACTCAACAGAATTTCTTCTGGAATATAATATCAATAATATTAATAAATGGAAACACTCCAAATGCCCCAGAATGAGAGCAAATGTATGATAAAGTAATTTTGTACCGTGTGCAAAGGCAAAAGCACGGTGGACCTTGAGCCAATGCTCTGCAACAATATATATATATATATATATATATATATATATTTAAATTCAACCAACCAGTCAGGGTGTGCTTTCCACGACTGTCTGCCACAATTTTGGAGGTCACGCGATAGCACGAGCGTGAACTGCTAGAATTGGCAAACTAGTGAACTCGTTCATCGGCTACACACTAGAGAACGATACGTTATTGTCGGACATCCTGCTCATGAGTCGCAATTAAGCCAGATTACGTAACATTTACCGATTCTAATGGTTCTCTGCATATATCACTTATA
>OZ024742.1:69637407-69804907 GCA_964016885.1 Eledone cirrhosa | reverse complement strand
ATTCGCGTAGGAGTGAGATGAGTAAATATAATATCTGATTTGATATTGACGTGTTTGTTATAATAGTTCGATTTAATAATTTGAAATGATTTTTATTTCATAGCTTAGTCAATGTATAACAGGGTGCTACACTCCTGCGAATCTTAATTAGCGTCAAACATGTAAAAATATTCTAAACTGGAATTGAAAGCCTCCTCTGAAGTTCGTTATCTAAGATATTCGCTAGCTATAATTTATCACCCAGGATTAGGGACATTTACAAAGTGATGAATATGCGGCTTTCATGATTTTTACAAATATATTTAGTTACTACCAGTGTGGGAGAGGACATCTTGAAGCAGTTCATTAAAAACTATCAAGATTGGAGACACAATATGTTGTAAAAGATCTACCAATTATAAACAAAATTTTAGAGTACATCGAGGTTATGAAAATATTTAGCAACCTTCTAGCTACTTTGCAGCTTCTCTTGATTTCAATTTATTTTTTATCTTTTTTTATGCTTATTTTGTCTCTCTTTGGCCTTTCCTATAAACATTTATTTTATGTTTTTTAATATTTTAATTTCTAATTTTCTTTGACAACTTAAGAAGTACTAGTTACTAGCTGTATACGGACATCTAAATTCATTAAATGAATAACTAAATAGATAAATAAATAGAAAGAATAAAATGAATTGAAATCTGCTTCAAAATAGAATGGAAATTGTATCACTTACTCTGATAAGTAATCTCTTAATCTATGAATCCGATCAATAATGGACGTTTTTTTTTATTGAGATGTACCTATAATTGTGTATATGTTTGTGTGCATGTATGTGTGTGCGTGTTTCTGAATGTGTATGTGTTTGGGTGTGGTTAACCTTTGTAATTGAATAGCTCTTTATATTGATACTTAATATAAATGCATATGGTTACATAAATAATGTCAAGTCTCCAGAGTGTAAAGTGTTTTTTTTTTTCTCCACGGCAACTGTTGAGTCTGTTATGTATTATACAAACATTATATTATATATTTACAAACATTATATTATATATTTCGCCTCACAAAATATATGAAACATGTCACTTGAACATTATCGGATGCTTCATCACTTCAATTGTACAGTATATACATTTTACCAACACTATAGTAAATGTATCACTACTATATCTTACCTAATGAAGACGACGTTATATACATTACCTAAACGATATATGACATGCATCATTGTAGGACAACATTATAAACACATTACAACAGATGAGCCAATTTTCTCATCTGCACTATCACCACAACTACAACCACTACCACCATCACAACATCACTACCACCACCACTACAGCTACTATCACCACCACTACAGCCACTATCACCACCACTACAGTCACTCAGTCACTATTACCACCACTACAGCCACTACCACAACCATTACAGCTATAGTTACCACAGCAACCACTATTACCACCACCACCACTACAGACACTATCACCATCACAACAATAACTACCGCCACCACTACAGCCACTGTCACCACCACTACAGATACTGTCACCACTACAGGTATTAGTTTTACTTTAGCCACAGACACTGCATTTACAATAACCTTCAAAGATATCCGTAGCCGACACCACGAGACACCTCTCTCACTATTTCTCGCATGACAGCTACCATCATTGCTACATTTACCAATACCACATTATTATCCTTGACAGTACAACATCCACTACCATTTTAATTACCACTACTACGTCCGCCACCATTACAGCAACCACCATCACTACAGCTACCATCATTGCATCCCTCTCCACTACAGTCACCACTACAGATTCTACCACTATAGCTGCTACAACTTTCACCGCCATTACAGACACCATCACCACCACCACCAATATAGACAATAGCATGTGTCCACCATCACAGAGATCATCACTACTACCACTGCCATCAATACAACCTGCAATATAAAATATACCACTACCGCCAACTCCACCCCATTCACTAACGATATAAACTAAACTACCACAACAATAACAACAACTGCAACAATAATCAAAGGCTCACTACAAATACAGGCGGCTCCGAGAAGCAGCAAAATAATGGCAAAATGTTCGCCAAACTCAAGAGTATCAGTTATTTCAGAACACGAACAAAAGAATAATAATTCACAAAGTCAGCATCATACTCCCTCTGTTATCACCAGTGTTGCCTTATCTTTTTGTAGCACTTCCACTAATATTGACCACTGGCGATCGAAACAAGATCCAAGTAAAGAAATTCTGATGGAAACGTTTAAACCCTTAATATATTTCACACTATTCAGCGGTCAAGAGATGCAACCTTCAAATTATTTAACCAGGCCTCAACAGAAGTTATTTAAAGTTTTCCAGTGTATTGTTTTTCTATTATTACTTTGGAATCTAATACGGCTATGTATAATGGTAGACACAGAGTTGAGTAAAGGGAAATTTATCGTTTACTTAAACTTCGTGTTCTTCTATTTTATGGAAATTTTGAATCATGGCATGAAATTTATCATTAATAATGTGTTTGGCAGAAGATTAATCAAGAAATTTACGACTTATGTTTTTCTGAAGAACCAAGATTATTTCAGGAAATTAAAGTGGACCATTAAATTGACTGTAGTGATTTCAGCTATCGTAATAATCCTTGCTATATCAATTATCCTAATATTCAGTAATAGTGAATTCATGAATACTACAATGAACACCTTAACACAAATACCAATATGGAGAAATCCAGTAGCTGAAACTATAAACTACCTACTTTTAAGTTGGTTCATCGCATCTAGGATACTAAGCGACGAGATGTTACTTTATTTCCTGGTGAAAATAATATGTTCCGAGCTACATGCACTCACGCAGGAATTGAAGCTGCTAGACGACAAACAAAAAACAACTAACAACATTAACAGCAAGTTGATTTATCTTCAGAAGAAATATGAAGAGATAATGGAGCTGTTGGATCGAATCAACACACAATTCTCCATCTATATAGTCGACCTCTTCTTATTCACTCTTATCGTTGCGTGTATGCTGATTTACGTCATATTTCAGACGGATGTGAATTTTGATGAAAAAATGGTAGTATCCTCAATGACAGTAACACAAACTTTGTTGGCAATCTTTGCTCTCTATAGCGGTATCTCAATACAGTTTGCTGTACGTTGATTTTCATATTTATATACCTTTACACACACACACACACACACACACACACACACACACACACACACGCGCACACACATAGACGCACACATACTCATGCATCAACACACACATACATATTAACGAGTTTATTATTTTCTTATACGCAATTTATGTTTAGTTTCAAAGTGCTTATGCACGTATATGCAAAGACACACACACATATGCGTACACTACAAACACACAAGTAGTAACGTACCTTGTGTGGCGCAGAAAGGGGACAATGCACATGCATGCAAGACATCACGTCACACGTCATAAGTATGGTACAGTGGTCATACCTCAAGCATTTTGTATATATATATATATATATGAGAAAGGGTGTGGTAAGATACCAGGTGGACCATAACGCACCAGAGTACTCGATACTTGGGGTAGTACAGTGGGTAATATGAAAAAATTCAGGACCCCGACGGCTGAGGTCGGATCTAGCTCTTGAAACACACACACACACGCACACACACATATATATAAATAATATAAGATCAAAAGATGGTTAAAAGAGTTCCAAGTATTTTATTATACGCATTTCAAAAACAAATATCATCATGAGATGACATCTACGTTTTCATCAGATAAAATAGGGATACATGATATAAAGGTTAAAAAACACTTGTGAACAGTGAAGTTATAAATCAACATATGTTGATTTATAACTTCACTGTTCACAAGTGTTTTTTAACCTTTATATCATGTATCCCTATTTTATCTGATGAAAACGTAGATGTCATCTCATGATGATATTTGTTTTTGAAATGCGTATAATAAAATACTTGGAACTCTTTTAACCATCTTTTGATCTTATATTATTTATACTCCAGTCCTACAAACTGTAGAGTGCTACTTATCCGATATTTGCATTGCTTTATTGTGCTACAATAAAACTCACCTCCTACACATATATATATATATATAGAGAGAGAGAGAGGGGGAGGGGGTGAAAATATATAAACGTAACAGAGAGTAACTATTGCTGTGTTTCTCTGTAATAATTGTTGGTAGTGTACTTCTCAGTACTGTGTTTGGATCTAGTGAGATTAATAATGTTGTAACAGTGTACAGGTGTTTATATTTATATATATGTGTGTGTGTGTGTGTGTGTGATTACTCTTTATGTATGTGTGTGTCATACGCACGCGTGTCATTGTTTGCATAATATTCATTTCAGGAAACTAAAACAACATATTTAGAATTTCTTGCAAATCTTCCCTTTACCGCCATTTGGAGGATTCTAGTTAATTGTATTTGTTTCTCCGCGAAAAATCCCAGCATTCCCATTCAAATCTGTGGTTATATTATAATCTGAGTTGGAGATAATGTGTTTGTAGAATAGTGTTGAAGTTGTGTTCTCGCTTAATATAACAGCGTCCCGGGGGAGGATTTTTTAGTAGTGCCCAGGAAAAATGTAGATGTGTCTATGTGTTGTGTCTTTCAGGATGTTAGAAATAGCAGCGAAATATTCAGATTTCAATTTAACGTTTGTTCTTTGTGGTTGTCATTGTTGTTGTTGTTACAGATCCTGTTGTTAATAATATTGCTGTTGTCCTTACCGTTGTTGTTATTATTGTTGTGACGGATGTGTTATTTATGAGGATGTTGCTAAAGCCGTTAATGTTATAATTACTAGTGTTGCGATTGTTATAGTTTTTCTTACTGTTGTTGTAATTGTTGTTGGTGTTCTCGCTGCTGATGTTTGTCTTGTTATTGTATTTATTGGTGTTATTTTAGTTATTGGCATTACTGATGCGGTTGTTAAAGTTCTTGTTAATATACGCCACACAAAATCCCACGTTTTCAAATATTATCAAATTAGGAAACATCTACGTGACCAAGTGATCTGCTAGAAAGCGCAGCCAAATTTCCATTAAATCATATTTTACTGTCTTGAAAGGGAAACATTGGATGGAGTAGACCAGGGTCATGCAACATTTGGTCCGCGGGCCACAATTTGACCCGCCAGACAAGTAAGAGTGGCCCGCAATGACCGTTTTTAATTTTTACCTTGTAGGCTGATATAGAATCTTTTGGTAACCGTAATACAATGTTCTGTTAGTTGACCTATACTAAAGGGCTTCACTGATACGGTTATGTGTCATAATTTCCCAGTTCCATGTTATGGAAAGAAGTTGTGGTGAATCTTTGGAAAGGTGCTTAATAAATATTAATGGCCCTAATAGTTGTTCCGATGTTCAAAAGTGGCCCGCCAATGGAATATGTTGCACACCCCTGGTGTAGACACATTATATGATGTAGATTACGATACACTTAAAAAATAAGATAGTTCTGGCTAGAATGCTTTCAAGTATTGATCTGCTCAATGAAGATTGAAAGTGGGCTCAGGTATACGAAAGAACAACAATTGTAGCTAATTTAAGAAGGACTATTGAGTCGCTCATCCTGTTAAAAATAACAGTCAAATATTGCTCAAATCACACACTAGATTCTTGAGGGACGCGACAGTCGAGTGGAGAAACGGTCGTTTAGTATCAACCTGTGGCACAACAATAACACCACCATCACCACCATCACCACCGCCACCACCAAAAAAACAACAACATCAGCATCATCAACAACAACAACAACGGCATCACTCCAACCAAAACCGCCACCAACAACAGCAAGAACAACAACAACGTCATTAAACACATGAGTATACTGAAAGCTTTCTTCTCTTTTTTTTTCCTTTAATTCAGGTTAAAGGTCCCATAGACAGTTTGTACCGACTGAGCTTGAAGAATCAGTGGAGCCAAGATACCATGGCCCGGGTCAGTTATTTTAATTGATTATTTTTGGATTTTAATTTTTGGAGGCTTGATTGAATGTATATATACATACATATATATATATATATATATATAATGTAGGAGGTGAGTTTTATTGTAGTACAATAAAGCAATGCAGATATCGGATAAGAAGCACTCTACAGTTTGTGGGACTGGAGTATGCATAATATAAGATCAAAAGATGGTTAAAGGAGTTCCATATATTTTATTATGCGCATTTCAAAAACAAACATCATCAAACAATAATATTTGCGTTTTCATCAGATAAAATAGGAGAACATGATATGAAGGCTAAAAAACACTTGTTAATAGTGCAGTTTTAAATCAACATATCAGTTGATGCCTGACATACCTTGACTATGTTGATGGTTATAATTTAGTCATGGCAGTGATTAGTTATGACAAAACTCAATATTTATATACCCTCTGTATTATATGTAATTTTTCATGTTTCAACTTAAGGTATATAAATATCGAGTTTTGTCATAACTAATCACTGCCATGACTAAATTATAACCATCAACATAGTCAAGGTATGTCAGGCATCAACTTATTTTATCTGATGAGGACGTACTGTTGAAACAGCTCAGTATCTCTGAAATATGTATAATAAAATATATTTGATCACATGAATCTCTATATTTATTAATATTTTGAAGTAATATATATATATATATATATATATATATATATATAGAGAGAGAGAGATGATATATATATACACATAACTAGAGATGATCTAAAGTAACTATCTCTCGTTTATTAGCAGAGGTTAACTTTGCCTTTCATCCTTACGGGGTCGATAAAATAAAGTACCAGTAATGTACTGGAATATTTGCTGGCTTTGTGCCAAAAGGAGAAATAATTATTTTTACCAGGGCTGTGGATTGGCAGTATCGGTAACGGTCGGACGCCATGCTTTGAAGCATAGAGTTACCTCCCTTTATGATCTGAGTTCAAATCCCGCCGAGGTTAACTTTGCCTTTCATCCTTACGGGGTCGATAAAATAAAGTACCAGTAAAGCACTGGGATAATTGCTGGCCTTGAGCCAAAAGTAGAAACAATTACTTTTACCATTATATATATATATATATATATAAAATATTAAACAAATAATGAATAAACAATTCCTTATATTAAACAAAAAAAGTTCATTATTTAACGATCGTTTCTAGGATATATATGTGTTAGAATTGGTATGCATATTCAACAGATCTATGTACAAAATTATACAAAATTATACAAATTATCAAGATTAAATATACATACCAAACACATATATACGCCGTCTTCAGAAATAAATAAATATTATTTCTGAAGACGGCGTATATATGTGTTTGGTATGTATATTTAATCTTGATAATTTGTATAATTTTGTATAATTTTGTACATAGATCTGTTGAATATGCATACCAATTCTAACACATATATATCCTAGAAACGATCGTTAAATAATGAACTTTTTTTGTTTAATATAAGGAATTGTTTATTCATTATTTGTTTAATATTTTATCTTGACTCTGTATACCGTTTATCTTTCACCGAAAGTGGTTTTTCATTACATCTCTTCTTTCCATGATATCCGGAATACATTGAGTTCTCCATACGGATTGGACACTACCGTAAACTCTTGGTAGATTTATCTACATATATATATATATATATATATATAAGTTGCGTCAGTCGAACTCCATTACATTATTTACCTCTGATCAAATCCTCAGAATACTCAGTATTCTGAGGATTTTATCAGAGGTAAATAATGTAATGGAGATCGAGTGACGCAACTTTGAGCGATCAGCGGCCTCTAGACTCACCTGATCAATGAAACAATTGTTAATACCTGAAATAAAGCCCCTTGTTGTACAGCCAACCATGTTACTCTTCATTCTTTCACTATTATTACTCCAAGTATAACCTACATAGGAATTATCACGAACTTGCTGCCTGACTATGGAAACATCTTTTTGAGTTAAACATAGCCGTACGTTAAAACTATCCACGACGCAGAGTACTCACAACCTCTACCTGGATTACCTATAACGATAACTTGTTACCCCATATATATATATATATATGAATGTAAGTATAGTATATTTGGTAATATACCGTATGCTTAATTAAAAACATGTTGAAGACCATACGCTATCAGTTTTAAAGTAGTGACTATGTCACTTACTTAAGTTTTCATATATATATATATATAATGGTAAAAATAATAAACGAAAGATAGTTACTTTAGATCAGCTCTATTTATTTTATTATTGCATATTTCGAAGATGCAAGGCTTATGTATAACATAATCCAAAACATGTTCTCGGCAGACAAAATGCATAGGAGATGCAGGATTCTTTTTATATACTGGCGGTCAAACGAGCTGGACAGATAGGTGACAACCAAGCATATGATTAGAAAAAAAAACCAACACAGGAGACGTTACGTGAGTGGGAGAAAAATACAGTTGGACTTAACATTTTTGAAATTATTTAAAATATGACGTTATTAGATTGGCCAAAAAATATATATATAGACCGTTAGACAGTTTATATGTTACTTATATTAGCTTAAGATAGATACTATACCAAAAATAATATATACTATACCAAAGAAAAAATATTCGAGGATGCTAAAGTAATATTGTAACTATAGAAGAAAAATTAGGATAACAAAATTCAAAGGTAAATTATCTATGCTTATGTATAATTTAAATTGATATGATATGAGTGGAAACATTTAACAATTGGTATGGGTTTTTTATGTAATTGATTTGGTTATAATACTATGAGATAAATTATTTAGATCAAAAGAAGTGCTTAATTTATCCTTTCAACAATTATATTTAAGTAGGTATTATACGAATAGAGGAAAATATTAACTATTGTGATTTTGGAAAACATTTATCAAGAGAATTAAAGAAAAGATAAGTTAAGTTCTTGATTCCTAAAGATAATGGTGGACTATACCACATAACAGAACGGTATCAAACTCTTTTACAAGACCTATTGGTTTTATAGGAGTTAACAATACGTTTAGACAGCTTAGCAAATCAAATATAGTGATCGGCAGTCCAGCCGCATTACCACAGCAACGGAAAATACAGGACATAGTAAAATATTTTAGACTGACCTGGACACATAACAGAACGGTATCAAACTCTTTTACAAGACCTATTGGTTTTATAGGAGTTATATCGAGTCGAAATAGGATTTGTCCTGACTCCATATCTTAGGTTTTGATTATCAGCATTATTAGAATTATTATAAACTGTATGTGTGTTGTGTTAATATCTATTGTATGCTGATTTCTATACGGGGTGGAGGGTGTAATGAATTTTGTCTATGTACACAATTTTATCAGGGTAACCTGCTCTATTTAAAGCATTGTTATAGTATTTAGCCTTACTCTCGAAAATTTCTTTGTTAGCTGAGAGTGTGGAGATTCTTTGTTGAACACTATTAACTATGGCCCTTTTAGCGATTCTAGGATGGTTTGAATGGAAGCTAACATAATTAAGGTTTTCGTTTGATATATGGAATGGATAGATATATATACGAGATTGTTTCGTATAAGCTGGTCTCTCCACGTCGTTTTCTTCACTCGTAAAAAAGAAACCTCGTTAAAACAATAATTTACCTGTATAAAAACCAGTTTCAAAACATTGTAAATTAGAAATATGTACATATCTGAATTTCTGAAAACATGGCCTGTATTCTCTAAAAAAATCTGTCTTTTCATCGATATTTGTGAAACATGTACTTGAGCACGTGCTACAGTAAGTCAATTTATTTTATCTATTTTAAACCTGCAAGCCTTGTTTATATATTCTATATCCGATACATCGTTATGTTTTCACTTTAAATACTGGGTAAATGATATTTGTATTCTATTCCTATCTTCCTTTTTTTGTTTCATATTTTCAATAATTGCTTTGGTGTCTGAAGGACATACACTATACAAATTCTTATTTTTATTTTTATTTTTATTTTGCCACAGGCAGAACGTACAATAATCAGTTTTGTTTATCTTATTTCTCAATATTTTTTACTTATCTTATTTTCTGAGATAGTAATTGTATTTTGCTTTATTTATGTTTTTAATTGGTGCCCTGTATTGTTATTTTTCGTTAAGGTAAGGTATTATGATTGTAGAGTAATAGTAATTGTATTTCGTTTTTTTTAAAAAAATAATTGATTATTATAATTGAAGTATGGAAGTCAATACAGATACAAAGGCTCTGGTAAATGTGATGCGAATTCATTGAAACAGGAAACTAAAGGAACTAGAAATCATGCTCAGTTTCTCTTTCAAACAAACTAATTAAGAAGATCCTGCAGAGCTGTGGTTTCGGCACAGATACAGCGAAAGAGAATTGTTTTCGTGACTACTCACTTGTTAGTCCACGCATGGATCAGCTGAGTCATATTTTCACAGAAGAGACGAAAGAAGACCAAAAAGAAAAAAAGAAATACGAGTTGCAAAGGACCCATGGAAGCCCTGAAGGAAAGTCGCCGAGAGGGAGATGGTTTGTGCCGCAGACAACATCAGTGAAGAAGATGGATAACAAAATGAAATATTGGAATGCAGCAAAGGTAAACTATAGAACGGACGCTACTAAGAAGAAAAACGCATATAAACAGACAGGAGATAACCAGTGGCTAAATGTCAAGGGGTAGAAGACTAGAACTAATAAAACAGAGACCATGGGAAAAAGAAAGCCCAAGAACTCTCTAAGTTCTACAAGAAATGGACCTCCTGGCATGGGGAAGCTGGGACATGCTGCAGTTTTGCACACCCGGGCCCTATGCAAGTTGCGCCTTCCTGCTCATGCCAACTACTCAAGCCAAAACCATCATGTGCAACCAACACAGTACTCAGGATCACTGCCTAGGAAGTATGCCGAGGTTGCAAACACTGCCCGATGAAGAGGAAACAGTATGTGGAAGCAGTACAAGCTGTAGCTGCAGAACAACAGTCTTTCTTAAAAGTATAGCGGCAAAGATTGTGAGACAGTTGACTTGGTTTCATCAAATACAACGCCAAAGTCAGTCACATCAACACTTGCGACCACCACAAATAAAGGGCCCAGGGTGGCTACCACTGATACCCATGCAAATGACATATCAGCAGCCACCATTGACACCACAAATGTCACACAAGTGCTATTTCTAAATGTCAGACGCCTGGTATAACTGAACAATTAGATCCAATTAGAAAGTAAAATCAATTAAAGATGTTCATATTTTTTCAATTTATAGGGAAATTCCTGGCATGATTACATACCTACATGTTAGATATGTGCATATATTTACACGTTGGTTCAGTCTCGGTTACACGCTCTGTATATATACAGATTTATCTATCTATATATCGCCCCTCGAGTGCCTTCAGGCGCTCACAGCCCTCTACCAAGCGGAAACAGCAATCAGCGGAGACTCCACTTCGACATTCTATAGGGGATTAGTGGAGGATAAGAGCGATAACGTTCTCGGGGAAACTCTAGGCATCGAGGAGGACGAACTGACCAGTCTGTTCGGGAGGATTTTCCGTCCGGGCCTATGGATAACTTCCGGAGGTCTCTGGCCTGGCACTGCTACCGAGGAGCTCTACCAGTTCGAGACAAAATCTACAGGCACGGACGCCCTGGCAGAGATCCTGCCAAAATGACCTGTCCAAGATGCGAGCAGAACATCAAAACCATTCTGCACGTAATTGTTCAGTGTCCAGGGGTGACCGACCTGTGGAGTTCTGTTGAACAGCTACTGTCATGCGTGGGATGCATCCAGTTGTCAGCTGAGTCCATAGTGAGGATGACCCCATTTAAGAATGAAGGAGAGGCGGTTTTCCTCTGTCTGGTGGCTATGGCGAAAGAGGTAATATGGTGGACGAGCTTAAAAGGACTGAGGACAAACACCTTTCTCTCGGGACAACAACTCATCCCCTTCTTTAAGTACCACTTCAGAAGGAAGGTGAGAGTGGTGAGAGATGTGCTACACCCCAGTAAATTCGCTGAAAGGTGAGTGAATGTGGCGAAAATGGTCCGAGTGAATGGG
The DNA here is from genome assembly GCA_964016885.1 of Eledone cirrhosa. NCBI lineage: Eukaryota > Metazoa > Mollusca > Cephalopoda > Octopoda > Eledonidae > Eledone > Eledone cirrhosa. The sequence goes on along the minus strand of OZ024742.1, from coordinate 69,792,867 downwards.
CCTTCTCTGTATATAAACCTGTAGGTTGAGGAAGATAAACAGAGGGAAGACGGGAAGACCTACAAAACGTGTTCCTGGTAGTGAGGGTTGTTCTATCCACGGGGTGTTAAACAAACCTGTAGCAACGTGCCCCCCTATTGGGGATTTTAATTGTTATTTTATTATATATATAGTTTATTGTTATTTATTAATGTTAAAGTTATATGATTTTTATGTAAAACCCCCGCCGTTACGTCTTATAATGTCCCATCTTTGTACCCGCCTGTGACAAATAAAGAAAGATATCTATCTATCTATCTATCTATCTTGATAGAGTAAGACACGCTTCACATCGGCTCCGCTATTCCATCGGAATTTACCCTTACTATAGTAAGTACCAGATACATTTTTCAGTGCAACACATTTGGAACACTAACCTGTTATTTAGGGAAACATTTTTACATTTACCCCCTTTTTAGGGGGTAAAATAAATATCTATTTTGCTGTAAAATTTCTTTCTTGGCAGCATGGCGGAAAAGATGGCAGACATGTCTGCCATTAGCTCTGCCACGCCCCCCAAGTCTGAAGAACAAAAAATAAATACAACAAAATTAGACAACGAAACAAACAAGGAAAATGAAAAAACAAAGGTTACGGAAAATGAGCAAACGGAAAACAAACAAACAGAAAATAATAATACAAATAACAACAAGGCAACTTTCGCCCAGAAAACAAAACAGTCCATAACATATACACCAACTGCCGCCAGAGAAAAACTGGGCGAAGCAAAGAAACACATAGTCTTGGGGGAGAACGGAATGTTTTCCATTAACTCCCCCCCAGAATTCAAGAAAGCGAGAACAGAGAGCACAGTTCTCTTCAGAACAATATTAAACCAAACGAGAAAGCCAGCACAGCCCAGCCAAATGGAGATAGAGTTGGTCCTAAAAGACTATATGAAGAATATTCTCTTCATACGAAAGGACCGACTCTAGGGCAGCATTTCGGTCTTAACAAAAGACAAGGAAACGGCGCAGAAGCTTTCCCTAAGCCCAATCTCATCGACAACATACAGCTTCTATCCCTCCTACATGGGTAGAAGAACACAGAGAGTCAAAGTACAAACAATGCTGCCCACAATGGACTTCTGGTGGGCTATTGCTGGCTTCATAGACATGGGCGAGGGCACAGTGCTGTCAATGGGGAAGGCATCCGGAGATGCGTTCCTGGGAATGGGCCTCGACCTACTAGTCCAAATGAGGCCCGAAAGAATAGCACAAATCCCGGATCGCATCTGGCTGGATGACCTCACCCCAATAGATATAATTGTAGAGGGGAGAAGACCAACATGCTATTTATGCACGGAAAGGGGACACGTTAAGGCTAACTGCCAGAAACGTATCCCCCAAAAAGGACTATTGCCCACACCCACCACAAACAGTACACCAACACCACCCACCTCCAAAAATACACTAATACCACACACAGCAAACAAAATACAGACACCACCAACCACAAGCACAACACAAACATCACCACCACCAGCACCAAACACAAGCACGACACAAAAATCACCACCACCATCACCAACTAAAACACAAACATCACCACCACCATCACCAACCACAAGCACGACACAAACATCACCACCACCACCACCATCACAAAACGCATTCCAAACAAATAATTAAAAAAACAGCAACAAATCTACCCCTCCCGCAAAAAAAAAAAACAACCAGACATCACGTCGCTCCCACCTAGCGCTGAAGAGTTTCCCCAACTTCTGAAGAAGGAGGAGAAGCCTTCAAACAAGTTAAAAGAAAAAAAAGAAAACACACACCCAGCACACCACAAATAACTCACACACAAACACCAACTCCAATCAAAAACACCCCACCCTCAACAAACAAAAATAAATCTGCGCCTCCCCTCTCCGAAACATTGACAGCATCACAAAAAAGACGTTGCAATACACATATATAAATAAAGAAAACAAAAAACTGTTTAAATTAATAAATAATAGCCCTATGGTGCAGACCGAAGGGCCAAACTTTACCTCAACAGAGAACTTCACCCATTTAAAAATGATAAAGGTCCCTCTGGACCTTTATCGTTCCTTAAAAGAACAATTTAGACAGGACGTGAGCCCCCCCCCCCCTGTTTAAAACCGTTAAATCGCGTCCTCTTGAAAGATTTCCCCATAACCTCCCCTCTCCCTGATACAACTCCAAATACCCCAACCCCACCACACTCGGGTACCCCCACACCACCACAAAACATCCCTCCACCCAACACACATGATGCCATGGAAATTACACAACCCGGAGAGGTAGGTGCTTTTCTTTCTTCACTTTCAACACCAAAATAGATCAATTGAGAGTTGGCTGTTTGAACGCGCGTGGCCTGGGCTCAGCTTGGAAGCAAGCAAAGCTTCTAAGTGACCTCAGGTCACAAAGTATAGATGTGATGGTTGTTTGCGAGAGTCGGATCAGCAGCGTGCGACAGCTGGCGCCAGCCTTCGATGACTTTGAGATGCACGCATCTCTCTGTCAACCCGGAGGCGGGGGGGGGGAGTTGCCGTACTGCTGGATAAACGTCTGGCTCTCGACGTACAGATTGTTCACTCGGACCCGGGGGGGGGGGGGGTCGGTTACTGGTGCTGGACGTCGGAGGCGGTGAAGGCGGGGCTTTCAGACTGGTCGGTCTTTATGCCCCCTTCGGGGCGGAAAGAGCCGACTTCTTCCAGCGTCTGGAGACTTTTCTAGGAACATCGCGTTCCCTGCTTTTAGTGGGGGACTGGAATGGAATCCTAGATGCGCGTTGGGACTATGCAGGGGCATGTCCCGATAGATGGGGGTGTAGCAGCCTCAAGGGGTTACTCGATCGATTCGACCTGGTCGATAGATTTTGACTAGATTGTCCAACTGCGCCAACCTGGACCTGAGCAAACCGCAGTGGACAATCTAGATCGTACCTAGATAGGTTTTTGGTTAGGAGTAAGGATAGGGACGTATTTAGTTGTCCAGAATTGCTCATGGTTGGCTATTCAGATCACAAATTAGTGACCTGCGTGGTCAACCTTGATAGAACGCATAGACAGGGTCCCGGTTACTGGAAGATGAACTTGTCCTTGCCGGCAAAGAAAGATTACAGGAACCGGATTAGTAGCTTAGTTAAGATGCGGTTGACGGGAGCGATCGTCAACAGCAGGTGGTGGGTATCTCTAAAGAGAGAGATTAGAGTAAGTTCGATAGGTTACAGTAAGGAACTAGCGGCGAATAGAAATAGGAAGGAAAGGGAGTTAACAGATAAACTAGAAGAGGCGATTAGGAGCGGAGACGTAGCCAGAGTGTTAGCGGCGAGAACGGCGTTGAGCCAGTTCTTTGACGCGAAGCACGAAGGCTGCGTTGTCCGAAGTAAAATACGTGCTTTAGGAAACGAGGGGACCAAAGCTGTTAGCTGGGCCCGCGTGACAGAAGCCAAGAGTGGGATTAAATCCACCATTCGGTCTTTGCGAGACCAGGATGGACGGGTGATCCTTGAACCTGAGCGGATGTGCGAGGCCTTTCAAAGGCACTTTGCTCGACTGTTCGGAGGGGGCGGGGGGCCGGACGGGGATGTGGACTTCGGTCCATACCTCGACGGTCTACCGCGTCTTTCGAGCGGCGAAGCGGAGTGCTGCGAAAGGCCAATCACAGCCACTGAAATCGGGGAAGCGCTCAGCCAATGCAGCAGACGCAAATCTCCGGGTCTCGATGGTCTACCATACGAACTTTATTTAGCTATGCCGGTCTTGTTCTCCGAACTCTTCGAGGCTGTCTATTGCAACTGGCAACAGAACGGGAGAATTCCCTGTTCTGTGACCAAGGGCGTGGTCACGCTAGTGAGGAAGGACGAGAGCAAGGGGGACGACTTAAGTAACTTTAGGCCCATAACGCTGCTGAATGCAGAGTTACAGATTTTGGCCAAGGTGTTGGCGAAGAGGTTGGTGCTTGTGGTGGGTGGTTTGGCGGGAGACGCGCAGACATGCGCTATCCCGTCCAGGTCCATTCACGACAACCTCCACCTCATGCGATACATCATAGAGAGGGTTGGCAACGAACCCGGCTTTGGTGGGGCCCTGATCAACTTGGATCAATCTAAGGCGTTCGATAGGGTCGACCATGGTTACCTGGATGCGGTGCTAGCGGCGGTGGGCTTCGGGCCCGTTTTCAGGGGCTGGATTTCTGCCATGCACAGTGGCAACATCTACTCTAGGATTAAAGTAAACGGCTACCTCTCGGAGCCGTTTCAAATCACCCGGTCCATCAGACAGGGGTGCCCCCTCTCCTCCCTTCTGTACGTATTGACTCTCGAGCCACTGCTGCGGAAGTTGGAGTTGCTGCGGGGCATACCCCTGGAACCGGGATTGCACAAAGCGGTCTCGGCCTATGCCGACGACGTAACAGTAATGGTGGCGGACGCCTCGGAAATCGGGGCGATCGCCACCCTACTGGAGGAATACGAAAGGCTGACGGGGGCTAGGCTGAACCGGGACAAGTCAGTCGGTTTGCAACTCGGAACGTGGAGGGGCAAACCGATGCCGTTAGACGGTGTCGTCGGGCGGTGGACGGAGGGCCCGGTGAAGCTGCTCGGGGTCTGGTTCGGACCGGACCTCCAGGTGGAGAAGAATGGGGGCGAGGTGACGAGCAGGGTGTTTGCGCTGACCCAGAAGTGGGCCAAGTGCAAACTATCACTGAAAGGTCGGGCGGAGGTGACGAACGCTTACATAGCGTCCGTCATCTACTACCGCCTGACCGTCGTGCCTTGCCCCAAGGAAAAGCTCACCATCATGGAACGCATGCTCTTCCAGTTCCTCTGGAAGAAGCGGCCTCCCATGGTGAGGAGATCCATCTGCTGCCAGCACCCTTCGAAAGGAGGGCTGGGTATGCCGTGGCTGTTGATGCTTAGGCACGCATTGAGGCTACGGCATCTACAGGTATTCCTCACCGGCCAGCCGGTGTGGGCCCCGTTTGTGAGGCGAGCCTTCCCACAGCTCGTCTCGCTCACCGAGCTGCAATCCTGGGTGAAGCAAAGACCGAGAAAACTGGGCAACTGGCACACTGAGTGTGCCCAGGCGCTCACGGCTATCTGGCAAGCGGACCCGACTGTCAGTGGAGAATCCACCTCGACATTCTATAGAGGGCTGGTGGCTAGCAGGGGCGACGACACCCTTGGAGAGTCGCTAGGCATGGAGGAGGACGAACTGGCCAGCCTGTTCGGTAGAACTTTCGGCCCGGGACCCATGGACAACTTCCAGAGGTCCCTAGCCTACAGACACGGGCGCCCGGGCAGGGATCCAGCGAAAAAGATCTGTCCCAGATGCGTGCGCGACGAGGAAACCGTTGCGCATGCACTGGTACACTGCCCTGGCGTTGCCGATCTGTGGGGCTACGTCGAACGACTGCTGTCGCGTGTGGCGCCGATTCGATTAACCGCCGAGTCTGTGGTGAACATCAAGCCGCCTCCTCCCTTCAGAAATGAAGCAGAGGCGGTCTTTCTGTGCGTAATAGCCATGATGAAAGAGGTTGTGTGGTGGACGCGCCTGAAAGGTCTGAGGTCGGGTGACTTTCTCTCCGGCCATCACCTGGTTTACTTCTTCCGATACCACTTCGGAAGAAGGATCAGGATGAAGAGAGAAGTGCTTGGCCCCAGACAGTTTTATGAAAGGTGGGTGAAAGAAGCGAGAATGGCTCGTGTAAATGGGCCTTCTCTCTACATTGTTCTGTAGGTGAAGAAGTGAAGAGGAAAGGGGGAGCGCCTCCTCTCTGGGCTTCCCCCGCGAAAAGGGTTGCACACTTTTCGGGGGTATGTGCAATCACCAACACGCCCCCTCCCTTTTGAGGACTTTTTATTATTATATTATTATTGTTATTCCTTTTTTCTTTACTCGATTTATGTAAACTCCCCCACTGTGTATTTGTCCCCTTCTTTTGTGCCCTCGTGGCAAATAAATAGAAATTTATCTATCTATCTATCTATCTATCTATCTATCTATCTCTCTATCAGACGTGTGTCACTTCGCGGAGAAGTTTCCGTTAATTTATGTAAGGAAAAAACGTGAGTTTTTAGTTCAATTTTATATCATTGTGTAACTTGACCACCCGTCTGGACCTTCAGGTGGTGGGTCAACTCATTTTCGCCCCTACAGGGGCGGAATATCCATTTAAAAAATTTTTCTCCATCGAATCTTGGAAAAAAATATTGTAAAATTTTGATTACGTTATGAACGCTGCGTCCAACGATAATGGTGGTGGAGAGGCGGTAAGACTACAAAGCTCGCAGTCAACAACGTCTTCTTCACTAGATACTATAGAGATGGAAAGACAAAATGAAAATAAAAAAACGAATTCACATCCAAACAACACAAATGACACCAAACAGCTCAATGACAACAAAAATAACAGCAAAACCAATAATGATGATAAAAGCAACAATGATAACAACAAGAAAGAAAAAAATAAAGACAACGCCAATAACACCAGCATCAAAGACAACAACAACACCAAGGAAAATACGGATGATACCAACATCGGTGACAACAAGAATAAAAACAAGAATAGCAACAATAATGACAACACCACCAATACGGATTCCACAAAGAAACCAAAAATCTCCTTTGCGGAGAAAGTTCAAAAGAAAGAACAATTGATATATCTCGACATAACAAATGCTGAACACCTTTTAAAGGACGCTAAGAGATATGTCACCTTCGAAAAAAATGGTGCTTTCAGCATCAATTCTCCGGTAGAAATTCGCAAGGAAACTGCTCTCAAAACGATAGTTTTTAGGACAGTTTCCAATTCTACCCGAAAACCAGTCCAATTGTCACAGAAAGATATTGAACTGGTTTTCAAAGATTCAATGAATGATATTGCATTCATTCAAAGAAGCAAACTTTTTGGGAGTATTTCGGTACTGATGAAGGATCAATTGACGGCCCAAAATTACTCTGTGTCGCCAATTGTATCCAACCTGTACACCTTTTTCCCTACATACATGGGAAAAAGGACACAAAAGATCAGAATCACAAGTGTCACACCAAAGGTGAACATATGGTGGATACTGTGCGGCTTCATCAATTTTGATGAAGACAGAATACTGTCAGTAGGCAAGTCCCCCAGAGATGTATTCAATGGGACTAGCATTGAAGTTCTGGTGCAAATGAGCCCAGAGCGAATAGCTATGATCCCACAGCGTGTACTCCTGGACGGACTTACCTACATAAACCTTTCGGTTGAGGGTAGGCGGCCTTCATGTTACCATTGCTTTAGCAGGGGTCACCTGAGGGCTTCCTGTCCTAAACTAATGAACCAAAAAAAGGCTCTTCTGCCAACACCCATCAAAACAACACAACCACCAACACCACCACTACAACAACAACACCAACACACAAAAATAACCACAACAAACACAGTCCCACCCAACCTCACTCCACCTAAAACCACTGCAAAATCACATACAGACACAACAGCTCCCCAAGACATACCCCTCCCCAATCACACAGACGATACAACAGATGAGGCTATCTCGCCATCACCCAGTGAAGACGAGGGAGAACCCCATCGCTCGAAAAGAAAGAAAAGACATCACAAAAGCAAAAAACCAGCAAACACTACCACAAACATACAACCACCAACACAAACAACAAAAATATCACAAACAAAACCCCCACCTCCTGAAAACAAAATACCTACAACAAAACGAAAGCACACACAAGAACTACAGACAAAAACAAACACAACACAAGAAAATTACACTTACACTTACATAAACACTGAAAACAAAACACTAATGGAGACCATTACGAACGACCCTTCGGTTTTCACCGAAGGGAAAACTTTCGCCCACTCTATAAAAAATAGCAAAAAAATGAACCTAAAACTGATTAGGGTCCCTATACAAACTTATAGGTCCCTAAAAGAAACATTTGAGAAGGATGTGGGGAATTCCTGCGTGAAACCACTCAACCGCGTCCTTCTCAAATGCCTCGCCACCCCAGACACCCCCATCCCACCAGACCCCACCCCACCAAACATCTGCGTCCCCACCCCGCCGGAAACCACCACCCATCCAGACAACCCCTCCAACACCCCCATGGAAATCGTGCGGCCTGGTCCCCAGGAGGCGAAGGGTGAGTGATCTCTTTTCCTCTTTTAACTTTTCAGCACCAACATGGCCAATATAAGAGTTGGATGTGTGAACGTACGCGGCCTGGGGATGCCCTGGAAACAGGGCAAACTCTTAAACGACCTCAGGTCGCACAGTTTGGATGTGGTAGCCATTTGCGAGTCCAGGATCCACGGCGAGCGACAGCTGGCCCCCATCTTCGATGACTTTGAGATCTACGCATCTCTCTGTCAACCGGGGGGTGGGGGCGGAGTTGCCGTTTTGTTGCGGAAACACCTGGGCCTCGTAACACAGACGGTACATCTGGACCCGGAGGGTCGACTGGTGGTCCTAGACGTTGACGGTAGTGAAGGTGGAGCGTTCAGGCTGGTGGCCGCATATGCCCCATCCGGGACACCGCGGCCAGACTTCTTCAAACGTCTAGAGACTTTTCTGGGAACGTCCCGCTCCTTGCTTTTAGTGGGGGACTGGAATGGAATCCTAGATGCACGTTGGGACTATGTGGGAGCATGTCCCGATAAAGGGGGGTGTAACAGCCTCAAACAGTTAATCGACCGATTTGACCTGGCCGATAGATATCGACTAGATTTTCCGACTGCGCCACTGTGGACGTGGAGTAATCGTAGCGGAACATCTAGATCGTACCTAGATAGGGTTCTAGTTAGAAATAAGGATAGGGACATGTTAAGCTGTCCACAAATGTTCATGGTTGCCTATTCGGATCACAAACTAGTGACCTGCATGGCCAACCTTGATAGAACCCATAGACAAGGACCCGGCTACTGGAAGCTGAACTTGTCGTTACCGACAAGCAAAGCCTACAGTAGACGGATTAGCACTTTAGTTAAACAGCACTTGACAGGGGCCATTGTCAACAACAGATGGTGGTACTCTCTCAAGAGGGCAGTTAGATTAGACTCGATAGTTTTTAGTAAAGAATTAGCGTTAGATAGAAATAGAACCGAGAAGGAACTGGTAGATAAAGTAGAAGAGGCTATTAGAAGTGGCAACGTAGCCAGCGTGCTAGCAACGAGAACGGCCTTGGACCAGTTCTTCGACGCAAAGCACGAGGGCTGCGTTGTCAGAAGCAAAATACGTGCTCTGGGAAACGAGGGAGCCAAAGCTGTTAGCTGGGCCCGAGTGACGGAGGCAAAAAGTGGCAACAAGTCCACGATTCGGTCTTTGAAGGACCAAAACGGACGCGTGATACGTGAGCCGAAGCAGATGTGTGCGGCTTTTCAGCGGCACTTTGCTCGGCTGTTCGGGGGGAGCGGCGCGCCGGGAGAGGCTATGGATTTCGGTCCATACCTCGACGGCCTACCGCGACTCTCGGACAGCGAGGCGAAGTTCTGCGAAAAGCCGATTTCAGCCACTGAGATAGGGGACGCGCTGAGCCAATGCGGCAAACGCAAATCTCCAGGTCTCGACGGTCTACCCTACGAATTTTACGTAGCAATGCCGGACTTATTCTCCGGTCTCCTGGAAGCGGTCTACTGCAACTGGCAACAGAACGGGAGAATTCCCAGTTCTGTAACCGGGGGCGTGGTCACACTAATCAGGAAGGACGAGAATAAGGGGGATGACATAAGCAACTTCCGGCCCATAACGCTGCTAAACACAGAGTTACAGATTTTGGCCAAGGTGTTGGCAAAGAGGCTGGCGCTTGTCGTCGAGAACCTGGTGGGAGAAGCGCAGACATGCGCGATCCCGACCAGGTCCATACACGACAACTTCCACCTCATGCGATACATCATAGAGAGGGTAGGGTGTAAACCCGGCTTCGGTGGGGCCCTGATCAACTTGGATCAGTCTAAGGCTTTCGATAGGGTTGACCATCGTTACCTGGATGCGGTGCTCGAGGCGGCAGGCTTCGGACCCGTGTTCAGGGGCTGGATTGCTGCAATGCACAACAGCAACATCTGCTCAAGGGTCAAGGTGAACGGTTACCTCTCGGAGCCGTTCCATATTACGCGATCCATTCGACAGGGATGCCCTCTCTCCTCCCTTCTGTACGTACTGACTCTCGAGCCACTACTGCGGAAGCTGGAGCTATTGCAGGGCATCCCTCTGGAACCGGGACTGCGGAAAGCGGCGTCGGCCTACGCCGACGACGTGACAGTAATGGTGTCGAGCGCCTCGCAAATCGAGAAAGTCGGCACCTTACTAAAGGAATACGAAAGTCTCACAGGAGCGAAGCTGAACCGGGACAAGTCCATCGGTTTGCAACTCGGATCGTGGAGAGGCAGACCGATGCCTTCCGATGGCGTCGTCGGACGCTGGACGGAAGGACCGGTAAAGCTGCTCGGGGTCTGGTTTGGTCCGGACCTCCAGGTGGAGAAGAACTGGAACGAAGTGACGGCCAAGGTGTTTGCACTCACCCAGAAGTGGGCCGAGTGCAAACTATCCTTGAAAGGTCGAGCGGAGGTGGCGAACACTTTTATAGCGTCCGCCATCTACTACCGCTTGACCGTCGTGCCTTGTCCAGCCAAAACGCTCGCCAAAATGGAGCGCGCCCTCTTCCGATTCCTTTGGAAGAGGCGGGCTCCTTTGGTAAGAAGATCCATCTGCTGCCAACACCCTTCTAACGGAGGGCTGGGGATGCCGTGGTTGACGATGCGCAAACACGCGCTCAGGCTGCGGCATCTCTACGTGTTCCTCACCGGACAACCGGTGTGGGCCCCGTTCGTGAGGCGAGCCTTCCCACGACTCGTCTCACTGACCGAGCTGCAGTCCTGGGTCAAGCAGAGACCGAGGAAAATGGGCGACTGGCACATCGAATGTGCTCAGGCGCTCACAGCCCTCTGGCAGGCGGACCCGGCGATCAGTGGAGACTCCACTTCGTCATTCTATAGAGGGTTGGTCCGCAGCAAGTGCGACGACGCGCTCGGTGAAACTCTAGGCGTGGAGGAAGATGAACTGGCCAGTCTGTTCGGTAGGACCTTCCGCCCGGGACCGATGGACAACTTCCAAAAGTCCCTGGCCTGGCAGTGCTACCGAGGAGCTCTACCAGTTCGAGACAAGCTCTACAGACATGGGCGCCCGGGCAGGGACCCTGCAAAAAAGATCTGTCCGAGGTGCGTGCGAGACGAAGAAACCGTCGCGCACGCATTCATACACTGCCCGGGCGTCACTGACCTGTGGGGATATGTAGAACGCCTATTGTCGCGGGTGGGACCAATCCAGTTGACCACCGAGTCCATTGTCATGATCAAACCGCCACCCTCCTTCAAAAACGAAGGAGAGGCGGTTTTCCTTTGTGTGATAGCTATGGCGAAAGAGGTTGTATGGTGGACAAGGTTGAAAGGGCTGAGGTCAGACACCTTTCTCTCCGGCCAACAACTGATTCTTTTTTTCAAATACCACTTTGGAAGAAGAATCAGGATGGAGAGAGAGGTGCTGTACCGCAGCAAGTTTTATGAAAGGTGGGTGAAAGTGGCGAGAATGGCCCGAGTGAATGGGCCTTCTCTCTATATCAGCCTGTAGATTGAGGAAAAGGAGGAGGAGAGGAAAGGAGTACAAGCTCTTCGTACTCCTGGAGATGAGGGTTGCACATTTTTTCGGGGGTATGTGTTACCCATATAAACTGTCTCCCTCTATTGGGGAAAATCGACTAACTTTTAAATTCCATCTGTGATAACATTTTACACGTTTTTATTGTATGTAAACTTCCCCCTTTGTATTTGTCCCCTTCTTTTGTGCCCCTGTGGCTAATAAAGAAATATATCTATCTATCTATCTATCTATCTATCTATCTATCTATCTATCTATCTATCTATCTATCTATCTATCTATCTATCTATCTATCTATCTATCCATCTGTCTATCTATCTATTGCCCCTGTGGGGCGAAAATTTAGTTAAAAAAATTATTGAGAAGTTTTAAAATTTTTCTTGACTCTAACAATGTGTGACTTACAGAGAACGCTAGCTAGCGTTAACAGCGAGAAGAGAGGGAAAGAGGCAGATATAAGCGTTATATATCCCTCTACTTCCATAGAAGTATCTATGGAGACAAACAACAACAAAACATTGTTTCGTAAAGAAATGGATATTTGCACAACAAAAGATGAAAATAACAGCCCACAACATACACCAAAAAATACAGAAAATGCAGAAACAATTGACACAACTACACACGAAAAACCGACAACAACAACAAAATTGAAAAAACAGCATTTGCACAGACTGTGATAAACAAAACAAAATATAAAGAGTTGGACATCAGCAATTCAAAGCAGATGTTGTCTGATGCGAAACAATTTATAAAATTTGAAGAAAAGGGTGGGTTTCAAATAAACTCACCTTTGGAAATTAAACGAAAAACAGTTCGAATGACAGTCACCTTCAGAACTGTTTCAAATCAAACAAAAAACCGGTATTCCTCAGTCAAGGGGAAATTGAAACCACCTTGAAAGAGGCTCTGCCGGACATTGATTTTATGCAGAGGGCCAGACTATATGGAAGTATTTCGGTACTTTTTAAAAGCGAGGCCCTCGAACAAAAGCATTCTGTTACACCCGTCATTGCCAAAGCACACACATTTTTCCCTACTTACATGGGAAAAAAACACAAAAAATTAAAATAAAAAACATACCACCAAACATCAACATTTGGTGTATCTTATCAGGTTTCATAGAGCCAGAAAACGATACAATTCTTTCGGTCAGGAAGTCGACCAGACAAAGGTGAGCAGGAACTAATTTGGAAATTCTGATTCAAATGAAACCAGAAATAATTTCAAAAATCCCCGAAAGAGTGCTGGTCGACAACAAGAACTACATTAACATTGTAACTGAAGGAGGGAGGCACACTGTTTTCGATGTGAAAGCACATCACACTTAAAAGCCCCTGCTCTTTACAAACAAATAAAAAAAAAGTACTTTTACCAACACCAACACCAAAACAACAACCACCACCACCACAACAACAACAACACACAAACCAAGAAAACACACACAAAGAAACAACCACTCAACCACAAACAACAGAAAAAACACAGACAGCACCACTGAAGAACACAGACCCACCCCACATCACTCAATCCAACACTACCACGAACCCACACACTAAAATACCATCACCACACAACATACTCCTATCCCACACTCCTGATGATGATTATTCACTAACTGATGAGGCTGCTTCTCCTTCCTTAAGAAGAAGAAGAAGAAGAAGAAGAAGAAGAAGAAGAAGAAGAAGAAGAAGAGCCTCGGAAGTCCAAAAAACAAAAAAGTGACACCACAAAACCCCCAAAAGTCTAATCACCAAAACCAACACACAACCACAGACACAAACAACAACACAAACAACACCACAACTAAACTTTCCCCTACCAACAAAACAGACACCAACACCATCCCAAGCACAAAAAAGAAAGCTCACAGACGAACAACAAACTAAAACAACACAGCTAAAACAAAAACAACAATATACATACATCGACCCCAACAACAAACATTTGATGGAGATCATCTCACAGGACCCCAAAGTGGAAACTGAGGGGAAAACTTTTGTCAAGGCATACTCTCAACCACACCTAAAACTGATAAGGGTTTCGATAGAAACCTATCAGAAATTTAAAGAACGATTTTCACAGGACGTTGGCAACCCCTGCCCAAAACCAATAAACCGTGTCCTGTTGAAATGTTTCCCCACCCCACTCAACGCCCCCACCAGAACTGAAATGGAGATTGAACAACCCGATATCCAGGAAACGAAAGGGTAAGTGCACATTTTCGTCCTTTTTGCCAACTCTTCTCCACCAACATGGCTGACTTACGAGTTGAAATTGTGAATGTACATGGCCTAGGGATGCCCTGGAAACAGGGCCAACTTTTAAACGACCTTAGGTCACACGGTATAGATGTAATAGCTACCACCGAGTCCATGATCCACAACAGGCAGCAACTAACCTCCATCTTCAATGACTTTGAGATCTACACATCTCTCTGTCAGCTGGGAGGTGCAGGGTGAGTGAATGTCATGTTTCGGAAAAACCTGAATCCCGAAGTACAGCAAGTACACTTGGATCCGGAAGGTAGACTGGTAGTCCTAGACGTGAACAGTATTAGAGGTGGAGCCCTCAGACTGGTGGCCGTTTATGCCCCGACCGGGCAATCGCAATCGCGGCCAGACTTCTTTAAGCATCTAGAGTCTTTTCTGGGAATGTCTCGCTCCTTGCTTTTAGTGGGGGACCGGAATGGTATCCTAGATGCACGATGGGACTATGTGGGAGCATGTCCCAGTAGAGGGGGGTGCAACAGCCTCAAAAATATAATCAGCCAATTCCAACTGGCCGATAGATATCGACTAGATTTCCCGACTGCACCACAGTGGACGTGGACAAACCGTAGCGGGATTACTAGATTGTATTTAGATAGGTTTTTCATTAGAGAGAAGGACAAGAAGATGTTAAGCTGTCCACAAATGCACATGGTTGCCTATTCAGATCATAAACTAGTCGTCTGCATAGTCAACCGAGATCGAATACATAGACAAGGATCCGGATACTGGAATCTCAACGTGACGTTGCCGGCACGAAAAGCCTAACGTGAACGGATAAGTAAATTAGTTAAGTAAGAGTTGACGGGAGCTATCGTCAACAATAAATGGTGGTACTCTCTCAAGAGAGTAATTAGAGTAGAATCGATAGGGTTTAGCAGAGAATTAGCTTTAGAGAAAAACAAATCAGAAACAGAACTAGTAGCCAAGGTAGAGGAGGCACTTAGAAGTGGCAACGCAGCTAGAGTGTTAGCATCGAGAACGGCTCTCGACCAGTTCTTCGACGCGAAACATGAAGACTGCGTGGTCAGAAGTAAATAACGTGCTCTAGCAAAAAACGAGAGAGAAAAGCTGTTAGCTGGGCCCGAGTAGCGGAAGCGAAAGGTGGCAACAAGTCCACGATTCGGTCTTTGAAAGACCAAAACGGACGCGTGCTACTTGACCCCAGGTAGATGTGCGCGGCCTTTCAGCGGCACCACTGTTTGAGCAGAACGTCGGTGCACCGAAGGGGGCAATGGACTTTGGTTCATACCTCGACGGCCTGCCGCGTCTCTCGAGCATGGACACCGAGTTCTGCGAAAGACCGATCACAGCCACTGAGATACGGGAAGCTCTGGGCTGCTGCGGGAAACGCAAATCACCCGGTCTAGATGGTTTACCCTATGAGTTTTACATAGGCATGCCGGACTTGTTCTCTGGCGTCCTCGAAGCCGTCTACTGCAATTGGCAGCAGAACGGGACAATTTCCAGTTCTGCAGGCAAGGGCGTAGTAACGCTGATCAGGAAAGACGAGAGCAAGGGGGACGAAATAAACGTCGAAAACCTGGTAGGGAAATCGCAAACGTGTGCAACCCGACTAGGTCCATACACGACAACCTCCACCTCATGCGATACATCATAAAGAGGGTGGGGTGTAAACTCGGCTTCGGTGGGGCTCTGATCAATTTAGATCAGTCTAAGGCATTCGATAGGGTCGCCCATCGATACTTGGAAGCGGTCCTCAAGGCAGCCGGTTTCGGTCCCGTTTTCAGAGGATATATCAAGACGATGCACACCAGCATCTGCTCGAAGGTCAAGGTGAACGGCTACTTATCGGAGCCGTTCGCAATCACGCGTTCCATTCGACAAGGATGCTCTCTCTCCTCCATTCTGTACGTATTGACTCTAGAGCCACTATTGCGGAAGTTGGAGCTTTTGCAGGGCATCCATTTAGAACCGGGACTGCGAAAAGCGGCGTCGGCTTATGCCGACGACGTGACGGCAATGGTGTCGAAAACCTCGGAAATCGAGGTAATCGGCAACCTACTACAGCAATACGAAAGGTTTACAGGAGCAAAACTGAACCCGGACAAGTCTGTCGGTTTGCAACTCGGAACGTGGAGAGGCAAACCGATGCCGTCCCACAGCGTCGTCGGACGCTGGACGGAAGGACCGGTGAAATTGCTCGGGGTCTGGTTCGGTCCAGACCTCCAGGTGAAGAAAAACTGGAACGAGGTCATGGCCAAGGTATTTGCGCTCACCCAGTAGTGGGCAGAGTGCAAACTATCCTTGAAAGGTCGAGTGGAGGTGGCGAACACTTTCATAGCGTTCGTCATCTACTACCGCTTGACTGTCGTGCCTTGTCCCCGGCAATACCTCACCAAGATGGAACGCATGCTCTTCCAGTTCCTGTGGAAGAAGCAGGCTCCACTGGTGAGGAGATCCGCCTGCTGTTAACACCCTTCCAACGGAAGGCTGGGCATGCCGTGGCTAATAATGCGCAAACATGCGCTGAGGCTACGGCATCTCCAGGTATTCCTCACGGACCAACCTGTGTGGGAACCGTTTGTGAGACAGGCCTTCCCACAACTTGTCTCGCTGACGGAGCTGCAGTCCTGGGTCAAGCGAAAACCGAAGAAGATGGGCACCTGGCACATTGAATGCGCCCAGATTCTGTCAGGCGGGCACAGCAATCAGTGGAGACTTCACTTCGACATTCTATAGAGGGTTAGTACTTTACAAGTGCGACGACGTGCTCGGGGAGACTCTGGGCGTCGAAGACGACGAGTTTACCAGTCGGTTCGGTAGGACATTCCGCCCGAGACCTGTGGACAACTTCCAGAGGTCCCTGGTCTGGCAGTGTTACCGAGGAGCTCTACCCGTTCGATATAAGATCTACAGGTTCGGACGCCCCGGCAGGGATCCTTCCAAGAGGCCGTGTCCAAGATGCGAGCAAGACATTGAAACCGTCTTGCACACAATTGTACACTGCCCGGGCGTAAGCGACCTGTGGAACTATGCAGAACAACTGCTATCGCGTATGGGACAAATCCAGTGGACTGTGGAGTCCATAGTAAGGATCAAACCGCCAGCCTCTTTCAAAAACGAAAGAGAGGTGGTTTTCCTCTGTACAGTGGCTATGGTGAAAGAGGTTATATGGTGTACGAGATTGAGAGGACTGAGAACAGATGCCTTTCTCTCCGGACAACAATTAATTCCCTTCTTTAAGTATCACCTTAGAAGGAGAATAAGAGTGGAGACAGAGGCACTACACCCTAGTAAATTTACTGAAAGGTGGGTGAATGAAGCGAAAATGGCCCGAGTGATTGGGCCTTCTCTGTTTATAAGCCTGTAGTTTAAAGAAGAGAGCAAAAGGAAGAAAGGAGCACTTGCACAACACGCTCCTGAAGTTGAGGATTGTTCTATCGACGGAGTATTAAACAACCCATTTGTGGCGTCTCCCCCCTATTGGGGATTTTGATTGTTATAATTGTTTGTTTCATATTTTTACACGATTGTATGTAAAATCCCCGGCATGTCTTTGTTTTGTCCCCTTTTGCTGTAAAGCTGCTCGGGTCTGGTTTGGTCCGGACCTCCAGGTGGAGAAGAACTGGAACGAAGTGACGGCCAAGGTGTTTGCACTCACCCAGAAGTGGGCCGAGTGCAAACTATCCTTGAAAGGTCGAGCGGAGGTGGCGAACACTTTTATAGCGTCCGCCATCTACTACCGCTTGACCGTCGTGCCTTGTCCAGCCAAAACGCTCGCCAAAATGGAGCGCGCGCTCTTCCGATTCCTTTGGAAGAGGCGGGCTCCTTTGGTGAGAAGATCCATCTGCTGCCAACACCCTTCTAACGGAGGGCTGGGGATGCCGTGGTTGACGATGCGCAAACACGCGCTCAGGCTGCGGCATCTCTACGTATTCCTCACCGGACAACCGGTGTGGGCCCCGTTCGTGAGGCGAGCCTTCCTACGACTCGTCTCGCTGACCGAGCTGCAGTCCTGGGTCAAGCAGAGACCGAGGAAAATGGGCGACTGGCACATCGAATGTGCTCAGGCGCTCACAGCCCTCTGGCAGGCGGACCCGGCGATCAGTGGAGACTCCACTTCATCATTCTATAGAGGGTTGGTCCGCAGCAAGTGCGACGACGCGCTCGGTGAAACTCTAGGCGTAGAGGAAGATGAACTGGCCAGTCTGTTCGGTAGGACCTTCCGCCCGGGACCGATGGACAACTTCCAAAAGTCCCTGGCCTGGCAGTGCTACCGAGGAGCTCTACCAGTTCGAGACAAGCTCTACAGACATGGGCGCCCGGGCAGGGACCCTGCAAAAAAGATCTGTCCGAGGTGCGTGCGAGACGAAGAAACCGTCGCGCACGCATTCATACACTGCCCGGGCGTCACTGACCTGTGGGGCTATGTAGAACGACTATTGTCGCGGGTGGGACCAATCCAGTTGACCACCGAGTCCATTGTCATGATCAAACCGCCACCCTCCTTCAAAAACGAAGGAGAGGCGGTTTTCCTTTGTGTGATAGCTATGGCGAAAGAGGTTGTATGGTGGACAAGGTTGAAAGGGCTGAGGTCAGACACCTTTCTCTCCGGCCAACAACTGATTCTTTTTTTCAAATACCACTTTGGAAGAAGAATCAGGATGGAGAGAGAGGTGCTGTACCCCAGCAAGTTTTATGAAAGGTGGGTGAAAGTGGCGAGAATGGCCCGAGTGAATGGGCCTTCTCTCTATATCAGCCTGTAGGTTGAGGAAAAGGAGGAGGAGAGGAAAGGAGTACAAGCTCTTCGTACTCCTGGAGATGAGGGTTGCACATTTTTTTTCGGGGGTATGTGTTACCCATATAAACTGTCTCCCTCTATTGGGGAAAATCGACTAACTTTTAAATTCCATCTGTGATAACATTTTACACGTTTTTATTGTATGTAAACTTCCCCCTTTGTATTTGTCCCCTTCTTTTGTGCCCCTGTGGCTAATAAAGAAATCTATCTCTGATTCTTTTTTTCAAATACCACTTTGGAAGAAGAATCAGTATGGAGAGAGAGGTGCTGTACCCCAGCAAGTTTTATGAAAGGTGGGTGAAAGTGGCGAGAATGGCCCGAGTGAATGGGCCTTCTCTCTATATCAGCCTGTAGATTGAGGAAAAGGAGGAGGAGAGGAAAGGAGTACAAGCTCTTCGTACTCCTGGAGATGAGGGTTGCACATTTTTTTCGGGGGTATGTGTTACCCATATAAACTGTCTCCCTCTATTGGGGAAAATCGACTAACTTTTAAATTCCATCTGTGATAACATTTTACACGTTTTTATTGTATGTAAACTTCCCCCTTTGTATTTGTCCCCTTCTTTTGTGCCCCTGTGGCTAATAAAGAAATATATCTATCTATCTATCTATCTATCTATCTATCTATCTATCTATCTATCTATCTATCTATTGTCTCTCCGGCCAACAACTGATTCTTTTTTTCAAATACCACTTTGGAAGAAGAATCAGGATGGAGAGAGAGGTGCTGTACCCCAGCAAGTTTTATGAAAGGTGGGTGAAAGTGGCGAGAATGGCCCGAGTGAATGGGCCTTCTCTCTATATCAGCCTGTAGGTTGAGGAAAAGGAGGAGGAGAGGAAAGGAGTACAAGCTCTTCGTACTCCTGGAGATGAGGGTTGCACATTTTTTTCGGGGGTCTGTGTTACCCATATAAACTGTCTCCCTCTATTGGGGAAAATCGACTAACTTTTAAATTCCATCTGTGATAACATTTTACACGTTTTTATTGTATGTAAACTTCCCCCTTTGTATTTGTCCCCTTCTTTTGTGCCCCTGTGGCTAATAAAGAAATATATCTATCTATCTATCTCTCTCTCTATCAGTCGTGTGTCACTTCGCGGAGAAGTTTCCGTTAATTTATGTAAGGAAAAAACGTGAGTTTTTAGTTCAATTTTATATCATTGTGTAACTTGACCACCCGTCTGGACCTTCAGGTGGTGGGTCAACTCATTTTCGCCCCTTCAGGGGCGGAATATCCATTTAAAAAATTTTCTCCATCGAATCTTGGGAAAAAAAAATATTGTAAAATTTTGATTACGTTATGAACGCTGCGTCCAACGATAATGGTGGTGGAGAGGCGGTAAGACTACAAAGCTCGCAGTCAACAACGTCTTCTTCACTAGATACTATAGAGATGGAAAGACAAAATGAAAATAAAAAAACGAATTCACATCCAAACAACACAAATGACACCAAACAGCTCAATGACAACAAAAATAACAGCAAAACCAATAATGATGATAAAAGCAACAATGATAACAACAACAAAGAAAAAAATAAAGACAACGCCAATAACACCAGCATCAAAGACAACAACAACACCAAGGAAAATACGGATGATACCAACATCGGTGACAACAAGAATAACAACAACAATAACAACAATAATGACAACACCACCAATACGGATTCCACAAAGAAACCAAAAATCTCCTTTGCGGAGAAAGTTCAAAAGAAAGAACAATTGATATATCTCGACATAACAAATGCTGAACACCTTTTAAAGGACGCTAAGAGATATGTCACCTTCGAAAAAAATGGTGCTTTTAGCATCAATTCTCCGGTAGAAATTCGCAAGGAAACTGCTCTCAAAACGATAGTTTTTAGGACAGTTTCCAATTCTACCCGAAAACCAGTCCAATTGTCACAGAAAGATATTGAACTGGTTTTCAAAGATTCAATGAATGATATTGCATTCATTCAAAGAAGTAAACTTTTTGGGAGTATTTCGGTACTCATGAAGGATCAATTGACGGCCCAACATTACTCTGTGTCGCCAATTGTATCCAACCTGTACACCTTTTTCCCTACATACATGGGAAAAAGGACACAAAAGATCAGAATCACAAGTGTCACACCAAAGGTGAACATATGGTGGATACTGTGCGGCTTCATCAATTTTGATGAAGACAGAATACTGTCAGTAGGCAAGTCCCCCAGAGATGTATTCAATGGGACTAGCATTGAAGTTCTGGTGCAAATGAGCCCAGAGCGAATAGCTATGATCCCACAGCGTGTACTCCTGGACGGACTCACCTACATAAACCTTTCGGTTGAGGGTAGGCGGCCTTCATGTTACCATTGCTTTAGCAGGGGTCACCTGAGGGCTTCCTGTCCTAAACTAATGAACCAAAAAAAGGCTCTTCTGCCGACACCCATCAAAACAACACAACCACCAACACCACCACAACAACAACAACACCAACACACAAAAATAACCACAACAAACACAGTCCCACCCAACCCCACTCCACCTAAAACCACTGCAAAATCACATACAGACACAACAGCTCCCCAAGACATACCCCTCCCCAATCACACAGACGATACAACAGATGAGGCTATCTCGCCATCACCCAGTGAAGACGAGGTAGAACCCCATCGCTCGAAAAGAAAGAAAAGACATCACAAAAGCAAAAAACCAGCAAACACTACCACAAACATACAACCACCAACACAAACAACAAAAATATCACAAACAAAACCCCCACCTCCTGAAAACAAAATACCTACAACAAAACGAAAGCACACACAAGAACTACAGACAAAAACAAACACAACACAAGAAAATTACACTTACACTTACATAAATACTGAAAACAAAACACTAATGGAGACCATCACGAACGACCCTTCGGTTTTCACCGAAGGGAAAACTTTCGCCCACTCTATAAAAAATAGCAAAAAACTGAACCTTAAACTGATTAGGGTCCCTATACAAACTTATAGGTCCCTAAAAGAAACATTTGAGAAGGATGTGGGGAATTCCTGCGTGAAACCACTCAACCGCGTCCTTCTCAAATGCCTCCCCCACCCCAGACACCCCCATCCCACCAGACCCCACCCCACCAAACATCTGCGTCCCCACCCCGCCGGAAACCACCACCCATCCAGACAACCCCTCCAACACCCCCATGGAAATCGTGCGGCCTGGTCCCCAGGAGGCGAAGGGTGAGTGATCTCTTTTCCTCTTTTAACTTTTCAGCACCAACATGGCCAATATAAGAGTTGGATGTGTGAACGTACGCGGCCTGGGGATGCCCTGGAAACAGGGCAAACTCTTAAACGACCTCAGGTCGCACAGTTTGGATGTGGTAGCCATTTGCGAGTCCAGGATCCACGGCGAGCGACAGCTGGCCCCCATCTTCGATGACTTTGAGATCTACGCATCTCTCTGTCAACCGGGGGGTGGGGGCGGAGTTGCCGTTTTGTTGCGGAAACACCTGGGCCTCGTAACACAGACGGTACATCTGGACCCGGAGGGTCGACTGGTGGTCCTAGACGTTGACGGTAGTGAAGGTGGAGCGTTCAGGCTGGTGGCCGCATATGCCCCATCCGGGACACCGCGGCCAGACTTCTTCAAACGTCTAGAGACTTTTCTGGGAACGTCCCGCTCCTTGCTTTTAGTGGGGGACTGGAATGGAATCCTAGATGCACGTTGGGACTATGTGGGAGCATGTCCCGATAAAGGGGGGTGTAACAGCCTCAAACAGTTAATCGACCGATTTGACCTGGCCGATAGATATCGACTAGATTTTCCGACTGCGCCACTGTGGACGTGGAGTAATCGTAGCGGAACATCTAGATCGTACCTAGATAGGGTTCTAGTTAGAAATAAGGATAGGGACATGTTAAGCTGTCCACAAATGTTCATGGTTGCCTATTCAGATCACAAACTAGTGACCTGCATGGCCAACCTTGATAGAACCCATAGACAAGGACCCGGCTACTGGAAGCTGAACTTGTCGTTACCGACAAGCAAAGCCTACAGTAGACGGATTAGCACTTTAGTTAAACAGCACTTGACAGGGGCCATTGTCAACAACAGATGGTGGTACTCTCTCAAGAGGGCAGCTAGATTAGACTCGATAGTTTTTAGTAAAGAATTAGCGTTAGATAGAAATAGAACCGAGAAGGAACTGGTAGATAAAGTAGAAGAGGCAATTAGAAGTGGCAACGTAGCCAGCGTGCTAGCAACGAGAACGGCCTTGGACCAGTTCTTCGACGCAAAGCACGAGGGCTGCGTTGTCAGAAGCAAAATACGTGCTCTGGGAAACGAGGGAGCCAAAGCTGTTAGCTGGGCCCGAGTGACGGAGGCAAAAAGTGGCAACAAGTCCACGATTCGGTCTTTGAAGGACCAAAACGGACGCGTGATACGTGAGCCGAAGCAGATGTGTGCGGCTTTTCAGCGGCACTTTGCTCGGCTGTTCGGGGGGAGCGGCGCGCCGGGAGAGGCTATGGATTTCGGTCCATACCTCGACGGCCTACCGCGACTCTCGGACAGCGAGGCGAAGTTCTGTGAAAAGCCGATTTCAGCCACAGAGATAGGGGACGCGCTGAGCCAATGCGGCAAACGCAAATCTCCAGGTCTCGACGGTCTACCCTACGAATTTTACGTAGCAATGCCGGACTTATTCTCCGGTCTCCTGGAAGCGGTCTACTGCAACTGGCAACAGAACGGGAGAATTCCCAGTTCTGTAACCGGGGGCGTGGTCACACTAATCAGGAAGGACGAGAATAAGGGGGATGACATAGGCAACTTCCGGCCCATAACTCTGCTAAACACAGAGTTACAGATTTTGGCCAAGGTGTTGGCAAAGAGGCTGGCGCTTGTCGTCGAGAACCTGGTGGGAGAAGCGCAGACCGTGCGCGATCCCGACCAGGTCCATAAGCGACAACCTCCACCTCATGCGATACATCATAGAGAGGGTAGGGTGTAAACCCGGCTTCGGTGGGGCCCTGATCAACTTAGATCAGTCTAAGACTTTCGATAGGGTTGACCATCGTTACCTGGATGCGGTGCTCGAGGCGGCAGGCTTCGGACCCGTGTTCAGGGGCTGGATTGCTGCAATGCACAACAGCAACATCTGCTCAAGGGTCAAGGTGAACGGTTACCTCTCGGAGCCGTTCCATATTACGCGATCCATTCGACAGGGATGCCCTCTCTCCTCCCTTCTGTACGTACTGACTCTCGAGCCACTACTGCGGAAGCTGGAGCTATTGCAGGGCATCCCTCTGGAACCGGGACTGCGGAAAGCGGCGTCGGCCTACGCCGACGACGTGACAGCAATGGTGTCGAGCGCCTCGCAAATCGAGGAAGTCGGCACCTTACTAAAGGAATACGAAAGTCTCACAGGAGCGAAGCTGAACCGGGACAAGTCCATCGGTTTGCAACTCGGATCGTGGAGAGGCAGACCGATGCCTTCCGATGGCGTCGTCGGACGCTGGACGGAAGGACCGGTAAAGCTGCTCGGGTCTGGTTTGGTCCGGACCTCCAGGTGGAGAAGAACTGGAACGAAGTGACGGCCAAGGTGTTTGCACTCACCCAGAAGTGGGCCGAGTGCAAACTATCCTTGAAAGGTCGAGCGGAGGTGGCGAACACTTTTATAGCGTCCGCCATCTACTACCGCTTGACCGTCGTGCCTTGTCCAGCCAAAACGCTCGCCAAAATGGAGCGCGCGCTCTTCCGATTCCTTTGGAAGAGGCGGGCTCCTTTGGTGAGAAGATCCATCTGCTGCCAACACCCTTCTAACGGAGGGCTGGGGATGCCGTGGTTGACGATGCGCAAACACGCGCTCAGGCTGCGGCATCTCTACGCATTCCTCACCGGACAACCGGTGTGGGCCCCGTTCGTGAGGCGAGCCTTCCTACGACTCGTCTCGCTGACCGAGCTGCAGTCCTGGGTCAAGCAGAGACCGAGGAAAATGGGCGACTGGCACATCGAATGTGCTCAGGCGCTCACAGCCCTCTGGCAGGCGGACCCGGCGATCAGTGGAGACTCCACTTCATCATTCTATAGAGGGTTGGTCCGCAGCAAGTGCGACAACGCGCTCGGTGAAACTCTAGGCGTAGAGGAAGATGAACTGGCCAGTCTGTTCGGTAGGACCTTCCGCCCGGGACCGATGGACAACTTCCAAAAGTCCCTGGCCTGGCAGTGCTACCGAGGAGCTCTACCAGTTCGAGACAAGCTCTACAGACATGGGCGCCCGGGAAGGGACCCTGCAAAAAAGATCTGTCCGAGGTGCGTGCGAGACGAAGAAACCGTCGCGCACGCATTCATACACTGCCCGGGCGTCACTGACCTGTGGGGCTATGTAGAACGACTATTGTCGCGGGTGGGACCAATCCAGTTGACCACCGAGTCCATTGTCATGATCAAACCGCCACCCTCCTTCAAAAACGAAGGAGAGGCGGTTTTCCTTTGTGTGATAGCTATGGCGAAAGAGGTTGTATGGTGGACAAGGTTGAAAGGGCTGAGGTCAGACACCTTTCTCTCCGGCCAACAACTGATTCTTTTTTTCAAATACCACTTTGGAAGAAGAATCAGGATGGAGAGAGAGGTGCTGTACCCCAGCAAGTTTTATGAAAGGTGGGTGAAAGTGGCGAGAATGGCCCGAGTGAATGGGCCTTCTCTCTATATCAGCCTGTAGGTTGAGGAAAGGGAGGAGGAGAGGAAAGGAGTACAAGCTCTTAGTACTCCTGGAGATGAGGGTTGCACATTTTTTTTCGGGGGTATGTGTTACCCATATAAACTGTCTCCCTCTATTGGGGAAAATCGACTAACTTTTAAATTCCATCTGTGATAACATTTTACACGTTTTTATTGTATGTAAACTTCCCCCTTTGTATTTGTCCCCTTCTTTTGTGCCCCTGTGGCTAATAAAGAAATATATCTATCTATCTATCTATCTATTACAAAATAACAGGAGGCATGTGCTGGCGTAAATCCTTGAAAGGTTTTTATACTATGATCATTTCAATGACCGGGTTCAGTATGAATCCGGTGACATCTTCAGGTAATTGAAAATATAACGAAGGAATATAGCAGATAAAAATCCTTGGTGTTTAAATCAGAGACAAGAGGCCGGTATTTTAGCAGCTAGTAGCTGCGTAGACCGCCCTCAAGTGCCGATAATTGGGTCAAGTTACTACCTTCTGGTGTGAGGGCGCAAGCCTTTAATGTACTACTACCATCCCGCCAGATGAAAGTGTTAGCGCTGAGGTCACTCCTCAATCAGACTGGTCAGACATGCTCGATATTGCCGCGAAATATGTTTTTTCAAGGACAAACAGACATAGAGATTAAAAAGGGAGAGAGTGTGTGTGAATGAAAGAGAGATAGGGAGTGACAGAGAGAGAGAGAGTGTGTAGGGGAAAGAAAAACAGAGAGAGTGAGAAATAGAGAGTATGTGTAATTGATATAGAGAGAAGGTGACAATTAACAGAAGGAGGCTTTTATGAAGAAGTTTAGGTGTGATATATATAAAAACAAATAACGAAACGAAATTAAATTTCGTTTCGTTTGTAACTCACTTTTGTATGACTGACGCTTAAACAATTAAGTTAAAGATGTACATCCATATATGTATACTGAAATACTAGTATGTATATGAATACACACACGTATACATATGTAGATGTACCAAGTTTTTTCACTGGTCACTTTACTGTGAGTGGCCAGCTATTCTGTATGTAAACACACAGACAAACCGGTTTTTAGAGTCATACTGGTTTTTGAGGAAACACCTTTCCTCTATTCTCCAGAAAGCCAGACAAAGGAATATTGAACTAGTTTCGTTGTTGTTACAACTCATCAGCAATATTTACCTATCTTCCGGCCTCTCTAGAGAATCGTAAAAGCACATATCGTTATATGCTTTTTCTATGAAAATTAGTAGTGGGCAGACTAATTTGCATAGAGTGTGAGTAAGTACCGGTTCAACGGAGACGATAAAAACAAATAACGAAACGAAATTAAATTTCGTTTCGTTTGTAACCAGTATGACTCTAAAAACCGGTTTGTCTGTGTGTTTACATACAGAATAGCTGGCCACTCACAGTAAAGTGACCAGTGAAAAAACTTGGTACATCTACATATGTATACGTGTGTGTATTCATATACATACTAGTATTTCAGTATACATATATGGATGTACATCTTTAACTTAATTGTGATATATATAGTTACGATAAATGGTCAGGGTAGTATATATAGTAAAAATATGCCCGTGCTAGCGGTCAATAACCAGGGGTGACTGCGGGTCCTACGCTAACCACCTGCTTCCACGTGCCAGCTGTTCCGAGTAATATCGTCTAGCGAAAGAAATGAAAATTAGTTTTTCCGAGCACTCCAGGAATGTAGCTGTCTTAGGCGTCGGTTGTGTCAGCGTGCCCCCCCCCCATCGCCAGCTGGCCATCGTATATACCAAGCGGTTGCTATTATATCACACAGTGTGGGGGTTTAGTTAAGTGCTAGTAGGAAGAGGCATGATACAGCTAAGGGTTATGACTAAGCCTAGAAAATAAGGGTACTATTTGGCGGTCAATGCCGGCAGCTCTGCGAGTCTCGAGCCCGGCCTAGCCCCGGAACGAAGGAGCGGGTCCGAGTAATTTCGTTTATCGAAAGAAGGGTAAATTTATTTTTCCAAACACTCAAGGAAGGCTAAAACGCCCTATTGGCCGGCGCGCAGTCAGGAAATCTGCCACATCCATCGTATCATCGCGTGTTACCAGACAATTAATATTTATTCACACCCGTGGTGTGAGGTTGAGAGTGGTAAAACGCGATGAAATGCACTAATAGCCTATATCAAGTCCCCAGTTAGTCCAGGTTGTATTAGTGTGCTTCTAGGGTGGGTATGGGGAATGAATAAGGAAACAGATACATGGGTACATAGAGTATATTCCAGGGTCGTGTGCTAATGATCACAGTGGTAGTTATGTACTGGGAATAGAGCGAGTAAGTACATACATAAGTAAAAGGAATAATAAGCAAAATACAATATAAAAAAATAAAGTACAAATACGTAAATAAATAAAACAATAAAAATACATAAACAAAAAATGCAGTCATAACTAGGGTGGTGATGCATGGAGTAAAACGGAAGTACAGGGAAGATATCGAGGAAATCAAAACACAGGGGAAATATAAGAAAGATCGAGGGGTACTCGGATAATACAGGGCTATACATATAGATATAGAGGATGGAAGAGAAGGGGTGGTATCAGGTGATACCTGCTGTATGTTCAAGTCTTAATATTCAACGTGGATCTCAAATGCCCTGAAGTATAGGATAGAGAAATCAGTCAATACAATACACGTTATATTAGAATACCCAGAAATATTTAGAGGAATCAGTGAGGTCTGCCGTAGTCTGGATATTGCCGACATGGGAGCAGCGGTGGACTAGGTGAGCGGTAGACAAAGCTCAAAGCATCCAAAATCCGAAAGGTGTAAGGTTAGTTAGCCCCATGCTGGCGATAGCTGTACACTGGAGTCGGTGCCGCTGTTCATTTGGCAGTATCAGTAGAGGGCTGTAACTCTTTGCTTCAAAGCATGGCGTCCAGCCATGCTTTGCAGCAACGAGTTACAGCTCTTTATGGTCTGAGTTCATATCCCGCCGAGGTTAACTTTGCCTTTCATCCTTACGGGGTCGATAAAATAAAGTAACAATAATACACTGGGATAATTGCTGGCCTTGTGCAAAAAGTAGAAACAATTATTACATCTGAAAGCGCTCGACATTTATGGAGGAATATTTATTTGGGTTTGTTGGTTCACCACTGGATAGAACTGGTCATTCTGTGTGGTCAGCCACGATGTAATGTTATGGAAAGCACTCAACGTAATGCAACCAACCGTCTTCGTTTGTGTAGTTGGTGGTGCGAGTACGGAGTTAATTATTACAAAGTACTGATGTAAATCCTTGAAAGGTTTATTATACTATGATTATTTCAATGACCGGGTTCAGTATGAATCCGGTGACATCATCAGGTGAGAATCCGGTCATTGAAATAATCATATTATAATAAACCCTTCAAGGATTTACATCAGTACTTTGTAATAATTAACTCCGTACTCGCACCACCAACTACACAAACGAAGACGGGTGGTTGCATTACGTTGAGTGCTTTCCATAACATTACATCATGGCTGACCACACAGAATGACCAGTTCTATCCAGTGGTGAACCAACAAACCCAAATAAAGAAATATATATATATATATATATATATATATATATATATATATATATATATATATATAAGAGAGTATTGAAGTTTGCTTGAAGCATTGTGGAATAATAAGGTAAATTTCTTTAAGTCGTTTGGAAGCCTCGACAATGCAAATGGGTAAATCTCCGGGTAACAAGATCCGGTGGTGGAGAGAGAGATGTAAGTGGGTGTACGTTGAGATGCGTGGCGTGTATCAGACGTGTAGAGAAATGAAGGAAAGAGCATAAAGGATAAAATTAAAATAACAACACTAGAGAGAGTTACCTTGAGAGAGATTTAATTGTCCCTATATATTTCGGATTCACATCCATCAACTGGGTTTTTTTTCCGGGGTGGGAGAAAGGTTGCAGCAACACACACACACACACACACAAGCGAGACAGCAACACACGCACACACACACACAGTAGCATTCCACCATACGAATATAGTACACTGCCAACACAGAGGAACAAAGCAACAACACACGCACACACACACACACTCAAGCGAGACAACAACACACGCGCACACACACACACACACACACACACACACACACACACACACACACACACACACATACACACACACACACACACACACACAGTAACATTCAACAAACAGGCAGAGAATGGACTGACAGCTAGCGCCACCCCACTCCCACAATTGAAAGAACTACTTCGGCCGCTGACCTCTGCTCGACCGACCCCATTTCACGCGCACGCGCGCTCTGCTGAATACTTCAGATATTCAAAACAACGAACAACGGAGGACGCTTTTCGCACTTTTCCGACAGACAACCTTTCCCCCACCCCGGAAAAAAAAACCCAGTTGATGGATGTGAATCCGAAATATATAGGGACAATTAAATCTCTCCCAAGGTAACTCTCTCTCGTGTTGTTATTTTTATTTTATCCTTTATGCTTTCCTTCATTTCTCTACACGTCTTATACACGCCACGGATCTCAACGTACACCCACTTACATCTCTCCACCACCGGATCTTGTTACCCGGAGATTTACCCATTTGCATTGTCGAGGCTTCCAAACGACTTAAAGATATTTACCTTATTATTCCACAATGCTTCAAGCAAACTTCAATACTCTCTTATCCTTACACCTGAGCCAGGAATTGTTTGCATCCGTAAGGGAACTGTTTAGACTGTCGGAGAAATGGGCCAATGCTGGCTGTCAAATTATTTTCCTGAAACGCTGCCTAAAAAACGATGTCATCCCCAACACCATCAGGAACATCCGCTTACCAGTAAGCCTACGTACACCAGCTTTCCAAAACACCACTAACCGCATACATCGCACGTGTATTAAACAGATCCTGCGACATCTCAACCTCCAATTACACGTCCATAAGCGGACACTCTCAGAGCGGACACATCGACTGCCAATAGCACCCGGCGACTTGCTCCTGAAAATCACTAAAGCAATCGACCAGTGCTACCACTCCAGAGTCCAATACGAGAAAAAACGGCTCAAGCGAAAATATGAGTGGATCTTGTCGAAACGCCACAACGAGAACATCGACACTAACGAACAGATGGACCAGAACCACGTGGAAAACAGCAACTTAACAACCGCCACCGCCGCATCCACCAACACCGAGCCACACCTCAACGATGCAACGCACCTGGTCACCGACCTAACCGGCACTCTCACGAGCGACGAGCTGAAACTCCTACACCTCGGACCCAAGTTCATCGTCTCACCACGACTCGACGACAGACTCAAACTCAACATCGAGGCCAACTTTTGTCGAGCCGCTTACCAACTTAAATGGGTGACCACCATCAACAGCGCCACAGAAAATAACAGCGTCCACGCAACCCACCCCAAGTTCCCCATTTACCATCCCGACAACCCACTCCACCCCCCACCCACCAACCACGAACTCGACACTAAACTCATCAGGCTAAAACACTCCATCTCCGATATACTTCACAAACACACACAAACACGCACAACACATAACCTCACCAAATCTCAACTCACCACTCTCTCCAACCTAAAATCGAAGAACCTCATCTATCTCCCCTCCGACAAGGGAAAAGAATTCTGCGTCATCAGCAGAGAGGCCTACAACACCCTGGCCCTCCAATACCTTGACGATGACAACCTCTACTCCAAGGTCATGGGAATCACTCCCGCGCAGATAGAAGAGCACATCAACGCTGCCTGGACCAACATCTGCGACTGGCGGAAGCTCCCGAAGAAGCTGAGATACAACCTCCTCACGAGGAACAGCAGACTACCCGCCTTCTACCACCTCGTGAAAACACATAAAAAGGGACCCGACCTGAAGATCATGCCCATTGTATCGAGCGTGGAGGGACCACTCTACAAAATTTCATGGCTCCTAGCCAGAATACTCAAACCCATCTTAGACACCTTGCCGGGACACGTTAACAGCTCCGAGGAGGTGTTGAAGCGCCTACATCAAATGGATCCCGACACCAGAAAGAATAACAGATATGCCTTCAGCCGTGATGTAGTCGCTCTCTACACCTCGGTCCCGGCACTCCCGGCCGTCAATATACTGATGGAACGCATCCAATCCACCGACCTAAACTGCTTCGGGCTCACCACCACTGACATCCACCAATTCCTATCCATCGTCGTCGACAAAACCTACTTCGGATTCCTTGACCAAACATACCAACAAACCTCGGGACTGCCCATGGGATCAAGCCTGTCGGGTGTGCTAGCGATCTCTTCAATGGACAACCTCGAGCGCAAGGCACTCAACGCCTGCCACCCCAACGCCGTAGCCTTTTTCTCAAGGTACGTGGACGATATCCTCATCCTCACATCTTCCCAAGACACGGCGAACAGAATCTATGAGACGTTCAACAACACGGACGAGAACATTGACTTCAGTGTTGAACACCCCAACGAAGACGGGTCACTTGCCCTTCTCGACTTCCGAATCAACATCACGGAACAGGGAAGGATCCGCTGCAACTTCTACAGAAAGGCAGCCTGCAGGGACCTATTCGTTCACTACAAGTCCGCCCTCCCTAACAGTGCCAAAAGAGGATACATCACGAACGAGATCGCGCGAATGAAAAACAGATGCAGCGATCCCGCCAGTGGTGTCACTCATACCAAGCGATTCCTCGAGGTGCTGGAGACGAACAGGTACCCTATCTCGCTCACAGACAGTAGGAGACACCCGACACAAGAGACAGAGAGGCACACAAGGCAAGTGCTTCCTTAAAATTCCACACCTGGGCGAAAATACTACCAACGCTATCCGAAGGCTATACGGGAGGGCCTCGACATCCACCTGGCCCACTCGGGCTCCTCCCTGCGAAGATGCCTCTCCAGGAAACCCGGGAAATCAACTGACGCGTGCTCCCTCAGAGACTGCCCGATGCGCCATGCGAACTGTTGCCTACGCACATACGTCGTGTATAAGATAGAATGTAACTACTATATAGGTAGCACAATCCGACCTTTGCACATTCGGATCAAGGAACACACTAAAACCAGGGCCTCGTCTTTCCGGAAACCCATAGACAAATGCGGAAACAAAGACGGAAGGCTCATTGTCATAGTTCTAGCGACTGAAAGAAACGTCGGCACGTTACGTATCAAGGAAGCACTTTGGATCAAACGCCTAGAGCCACAAATAAACAATCGATCCGAGAGAAGCGAAATGAGGTGGTTGGTTTAAGTTAACAAACGATGC
The DNA here is from genome assembly GCA_964016885.1 of Eledone cirrhosa. Taxonomy (NCBI): domain Eukaryota; kingdom Metazoa; phylum Mollusca; class Cephalopoda; order Octopoda; family Eledonidae; genus Eledone; species Eledone cirrhosa. Next base: position 69,760,214 of record OZ024742.1, on the reverse strand, counting down.
AGTAACAGACGCATACACACACACAAGCGAGACAGCAACACACGCACACACACACACACACACACACACACACACACACACACACACACACACACACACACACACACACACACACACACACACACACACACACACACACACACACACACACACACACACACACACACACATACACACACACACACACACACACACACATACACACACACACACACACAGAGTAGCATTCCACCATACGAACATACTACACTGCCAACACAGAGGAACAAGGCAACAACACACGCACACACACACACTCAAGCGAGACAACAACACACGCACACACACACACACACACACACAGTAACATTCAACAAACAGGCAGAGAATGGACTGACAGCTAGCGCCACCTCACTCCCACAATCGAAAGAACTACTTCGGCCGCTGACCTCTGCCCGACCGACCCCATTTCACGCGCACGCGCGCTCTGCTGATTACCTCAGATATTCAAAACAACGAACAGCGGAGGACGCGTTTCGCACCTTTCCGACAGACAACCTTTCCCCACCCCAGAAAAAACCCCAGTTGATGGATGTGAATCCGAAATATATAGGGACAATTAAATCTCTGCCAAGGTAACTCTCTCTCGTGTTGTTATTTTAATTTTATCCTTTATGCTCTTTCCTTCATTCCTCTACACGTCTTATACACGCCACGCATCTCAACGTACACCCACTTACATCTCTCTCTCCACCACCGGATCTTGTTACCCGGAGATTTACCCATTTGCATTGTCGAGGCTTCCAAACGACTTAAAGAAATTTACGCTATATATATATATATATATATATATATATATATATATATATATATATATATATATATATATATATACTTATGCTTTGGGAGGGTTATGTTGCCAATAAGAAACACACGGACCAGTTGCTTTCAATCCAATTTATTATAAATTAAATTTATAAATTTAAGAATTTATTAATTTCCGGTTGGTTGGTTGGTTCCATAACCGGACGGTTGTTCATGTATTGTCAAAGTTCTTTCGTCACACATTCTGTGACCTCTTCAGTGACTGGGGATTCTTTTCTTTGTTTTATGCCTGTCCTTTGTTCTGTCCTAAAAACAAGATAGCGTAGGACAGAACAAAGGAGAGGCACAAAACAAAGAAAAGAATCACCGCTCACTGAAGAGGTCACATAAAGTGTGACGAAATAACTTTGACAATATATGAACAACCGTCCGGTTATGGAACCAACCAACCAACGGAAATTTATAAATTCTTAAATTCTTAAATTTGATTTATAATAAATTGGAGTGAAAGCAGTTGGTGCGTGTGTTTCTTATTGGCAACATGACCCTCCCAAAGCATAACAATATCGGTTTCAACACACGTTTTCAGATAATGAATCTTGCTAAACAAATTCAGAAACGAAATATATATATATATAGCTCGTTTTTTAATTTGTTTTACAAGATTTCTTATTGGAAAAGCTGTGTTGAAACAGACATTGTTATACTTTGGGAGGGTCATGCTGCCAATAAAAACACACACCTGTTGTTTTCACTTCCATTTATTATAAATTTCCGGGTGGTTGGTTGGTTCGATAACCGGATGGTTGTTTATATATTGTCAAAGCTCTATCGTCACACATTCTGTGACCTCCTCAGTGACTGGGTTTTTATTTTGTGTCCCTCCTTTGTTCTGTCCTACACCATCTTGTTTTTGTGTGTAGTGTGCTTAGTTTGCGCAAACGTTACATCCGTGTGTGTGTTTATTTACTTATTTATTTATTTACTTATTTATTTATGTGCCTATTTACTTGTCACTAGTTGTTTGTTTGTTCTATCTGTTGTGTGCCTGATTTGTTTTGTTAGTTTGGTTTTCTATGTGTCTGTATGTCTTCATTTTGTCCTTAATTACTAGTTGTGATGTTGCTAGTCCACTCATGTTTCCTGTTATAACCATCCGGTTATCGAACCAACCAACCGGAAATTTATAATAAATTGAAATGTATATAAATTGAAATACATATATATATATATTGTTATACTTTGAGAGGTTCATGCTGCTGATAAAAACACACGCACCTGTTGGTTTTCATTTATTGTTATATATATATATATATATATATATATATATATATATATATATATATGAATGTATGTATAGTATATCTGGCGATATACTGTATGTTTAATTAAAAACATTTTCAAGACCTTGCGCATTTATTTTAAAGTAGTGACTATGTCAATTACTTCTTTTTTCAACAAGGGAAGAGAGATAAGTTGACAGATCTGTTTCACACTGTTGGTGTTCATCAGAGCTTAGCACACGCCGTCCTTTGTTGAAAATTATAGAGGCTGGATTCTTATAGAATTCCAGTAATAATCAGGAACTGATTATAGGAAGCGATTGCCGGTCCAGCAAAAATTGAAAATTAGGATTGGTGCCTTGAAATAGCGATGTATACATGAATGTATGTATAGTATATTTGGCGATATACTGTATGTTTAATTAAAAACATTTTCAAGATTATTCCTGATTATTACTGGAATTCTATAAGAATCCTGCCTCTATAATTTTCAACAAAGGACGGCGTGTGCTAAGCTCTGATGAACACCAACAATGTGAAACAGATCTGTCAGCTTATCTCTCTTCCCTTGTTGAAAAAAGAAGTAATTGACATAGTCACTACTTTAAAATAATAGCGCAAGGTCTTGAAAATGTTTTTAATTAAGCATACAGTATATCGCCACATATACTATACATACATTCATGTATACATCGCTATTTCAGGGCACCAATCCTAATACATATATATATATATATATATATATATATATATATATAAAGGAAGAGATATATATATAAAGGAAGAAATATGTATCATAAGAAAGGAGGAGAGAGAAAGTTTAGAAGGGTTAATATTTAATGAAGATTAAGCACAGAAGGTCAGCAAAGCAAGTATAAACACAATAAATGGAGAAGAAGGCAATATGTTTAAAACCAAACTTTACATCTTACATTATGTTTCATCAATACAATAACGAGTAACAGTTCACACATATATTTTGTACGTATACGCACCCAAATATAATACATTGTTGTTAATGTTATTAGTATAGAATCTTCAGAGAAGAAAGAATTCTTTAAATTAATGTTATTTAAAGTTAATCCAACTAATAATTCCTTGGATAAAGATTCCTTTAAAGGAGAGGTAAATAGACATCAGAGTTTATAGCTTATGAAGATGAAGGCGAATGAGCCTAATTTGTAAATAAAAAATGGTGGTTACAAAGAGGCGTAAAAATCTAAGGGAGGTAACTATGTTGCACTTTTTTGGGGAAAGATGTTTAATGATTATAACATGCCCAGTTATTCTGTTTATATATATATATATATATATATATAATAATTGTTTCTACTTTTGGCACAAGGCCAGCAATTATCTCAGAGCATTACTGGTACTTTATTTTATCGACCCCGTAAGTATGAAAGGCTAAGTTAACCTTGGCGGAATTTGAACTCAGTCCGTAAAGGGACGTAACTGTGCTGCAAAGCATGGCATCCGACCCTCTACCGATACTGCTAATCCACCGCCAATAATAATATTATTTATACTTATATATACACTATATATAATTATAAACAGGAAAGGTCAGTAATTCATTACCACCTTATTACCACTAAAAAAAATAGCACAATGTAAACACATCAGATATTTTACTATTTTACAGAGCCGGAATATATATATATATATATATATATATATATATATATATATATATATATATATACATACGATATTAACAAATGGAAACTATATTTATAAAACCATATTTATTTGATTATACATATTTCAAGGACACTAAGTTAAATTATGGTGTGCTTTCATCAGATAAAATATAATATAGAGCAGTTTTATAAATAAATATTGACATACCCTTAAAGAATGCAACCATTACTGTTGGAAGCTCCCGGATAGTGGAGTTATATTTATACTTATAGTATTAGGTAAGCCGTTGGGTTACGGAGAAAGAGAAAGTGAGAGAGCAGAATAACAGAGAGAGAAAAAAGAGAGAAAAGAGAGAGAGAGAGAGAGAGAGAGAGCATAACAACAGAGAGAGAAAAGAAATAGAAATAGTAAAAGAAAAAGAGAGAGAGAGAGAGGAGAAAGAGAAAGGAGAGAGAGAGTGAAAACTCCAAGTCATATCTTGTAGATTTATCTTAACATTTGAGATGAAATGAATAAATAAAATTTTGAAATGTTAATAAGCATGAATGGAATATACATATATAATATGAGAAATTTAACCATTGTTTAAATATGATTAAATGTTTAGTTAATCAGTTATAATATTGAGATCAATACTTTAAAAATTGAGATCTTTATATTAAGAAATCTATATATTATTATTAAGACTATATATTATAAGAAGAATATAACACATATACACACGCAGAAAATATATAAATATATATACACACGTATAAAAATATATATACATATCTAACTACGTATATAATATATACATACAAAATATAAAGGATTTTTTAATTTAAGATATAGGAAACTTATAAAATCAGAGAAAGTCTTTTCAATGTAATATCAAAGCAGCGTGAAGGAAAATATGTTATTTAGTTATATAGATGTTACAAATTATTAAGATATTAAAGGAAATCTTTTTTGTTATACACACTTTATGTTATCATACAAAATTTTATATAAGTTTTATAAGATTAACCTGTTATGTAGTTATGACTGTTATTTTATGTTTATTTGTCACGAACCTTGGGATAATCTCTATAAATAAGTGCAATCGAATTGTATGCATATATATATATATACATACACAATTCACACGTATACATATATATATATGAACCCACACGAATATGTAGATATGCATCACAAACATATATACATACAAATAGACATACACGCATAAAACATATGTATATGTATTTCAATACACACATATACACACATATACGCACATATATATAGAGAAGAATATATAAATATAGTACATAGTATACTTGAAGTACATAAAATACAAAAGAATTATATTACGATTTGGAAATATAATTATAAGCAATATAATTTTAAAACAATATATCTTTAAAAATATAGAATATTTCAAGTTTTAATTTTAAAATAATGATATGTTTAATAAATTTAGTATAAAAATTTTCCACGTATATTTACCTAACTTAATTTACTTTTATATCCATAAGAGAAAGAAAAAAAAACTTTCAAAAGATAAACTTTCGAAAATAGGAGAAACTATCAAAAATTATTTTCCCCTTTTAAGAGCTTTCAGTATATTTCTCTAGAAGAATTTATTATGTTTATTTATATTTAGGAAGAAAAGTTTTTTTTACTTGAGTGTATAATCAGTCAAAAAATGAAGGAATCTAATGATTTATCGATAGGTTCAATATATTAATATAATTAATTAATTAATTATATATTACGTTTTAAATTTATATTTAAACGTTGATTTTCAATCTATGTCTACAGCAACTGAATAAATTGTTCCTTAGGTTCAGGGAATTTTTGGTCTTTAATATAAAAAATATTTCCTCTATACAAAGATCACAATTTTCTGAAGTGGAGTTAAAAGGAGTAGCTTATGAAATAATATTCCAAATCAACGAATATTCAACATTATTTAGTTTGAGGTCCCATAATAAGCTAGATAGAGAAGTTGAAGATTTTTTGTTTGGATCTGTAAAAGAATTTTTATGATTATTGAAGCGGGATTTAAACTCTGTAGAAGTGGATCCCACATAATTAAATGAATTAAAATTAGTTTTTACATTACAATTATATACTATAGTTTTAGCTAAGCAATTGTTATTTAACCGACAGTTAGATTTAATTCTACAGTTACATTTATCAAATTGGATATTGCTTGGGTTATTAGTGGTATTTTGGTTAGGTTTTAAATTTCTATTATTAATTCTATTAATATTTTGCGCTAAGCTTTTGGTGGAAGAATAAGTTAATTTTATAGTATGTCTATTAAAAATTGAATAATATCTATGTGTTTTATGAAAGCATTTGTCAAGAACTTTAAAAAATAGTTTAGCAATAGGGGTTTTAATATTTAATGAAAAAGGAGGAGCGAACCATAATATGTTCCTAGTTCTATTTCTTTTTTTGTTTTCGGAATTATTGTAAGGTTTTCTATTATAGTTGTTAACATTTTTAAAATAGTTAAAATTGTTACGAATATGGTTAGTTGTTATATTATTATCAATGTATTTAATTTTATTTCTATACCCAGCTCTACCTAACGGTTCGTTGTAATAATGTGCTTTTTCGTCAAATATATTCTTATTAGTTGAAATTATCGAAATTCGTTCCTGTACAGAGTTCACTATAGTATTTTTAACGGATCTGGGGTGATTAGAGTTAAAATTGACGTAGTTTAAGTTCTCATTTAATTTGTGAAATGGATAATGAAGACATGTGTTAAGGTTTAGTGTTACATCTAGAAAGTTAACTATTTTATGGTTATTCTCTATTTCTACTTTTAGATTAAGGTAATTAAAAAATTGTAAAATTTGTTTTCTTTTTCTATTTAGTTCACAGTTATTATTTTCTATAAGTAAAAGCATGTCGTCACGATATAAACCTCCGGTTGTATCAGGTATTTTCCTATGTAGAGAATTATTTATAAAGAGGCCCACAAGATCCGTTACCTGAGCGGAATCGGATGATCCCATAGTTATATCGAAGTTATTATTTCTATCTGCCCTAGTCCAGAGTTGGTTATTAAATTCTATTAATGTTTTCCGTGCCGATAATATAATGTGCATTTCATTGCTAGTTAAGTCTGTATGTTTAAATGCGTAAGTTAGTGCTTTATTCAGTAGATTAGGAGTGATAGATGGGTAATAGTTAGCAATATCCAACTGAATACACTTATTATTATAGTTATATTTAATTTCCTTAAACCAATCGATAACTTCACTAGTTCCTTTCTATAATTTTAGATAAGATAAATTCTTAATTTGTGGTATTATTCTGTCTAAAATGTTTTTGCTAAGTCTGCCAAGGACGACTTAGATGGTGCAATTAATCTGACTGATAAATCCGTTTCAAAATTCCTATATAAATATATATATTTGCTTGTTGTATCCCAACAATTTAAATAGAACTTTTACACACACACACACACACACACACACACACACACACACACACACACACACACACACACACACACACACACACACACACACACACACACACACACATATATATATATATTTATATAGGAATTTTGAAGCGGATTTACCAGTCAGATTAATTGCTCCATCTAAATTGGACCTTGGCAGACTTAGCAAAAACATTTTAGACAGAATAATACCACAAATTAAGAATTTATCTTATTTAAAATTCTGGAAAGGAACTAGTGAAGTTATCGATTATATATATATATATATATATATATATATACATATGATGGACAGTCGCAGGTTTGAACTTGAAGTGTAAGCACGGATTGCTGAAACTTCTTCGTTGTTGAAAATCCAAGTCCCCACTTCCGTGGTTTACCATCCGATTAATTGGTGAAATATATTTCTTTAATGGAATATATACAGGGAAGATTAATCATATTATAAGGTATCTATTTTTGAAGTTCTGGTCAACTTTATTTAGTTACCTACCTAGCTATGTGTGGTTAAACACTTGTAAAAATTATCTACTGTGATTATTCATGTTTATATATATGTTAATCAATTTTTAGTTATTATAAAATGCTCGGACCTACTCGTTAGTATCTTAGAGCTTATTTTCCGGGTGATATGGTGCATGTCTTTCTGGCATGACACCCATAATTTTGATTTATATTAAATTCATTTAATTTATCTTAATTTTGTATATATATATATATATATATATTCCGGTTCTGTAAAACATCGGATGTGTTTACATGGTGCTATTTTTTTAATATATATGTATCTAATATATATATATATATATATATATATATATATATATATATATATATGTTATTCCGGGTCCAATCGGGAGTAACCACAGTAAGTAAGGTACTCAATACATAGCAGAGTATACATGTTTTAATATAGAACAACTTCTACAAGACTAGAACTGTTTCATCCATGAGAAATCATCAGGAAGCGGACTCATATATATATATGAATATGAGTCAGCTTCCTGATGATTTCTTATGAATGAAACAGTTCTAGTCCTGTAGAAGCTTTTCTATATTAAAACATTTATATATATATATATATATATATATATATATATATATATATATATATATATATATATATATATATATATATATATATATATATATATATATATATATATATATATATACAATATATATATATATAATGGAAAAATTTGAACAGGGACAAAACAGAGAGGCGGTACAACGAATGTTTATTAATTTCACGCTCTGGAGAGTGGGGTGTTTGTGGGGGACGACGTTTCGGGCATAAGCCCTTCCTCAGGTGAGAAGTGTGTGGGAACAGAGTTCAAAGGGTGTGTAGGGGAGTGGTGGAGAGACATATAGCGAAAGGAAATGGTGCGAATGAAAAAATAAAAAAATAAAGATAAAAATAAAAATAAAGTATGATCAAAATACAAGGAATGAAATAAATTTAAATATAAAAGCATGATCAAAATAAACTGAAATTAAAAGGGAGATAAAACAGGTGGTGGAAGGGTGTGGGGTGTGTAGGGGTGGTGGCGGGTGGAGTGGGGAGAGGGAGACGGGGTGTCCGAGCGGGGAGGGCTGAAGGTGGTGTGTGTGGGTAGGTGTACGTGTGTGTGTGTGTGTGTGTGTGTGTATGTGAAAGTAAGGGTTGGGGGAAGAACGGGGTTGCATGTTCAGGAAGAGGTGTGTGTGTGTGGGAGGGGGGGGGGGGTCGGAGTGTCTGTGTATGTGTGGATAGAGGGGTGGGGGAGAGGAAGCAGGAGGCTGAGGGTGTAAATATGTAGTGGAAAGCACGTGTGTGTGGGGTTTAAGTGTTGTGGGTGTAGGTAGCGTGTGGAGAAAAAAAATTGTTTTGGGGTGTGTGTGTGGGTGAGTTATATAGGTGATTACGCAAGAGGATGGTTGAAAAATAGGTAAATTCCAAAGGTGTTTAGCGGATTCTGTGTTGGTCAATTTCTGCGTGCGGGTATTCCATGAAGCGAGGGTCGGAAGAGGAGAGATGTGGGGTGCGCGCGCAACAGGAAATGGTCAAGCAGTGGGAGTGCTGTGTGTCTGTTTGTGCTGGGAGGTGGTCAGAGGGCATAGCAGCAGTCGGTGGAATGGTAAAGGGGCGAGAATGGGTAGGTGTGAAAGTTGGAGTGAGGAGGGTGTGTGTGTGTGTATTAGTAGAGGTGTTAGTGGGATGAGTGAGTGTGGAGCGAGGGTGTGGGTGGAGCGGGGAGAGAAGGGTGTGTGTGGTTCTATGGAGGGAGTGTGGTGTACTGGTGTGTGTGTAGTTTGATGAAGAGGTGTTAGTGGGTGTTAGTATACGGGAGGTGAGGAGGGATTGAATGCAGGTGTGAGTGGAGGTTAGTGGTGGTAGGGTGTGTAGAGTTGGTGGTGTACGAGGGTGTGTGGGTACGTGTGCGTGGGGTTGGGGGGTGTTAGTGATGTTAGTTGCATGTGGGGTGGGTGGTGTAAGTGGGTGCGTGTGTTCGTGTGCTTGGGGTTAGGGGGTGTTAGTGAGGTTAGTTGCGGGGTGGTGGGATGGAGGTGTGGGGGTGAGGGTTAGTGGTGGTAGTAGGGTGTGTGTTTAGTGTGAGCGCGTGTATATATGTGCCGGTGGGTGTGTGCGTGTGATAAGGAGGGGGAGGAGGAGAAGAAGGGAGGGATGTTAGTATGTTAGTTGGGGAAGGGTGGTCAGATGAGGGGTGGTGTGGAGGTGTTAGTATTGTTAGTTGTGGGGTGGGCGGTGAAAAGGAGGGGTGTGTTAGTGGTGTTAGTGGGGGATAAGTGTAGGGGGAGGGGGGCGGTCGAAGGCTAAAGGAATAAGGGTGGGGAGTTCAGGCCGGGGAGAGTGTGGGTCTGTAGGATGAAGATAGTTCGTTGTTCGACCGTAAGGCGATTGGCGGGTGTTCCGTGGCACTGGAGTAGGCCACAGACTGAGATGGCGTGCGGAATGTCCAGGGCCACCAAAGTGGCGGGCGATGGGGGAATTACCCCCGAGACGAATATCCCGGAGGTGCTCAGTGAATCGGTCCGCCAGGCGACGTCCCGTCTGTCCGACTAGGTTGGAGGAGGTGCAGCGGAAGGCATGCCGGACAGAGAGAGAGTGGCCGTTGGGACCCTGGAAGGTGGTGGTGTTGGTGATGTGGGGACAGGTGTTGCAGCGGGGCCTAGAACAGGGAAAAGAACCGAGGAGGGGGGGGGAACAGAGCGTGGGTTGGGGGGTAGGGAGCTGTGGACGAGGAGGGTGCGGAGATTGCGTGCGCGTTTGAAGGAGGGGAGTGGTGGGGTTGGGAAGATGTGAGAGGTGGAGGGGTCGGACTGGAGGCGTCGGAAGAGGCGGCGGATGGTGCGGTGGAGGGGTAAGGTGGAGGGGTGGTAGGTGATGGGGAAGGGGAGACGGTGGGTGGGTGTGCGGTGGCGTGGGGTGAGGGTGGTGGAGCGGGGGACAGCACGGGCGCGGGTGAGAGCGGTGTGGACGAGAGAGGGGGGGTAACCTCTGCGGATGAAATGGCTGACTAGGGAAAGGGCCTGGGACTCAAAGTCAGCATCTCGGCTACAGAGGCGGCGGATCCTGAGAAGTTGGGAGTAGGGAATGGAGTGTTTAGTGTGGGTGGGGTGGGAAGAGGTGAAGTCGAGGTAAGAGTGGGAGTCGGTGGGTTTGAAGAAGGCCGAGGTGACGAGGGATGGTGGGAGGGGTCGAAGGCGACGGAGATGTCTAAGAAGTGGACGTGGGTGGTGGAGATAGAGGTGGTGAAGTGGAGGGAGGGGTGGAAGGAGCAGAAGAAGGAGAGAAAGGAGTCGAGCTGTTCTCGGGTGAGGGTCGTGGCTCCGATACAGTCGTCAATGTAACGACCGTACAGTTCGGGCGTGGGCCGGTGTACTGGGCAAAGATTTGGGCCTCAACATGGCCAACAAAAAGGTTGGCATAGTTCGGGCCCATTCTTGTACCCATATATATATATATATATATATATATATATATATATATATATATATATATATATATATATATATATATATTTATTTATTTATCAAAATAACAGATTAAATTTTAAGCAAAGTATCGCTGCTTTCACTTTTAACGGGATCTTCTGAAATACGAAATTCCAACACACACACACACACACACACACACACACACACACACACCCCACCCACACACCCACCCACACTCACACACACACACACATGTATATATATTAGAATTTCGTATTTCAAAAGAAATACGGTATGTGTATAGATAAACATTTAGAAAGCCGTAGTTATGCAAAAACACCGGAGGCTATCACCCTCTGGTGGTGTCCAACAGAAGCAAGGGGGGCAATCGTCGATCCATTTCGAACTTAACGAGTCTCATCAGGACGATCCCACCTACTCTTGCGACTGCTGGACTTGAAAAGGCGAGAATATATAGTTTTCTCGTCTGTGTAAATGATGTGATTAATCTCATTTGCATATGAAGCTGTATAAGTTGGCTCAGCATATAATAGGATTTAGCTTCGAGCATAGCTGTATGTATTGGAATTTCGTATTTCACAAAGAAATACGGTATGTTTATAGATAAACATTTAGAAAGCCGTAGCTATGCTAAAACACGGCTTTCTAAATGTTTATCTACAAATATACCGTCTATGAGATTAATCACCTCATTTGTACAGACGAGAAAACTATATATTCTCGCCTGTTTTCAGGTCCAGCAGTCGCAAGAGCGGGAGGCATCGTTCTGATGAGGACCAGTTGAGTTCTAAATGCATCAACGATTGTCCCCCTTGCTTCTGCTGGACACCACCAGGGGGCGATAGCCTCCGGTGTTTTTGCATAGCTACGGCTTTCTAAATGTTTATCGATATACATTCCGTATCGCTTTAGAAATATGAAATTCCAATATATATCTGTATACAGCTATGCTCGAAGCTAAATCCTAATAATATTCTCTCTCTATATATATATAGTATAAACAAAGTTTCATACACTTAACATGTATGTGCGACCATTCGTTACGAGGTCTAGTGATTGCCACCACTGTATATTGGAGGTAGCATTTTTAATCTGGCCCTTCATTCGAGGACGTGGACGGACATATGAACTACTATCCCCCGAAGATTTTTCCTCCAAACTGTGAAGATCTTTATATTTGAAACAAGGGAGATAAATCTAGCTTGAAATCTCTCTAAAGATTAATTTTTCAAGTTTTTCAAAGTTTATTTTTTGTTTTTGTACCTTCCAATGATCAAGAGAGGTAACTCTCGAATTTATCAGTTTGTAAATGGCTGAATTAATTAAAGTAAGTTATATAAGCCAAAATATAAATAGTTACGCACGCACACACACACACACACACACACACACACACATACACACACACACACACACACACACACACACACACACACACACACACACACACATATATATATATATATAACATTATATAATATTTGAAAAAAAAAAGAAATCCATAGATATTTACGCGCCCCATGCATGTATAAACTTGCACACATACATACGGATACATATACATGGCATATATGTATCTATGTATATATATATATCTACTCAAATCTTGTGTCATGATTGGTGTTTCCCAAACTTAAGTTTGGAGATGTAAATGGTTGTATGTATGCGTGATCTTTGGTTGCAGTATGATGTTGCAACCTTAAGGTCTCCTTCAACAAGCCGTTAATTCGTGTACGTATGTGGTGCGCTCGTCGAGGGGTACTTGGGGTGTATAGTGTCATGGAGGGTTCAGGAGGTAGGTCTGGTGAAGTGGTGTCTTATGGTGTGGGCTTCCAGTTGGATTAAAAGATGGGTGTTTTGATGCAAGCATGATCTGAAGATTACTGTCTTTGTATTGGGATATATATCCCGCTAGTATAAATCCTGTAAGACTCTGAATTTCTCCCTTACGCAGAGCGAGCATTTTTTGCTTCCGATTTTGTTTGACATGGACATTTCAAGCACTTTCCATGTGATTTCATGGGATATTCTCTTTTCTTTTAGCTGCCAGACACTTTTCGTGCTAGTGCTGTGGTGGTTTTCATGGTGGGATATCTAAATGAGGAAAGGTGCAAGAAGAATCTTTGTTTAAAACAGTCCTGTACAATATCCACATATTTTTCGCAGATCTCTGGCTTGGCGTTTGTGTATTTGCACTCTGCTTCGTATATTATGGACTTAATATCACCGTTTTGCTGTAATTGACAGTCGTCTTTCTTCTTGCAAGCAATGAGAAATTCAGGATCTTACAGGGTTTAATCTCGCCGGATATATACGTAAAATCTGTCCAACGATTCTTTTCTAAGACATTTATTCGTATAGAAACATCAGAGCAACAAGAAGCTGTCTTTCGATCACATACTCATGCAGAATCTTCAACAATAAGTCCTTTGGAACGCGTTCATATGTCTTTTCGAGGCCTAAAAAATAGGCATGCGCTTCTTGGCAATATTCACACTATTTCTCAAGGACCTGTCGCAGTGAGTATTTTGTGACAAGTCCTTGGAAAAAATCACACTGTTCGTCTGCTAGCTTGGACTCTACAATATCCCTACATCTCTTTGCCAAATACATAGCATTGACTTTACCGGGGAGATCCCTATATAATTGAAGCAATCTGTCTTGTCTCCCTTTTTGAAAATTGGGATTATCACTCACGGTTGTCATTGCTCAGGTACTTTTCCAGGGATTCAGTCTACCCGGTACACATGAGTTAGCCAGAGAATATATTCTCTATTTAATGCTTCTGTCATCTCGAGCCGAATTTCATCCCGCAGAGAGGTTTTGTCACATTTGAGCTCTTCAATTGCTCTTGTGACCTCAGCCTCTGAGAAGTTAATCATTGTTTTCAGATGCACCTCATGTACATCAGAAGATGCTCTTATGACTAGGTTTAGAGATCGGCAAAGTATTCGCTCTACCTTGCGAGGATGCTTCTGGAGAGAGGAGAACTCTAGACGCATTTATGGTAGCAGGCGTGGAAGGCACTTCTTATTATGAATTTGGCGGAGAGTCTACCAGTATAGTTTATTTGCAGTTTAACGCAAAAGTACTCACATGTCTTAATTTTGGGTGCCTTTGCTGTCTCTGCTATAACCTTTTGCGCTTGCTTGTACCGCAAGTGCATGAAGAAGGACTCATTTCAAAGCTAATCTTTGAAACTCCTCTTTTAGCTCGGATGGGATCTTTGACTTCTTGATTGTAACAAGGGGTCGTTCTGTCACCTGTACCACAGCAATTCGATTTCACACGCAGCATTAAACAGCTGAAGCAGAAACTGCCGAGCTGAACAGTCTCCACTCAGTTTCAACGCCTTCAGTTTGCTCAACGCCTTCTCTGAATTTGGATGCAATAGTATCCATCTGGTTCTGACTTCCTTATCTGTAAACGCTTGCCACTTTATCGTGTAGGTCGAGTTCGACCCTCCAGTTTTGTTTTAGATAATCTCAAGTTGCAGATAACTAGATGGTGATCAACTGTTAGCTCAGTCCCTCCAGCACAGAATCGAAGAGATCAGAGAGATTAACAAAATCAATTTTAATCTCACTCCCCAATTGTCCTTATGCCATGTGTATTTATGGTTGTCTTTCTGCTGGAAGAAGGTGTTCGCAATAGAGAACCCACTCCCGCCAATATAGTCATTTCTGGGGTTACACCTGATTAGTAGAATTTCTATCATCTATCCAAATCTATAATACCAGAGCCACGGAAATTTGTTGAAGAAACCCCGACTATATCTAGCCGATAGCATTTGGCTTCCTACACTAACACCTGTAAGGCTTGTAGCGTTCCAGTTACCTGTGGATACGGTTTGCTCTCTTCCGGACCCTCACCTTCACGGGTCAACTAAAAGTACCAAATTGGTGCCAGGTGAGAATAAGACCACCAAAACACTGCTATATGCCCGGAAACAATAAAGTCAGTCATACCACATCGACTTTCGCATGGGATAACAAGAGACGCGTTTAGGCCGAAGGTAGGGGGGGGGGGCTGTTCGAAAAACATATTGCAGTCCCCATCCAACACTGCAAGTTACTGGCCTCCGACAGACCAGATATTGTTTTGCTTTGAAAATCTGAATAGTAAATTTATTCTTAATTCCGTTTCATTTATTCTATTTGATATTTCCAGATTTCTCTATTCTACGCAAGAGTCTCTAATCCAGGCTGTCTCACTGCAGCTAATTTGTTCAATATCGATAGTTCAACAATACTTACGGTAAGAAGCCATTCTGATAATTTTGAAATAGTTATTTATATAAATCCATTGCAAAAATTCATATTGAAAGCGCTTGCTAGACTCACAAATATATTTTCTTCTAATTTAGTATTCAGATTATTAAGCAGATGACAAAGTCGTTAAGATGTCGGATAGAATGCTTCAAGTTTACTTCCCGTGGTCAGTTTTGGCTTTCATCGTTTCAGAGCTGATAAATAAGGTACCAGTGCAGCACATAAGTTGATTCTTTATCGCTCTCCTCTCTTGAGTAAAATAGGCTGTTCTTTGGCCTGGAGCGGGATAGGCTCCGTCAAATTTAAAATGTGTCGCGACAGTGCCCCTAAGACTATATCAAGTGATCATGGCCCATGTATGGATTTATACTGTCAAAACTAATACTGTGTTGCTACCAAAAACTAGATGCTTATATTCGTTTATAACGTATAATACAACACTATTTTCTGTTATTTTCCTTGCTCCAGTTCTGGCTGTAAATATAGTTAGCAGTGGACCTCGTATGACAATTTGTATTTATTTTTGTATCTCTTTGTATGCAACAGTTAGACAAATGAATAAATAACTATCAAATATACAAAAGATCAATGGTTTAGACAAATAAATAGTTACATAATTTAATAGAGGACAAATCAATAATTTAGATAAATGAACAAGACGTTAATTATTGACATATTCAATTATATGGAGGACTCCCAAAAGTATTTTGTTGTGAAACACTTATAGAATTTCTAAAAATCGCAGAACTCGTTCCTATAATATACCGATATTCACTGCTCCATAATTATAATAAAATATTACATGAAATAATAATTGTTATATAGTGGTGATTTATTCATATAAAAATACATATATTAAGCCTAGAACTATTTCGCGAATCCTTAGGTTTCCCCGAACTCACTTTGGGTTATACTAGGCCATAATTTCATTAAGTGTATAATATGGTATTCTTATGAAACTATTTTGCAAGTAAATTATGCTGGCCAACAAATAGTGTTGCAAATTTCTATATCTAAGATATATTTCTATATCTAAAATAAATAAAAATTGAAGAGTAGAGGTACCAGCAAAACGAATTTGCTAATCCCCGGTCTTGACAAATAACCTACACTGATAACCAAGCATTTAATCTAATAATCTTCATTGACCATTAGATAGTCTACACTGACAATCAAATAATATACAGTTATAACTGAACAATCTACACTGCAAAATTACCTCCAGTTGTTTCAAACCAACATATTTACCGGACCTGACAATGTGCAAATCCTCTGACCCTTACAATTATCGTTCTATCGCAATATCAGACTTCCAATATCACAAACGTAATGGAGGCTGCCACTGATTGTTTCTACTTTTGGGATAAGACCAGCAATTATTCCAGTGTATTACTGGTACTTAATTTTATCGACCCCGTAAGGAATAAAGGCAAAGTTAACCTCGGCGGGATTTGAACTACTTAAAAAAAAATATATATCTCTCCCAAGGTAACTCTCTCTCTTGTGTTGTTATTATTATTTTTATTCTTTTACTCTTCCCTTCATTCTACACATCTCACACATCTTATACACACCACGCATCTCAACGTACACCCACTTACATATCTCTCTCTCCACCACCGGACCTTGTTACCCGGAGATTTACCCATTTGCATTGTCGAGGCTTCCAAATGACTTATAAATATTTACTTATTGTTCCACAATGCTTCAAGCAAACTTCAATACTCTCTTATCCTTACACCTGAGCCAGGAATTGTTTGCATCCGTAAGGGAACTGTTTAGACTGTCGGAGAAATGGGCCAACGCTGGCTGCCAAATTATTTTCCTGAAACGCTGCCTAAAAAACGATGTCATCCCCAACACCATCAAGAACATCCGCTTACCAGTAAGCCTACGTACACCAGCCTTCCAAAACACCACTAACCGCATACATCGCACGTGTATTAAACAGATCCTGCGACATCTCAACCGCCAATTACACTTCCATAAGCGGATACTCTCAGAGCGGACACATCGACTGCCAATAGCACCCGGAGACTTGCTCCTAAAAATCACTAAAGCAATCGACCAGTGCTACCACTCCAGAGTCCAATACGAGAAAAAACGGCTCAAGCGAAAATATGAGTGGATCTTGTCGAAACGCCACAACAGGAACATCGACACTAACGAACAGACGGACCAGAACCACGTGGGAAACAACAACTTAACAACCGCCACCGCCGCTACCACCAACACCGAGCCATACCTCAACGACGCGACGCACCTGGTCACCGACCTAACCGGCACTCTCACGAGCGACGAGCTGAAACTCCTACACCTCGGACCTAAGTTCATCGTCACACAACGTCTCGACGACAGACTCAAACTCAACATCGAGGCCAACTTTTGTCGAGCCGCTTACCAACTTAAATGGGTGAGCGCTATCAACAGCGCCACAGATAATAACAGCGCCGACACAACCCACCCCAAGTTCCCCACTTACCACCCCGACAACCCACTCCACCCCCCACCCACCAACCACGAACTCGACACCAAACTCATCAGGCTTAAACACTCTATCTCGGATATACTTCACAAACACACACACACACGCACACCACATAACCTCACCAGATCTCAACTCACCACTCTTTCCAACCTAAAATCGAAGAACTTCATCTATCTCCCCTCCGACAAGGGAAAAGAATTCTGCGTCATCAGCAGAGAGGCCTACAACACCCTGGCTCTCCAACACCTTGACGATGACAACCTCTACTCCAAGGTCATGGGAATCACTCCCGCGCAGATAGAAGAACACATCAACTCCGCCTGGACCAACATCTGCGACCGACGGAAGCTCCCGAAGAAGCTGAGATACAACCTCCTCACGAGGAACAGCAGACTACCCGCCTTCTACCACCTCGTGAAAACACACAAACAGGGACCCGACCTGAAAATCAGGCCCATCGTATCGAACGTGGAGGGACCACTCTACAAAATTTCATGGCTCCTAGCCAGAATACTCAAACCCATCTTAGACACCTTGCCGGGACACGTTAACAGCTCCGAGGAGGTGTTGAAGCGCCTGCATCAAATGGATCCTGACACCAGAAAGAATAACAGATATGCCTTCAGCCTTGATGTAGTCGCTCTCTACACCTCGGTCCCGGCACTCCCGGCCGTCAATATACTAATGGAACGCGTCCAATCCACCGACCTACACTGCTTCGGGCTCACCACCACTGACATCCACCAACTCCTATCCATCGTCGTCGACAACACCTACTTCGGATTCCTTGACCAAATATACCAACAAACCTCGGGATGGCCCATGGGATCAAGTCTATCAGGTGTGCTAGCGATCTTCTACATGGACAACCTCGAACGAAAGGCTCTCAACGCCTGCCACCCCAACGCCGTAGCCTTTTTCTCAAGATACGTGGACTATATCCTCATCCTAACATCTTCCCAAGACACGGCGAACAGAATCTATGAGACGTTCAACAACACGGACGAGAACATTGACTTCAGTGTTGAACACCCCAACGAAGACGGGTCACTTGCCCTTCTCGACTTCCGAATCAACATCACGGAACAAGGAGGGATCCACTGCAACTTCTACAGAAAGGCAGCCTGCAGGGACCTATTCGTTCACTACAAGTCCGCCCTCCCTAACAGTGCCAAAAGAGGATACATCACGAACGAGATCGCGCGAATCAAAAACAGATGCAGCGATCCCGCCAGTGGTATCACTCATACCAAGCGATTCCTCGAGGTGCTGGAGACGAACGGGTACCCTACCTCGATCACAGACAGAATAGGAGACACCAGACGCAAGAGACAGAGAAGCACCCAAGGCAAGTGCTTCCTTAAAATGCCACACCTGGGCGAAAATACCACCAACGCTATCCGCAAGGCTATACGGAGGGAGGGCCTCGACATCCACCTGCCCCACTCGGGCCCCTCCCTGCGAAGATGCCTCTCCAGAAAACCCGAAAAATCTACTGACGCATGCTCCCTCAGAGACTGCCCGATGCGCCATGCTAACTGTTGCCTACGCACATACGTCGTGTATAAAATAGAATGTGACAGGTGCAACCAATACTACATAGGTAGCACAATTCGACCTTTGCACATCCGGATCAAGGAACACATTAAAACCAGGGCCTCGTCTTTCCGGAAACACATAGACAAATGCGGAAACAAAGACGGAAGGCCCATTGTCACAATTCTAGCGACTGAAAGAAACGTCGGCACGTTACGTATTAAGGAAGCGCTTCTTATCAAACAACTGCAACCGCAAATAAACAACCGATTAGAGAGAAGCGAAATGAAATGGCTGGTTTAAGTTAACAAGCGATGCAACAACACACAACACACGCACACACACACACACGCAAACGAGACAACTACACACACACACACAGTAGCATGCCACCATACGAACATACTACACTGCCAATACAGATGAACAAGGCAACAACACACGCACACACACACACACACTCAAGCGAGACAACAACACACGCACACACACACAGTAACATTTAATAAACAGGCAGAGAATGGACTGACAGCTAGCGCCATCCCACTCCCTCATTCGGCCGCTGACCTCTGTACGACCGACCCCATTTAACGCGCACGCGCGCTCGGCCGAATACCTCAGATATTCAAATCAACAGACAGCGAAAGACGCGTTCCGAGTTGTCCGACAGACAACCTTTTCCCCCACTCCGGAAAAAACCCCAGTTGATGGATGTGAATCCGAAATATATAGGGACAATTAAATCTCTCCCAAGGTAACTCTCTCTCTTGTGTTGTTATTATTATTTTTATTCTTTTACTCTTCCCTTCATTCTACACATCTCACACATCTTATACACACCACGCATCTCAACGTACACCCACTTACACTTCTCTCTTTCCACCACCGGACCTTGTTACCCGGAGATTTACCCATTTACATTGTCGAGGCTTCCAAACGACATATAAATATTTACATATATATATATATATATATTAATATATATAACACCAAATAATCTAGACTTCCGAAAAAATAATCAATATTGAGTATTAAATATTTGTTATTTATTATCAAATATAATATAAAATGACCCTGTTAAATATGTCAAACTGATCTTGCCTCACCGCTCTTATTTCTTCTATTTAACTAGATAGGTGGGACACTCTTGTCCTATGGTGTAATTGTGTTCCAGACCAGTGCATTAGCTGTACCCAGCAACCCGAATATAACGAATGATACAGTTGTCTGATCTCTTTTATCCGGATTAAAATATCATCGATTTCCTACTCACTTCGGTAATGGTGTGATTGTTGATTCTTTTACTAAGCATGTAATCGTTTGCTACTCTCACATGTAATCACAGCTCTTCTGTAATATATGGATTTTCTGACAGCAATACAACAGGCCTTGAAATACAATAGCTTGGCGTATATTTGTTTTGACCATTATTTATTTTCATTTTGTATCACCTGTTTACAGGTTTACAGCATGTCAGGTTATTTTTTTTATTATCTCATTACAAATAAATTTTCAAAAGACTTTGGTATTTCGGTTTTGCCACCGATATACATATCATTCGCTGACAACATTCGTTTCGCTGATGAGATCTGTAATACAGAAACATGTCATTAACTGTAAACTTGTATGCTAAAAAATATCATATTTTCCTCTAAATGCGTAATATAAATTCCAAATTTCTTGAAATGTTCTCTCCCTTTTCTTTCAGAGACGCTAAGAGTTACTGCTAGAACTTAGCATTCCACTAAATATGTTCCATATATTTTAAATAATAAACTAATAATGCCATAATGCATCTTACAAAGTATATACTCCACACAATGACCCCCAATATAATAACAAAATTTAACAACGCAGATTCTACATAATTAACTTTTAATACACCATATCTTTTATATAACAACATCCGAATACTATAACATAATACAGCACAGCTTAGTTTTTAGATATTCTACAGATCACATCTCAATACAATGACACGGCTTAAGCTGTACACAAACTATACCCCCCCCACCACATAAAATACACGTAGATATGACAAACACAAACACACACACACACACACTCATAGATACGCGGGCGCAAACACGAAACATAAAAAATCACTACAAAACAAACAAAGACATGATGGAGTAGAAGTTTAAGACCAAGAAAAAGAGGAGGCACAAAAGAGATAATCATTGTGGAGGTCACAGAATGTGTGACGAAAGAACTTTGATAAACAAATTAATAACGAACAATAAAGATAAAGTGAAATTATATGGTGCGTGTGTTTCTTTCTATTGGCAATATTGGCAATATGACCATACCCAAATGTAACAATATATATATATATATTTATATATATATATATATATAGGAAAAAGTATGACCCCGACGGCAGAGCTCAAGCCGTTTCGACGGCTATTTCCAGAAACGGCTTGAGCTCTGCCGTCGGGGTCATACTTTTTTCCTATTTCCCACTCTACTACACTAAGTATTGAGTACTCTGGTGCGTTATGGTCCACCTGGTTCCTTACCACATTTCCTTTGTTATATATATATATATATATATATATATATATATATATATATATATATATATTGAAAACAACGAACAGCAGAGGACCCGTATCGATCCTATCCGACAGATAACCTCCCTCCCCCGGAAACCCCCAGTTGATGGATGTGAATCCGAAATATATAGGGACAATTAAATCTCTCCCAAGGTAACTCTATCTCGTGTTATTATTTTTATTGTTTACGCTCTTTCCTACGTTCTTCTACACACTATACATCTCATTTTACATTCACTTACATCTCTCTCTCTTCCACCGGATCTTGTTACCCAGAGAATTACCCACCTGCATTGTTGAGGCTTCCAAAACGATCTAAAGAAAATATATCATATATATATATATATATATATATATATATATGTGTGTGTGTGTATGATTAATAATAAGTAGGAACAAGGTGTCAAAGTACCATCATTAAATTTATTCAGGCGTGACGCGCGTTTCACGATTGATCAACTCAATGTTCGATCTGCATCGATCGGTAGCAACTCTGGAATCAACAGCTCATCAGACTCTTGGTTCGTTAATGATTGGAGATATCCACGTACAACTTTCAAAAAATATATGTTTCTCATTTAGTTGGGGTATTCTGTCGTTCTTTGTTTTGATTGGTTGTTTTGAGGAGAAATCTATTGGAGAAGGTAGAAGAGAGGGAAGGAGATAGGTAAAAAAAGGATAAAGATAGGTAAGGAGATAAAAGGACAACGAGGGGGAAGAGGCGTAAGTGAAGAGAAAAAAAAAGTGCAACGTGATTGGACTTGGAGTAAAGATAGGGTGATATGAGAAGGGTTAGGGGGATGGTTGATAGATGGTGTTGGTTAGAGGCCATTATGTAGGGATAAGGTATGAGAATGCGGTTTATTTGGTTTGTTGGACTTCCGATCGGCTCTCTCTGTTCTTTTTGTTTTTACTTTTTATGTAAGTTTACTTTTAACAACACTCCCCTCGCCAAATCCCCGATCCCTCTCACTAACCCTCAATCTTTCACCAGGTGTCTCTGTTAGACTATTGAAATACCATGAATGATAATAGCAGCCTCTCCCTACGACCAACGAAATAATATGGTAGTCCAGTGACAGAGAGGGGTCTGAAATATCTCACTATGACTGGGATGCTACCGAAATGAAAGCAAGTTAGACGTCTCGGGGTGGTGTAGGCCCTGAGAGGGAGGGGCAGCGGGCAAAGGCGCAGCCATGCTGAGGTTAACTATGTACCGCATTTCCCGGCGCCGAAGACGCTTAGTCCTCGAAAACGCACCCTAATTTTGACAACAAAAAATTTGAAAAAAAAAAATAATAAACAACGCATGGTAGATTTTTTAGACTTATTTCAGGAACAAAGTAGCGTCTCGACGCAGGGGAATACGGTATATGGAAATAATAATGATGGTGATGGTGATTGTGGTGGTGGTGGTGGTTAAGATTCTGATGGTGGTGGTGATGATGTTGATGATGGTGGTGATGACGGTGATGTTAATGGTAATAGTAATAATAATTGGTCGAGTCGTAGGCGACTAAATCGAAAAACCCACCAAGCTTGCTTGATGCCGAAGGGGATGTGTGGACACGCTGCGGGATGAAAAACAAAACCTGTCAAATGGTGAAGGAACTCAGAAGAGTCAACTGTCATCCAATAATGTGTAAAATCTCCAGCTGTGGAGTCCAAAATACTAGATTTGAGACCAGCTCAGGATAACTCACTGCATTTTAAGGTTTGAGGGCATCTTAAAGTCGTTTATGACACCCTCCAGAGATGGTGTTTTAAAAAAACAGAAAACACCGCTCGTAGTGGAAGCTTAATACCATTAACCTTAATAGTGAGTGAGATGAATGTGAACTTTTTTTACACAAAGACGTGAATGGTGCTGGAGCTTCTAGTGAAGGTACGTGCATCGCAGGCCCGGTTGCCATTATGACACTGCTAGAAGTGGATTAAGGAAGTAAACAAGGCTGTTATGGTGTGTTATTTTAGAAGCAAGCTTATGAATGAAAATGGGGAGCCAATTAGAAGATATAGACAGAGGATGTTACGAATATGACTGGAGATAGGGCACTTTAAAATTACTGAACAGAAGATTTGTGGGCAGGCAAAAACGGATGGCTATCTGAGATTGAGATTGAATTGATAAAGAGAAAAATAAGCCATAAAGGTGTGAAAGATATAGAAGCTTGGTGTGTTTGGAGATTCAAATAGAGATGAGAGTATGGAAAATGATGGAATCCAACAGGAAGAAGTGGATTTGAATATTCAAGTGGATGCGGGAGTTGGCATTAACATTGATGAACTGAAGGATATATCAGAAATTGGAGTGGCTGGCTAAAATAAAAAATGACATTGGAAATAATCAACAGGGAGAATTGGAGATATGGTAAGTTCCCGGCAGAGACGATGTGCAAGGGTTCTGGTTGAGGGCCCTTCATGGGAGAATTGCTGAGCGACTAAATAAGATCTTGAAGGGAGAAGAGATGCTGCGTGAATGGCTAACCTTTAGGAGTACGATCTTCTGTTTGAAGGACCCCAGCAATGGAAATATAGTGCTTCCTTCTTATGCGGAAACCTATGACAGGTGTCATTGCTGAGGCAATGTATGAATACCTGGCGGAGACACTACCTACAGAGCAGAAGGGATGTAGGAGAAGTAGCAGGGGGACTAAATATTAATTATTTTAAAAAGAAAAATCCTGCCATTGCCTGGATCGATTACCGCAAGGCTTATGACATGGTACTACATTGTTGGATAGAAGAATGTTTGGAAATATTTGGTATTGCAGCAAACAGACAGTTTTCGGTAAGCAGTATGGATGCTTGGAAGACTGAGCCGATATTTTGTAGACAGACATTGAGAGTTGTGAAGATCAAGAGAGGAATATTTAAGGGTGACTGTCTTTCGCCTTTGCTACTTGTATTGTCTATGGTTCCACTTTCATTGATGTTGAGAAGCTCAAAAGCTGGTTATGAATGAGAGACGAGGGCGTGAGTTGAAGATAAACCTCCTGCTGCTCATAGATGAAATAAAACTTTATAGTAAATCCTTTGAACATATTGATTCCCTTGTACAGACAGTTCATACATTCAGTATAGACAAAGGAATGGAATTTGGCACAAGGGCTAACACGAAGAAAAACATTACAGACGTCACAGAACGGTACAGGACGATACAAAGTGGGTTTTGGCCGTGTCAAAAAGGTTATAACCAGAAGATAGAAGAGAAAAATCAAATAGCAAAAATTCCCCAATAGGGGGAAAATTCCGAGGATCACTCGTGGCGAAAACCACACAAAAGACAACGGCAACCCTGACCACCAGAGCAAGCGCCCTCTCTCAGTTTTCCACTCCTCAGTCTATAGGCGCATACTCAGAGCGGGCCCGTTCACTCGGACCAGACTCGCCACTTTCACCCACCTTTCAACAAACTTATTAGAAGATAGCACTTGTCTCTCCACCCTGATTATCCTCTTCAAGTGAAATTTGAAAAAGTTAATCAGGGATTCACTGAAGGGGAGAGTGTCCATCTTCAATCCTTTCAACCTTGTCCACCATACAATCTCTTTCGCCATGGCCACCAGGCAGATGAAAACTGCGGGCCCTACCTCCTCTTTAAAGGAGGACGGTGGGGCTATCTGCACAATGCACTCAGTCGATAACCGGATCCGTCCTACACGTGACAGCAAATGTTCGACAGAGCTCCACAAGTCAGCAATGCTCGGACACTGAACGAGTGAGTGCACAACGGTTTCGTCGCTCTGTGCACATCTTGGACAGGTTCGGCTGACGGCAATTCCGTGCCTGGAGAGCTTATCTCGAACCGGTAACAGATGACGGATGCAATGAACGGATTCGCCACCTCTGCTCGTCTTTTCAGGGACAGCTTGCCCTCGGCTCATTTCTGTGGGAGAGAGGCCACCTTGTTCGTCACCTCGCTCCAGTTTTTCTCCATCTGGAGGTCTAGACCGAACCAGACCCCGAGCAATTTAACCGGTCCTTCCGTTGAGCGCCCGACAACGCTGTCGGGCGGCATGGACTTGCCTCTCCAGCTGCCGAGCCCACCGACTTTTTCTGGTTTAACTTTGCTCCTGTCACTGCTTCATATTCCTTGAGAGCGGTGCCGAGCATTTGGACATGTCCGGCGCTGGACACCACCACGGTGACGTCGTCGGCGTAAGCTGATACGGATCTCCCACATCCCACTTTGCGTGGGACGTATCTCATCGCCTCCAATTTGTGCAGTAACGGCTCTAGGGCCAATACGTACAAGAGTGACGAGAGGGACAACCCTGACAGACTGAGAGCATGATGCTGAATGGCTGTGACAGATGACCGTTCACCTTCAAGTAACCAGGTCGTTGCCTATAAAGTCTATCTAAGTCGACTTCACAGATCACAAATTTGTGGTCCGTGTAGCCGACTACTTTAAATGTTGGACAACCTACGCTAGCGTTATCTGTTTCCCTACACAATACCCTATCTAGATACGATCTGGATGACCCGTTGCGGTTTGCCCATGTCCACATTGGCACATTCGGATAATCCAGTCGATACCTGTCAGACAGTTGAAAACGTTTGAGCAGGTTGGTGAGGCTTTTACACCTCCTCTTTTATTTACTAGCCCCACATAATCCCAGCGTGCATCTAAGATACCGTTCCAGTCACCCACTAACACTAAAGAGCGTGACGTTCCAAGAAAGGTCTCTAGACGTCTGAAGAAATCAGCCCGTTCTGCCTCTGTTGGGGTGTAGTCGGCTACCACCGACTTACCTTCTGGGTCCAGGAAGATGGCCCGTATGGCGAGATCCAAGCATCTCCGAAAAATCACAACTCCGCCCCTCGCTCCCGGACGGCTGGGAGATGCGTATACATCGTAGCCGCCGAGGGTCGGTGCGAAGTCTCGTGCTTCGGAAATTCTGGTCTCGCTGATGGCCACCACATCTATGTTTAGTGACCTGAGATTTTTAAGCAGGTGGCCCTGCTTCCAAGATGACCCCAGGCCACGTACATTTATACTGCCTATTCTAAGTAAGGCCATGTTGGGTGAAAAATGGAGTAAGTGAGAAAGGATCACCTACCTTGATCGTGTGGGAAAGGGACAGTTGAACCATCGCTTTGGCTGGTCATGGGTGTCTCCAAGATGATGTCGGTGTATATCCTTTTGGTAACTGACCCTCTGAAGTCTCCAACTGCGTTGGGGAATGTTTCTTTTAAATGTTTATAATGTTCTATTTTAATTTCAATAAAGTTTATATTTTTCGGGAGAGTTCTTGGTGTTGGTGGGGTGTAGTCATTTTTCTCCGTAATGTCTGTGTGCTGCTTTATCTGTTCTAAGAATTCTTTATTTGCCATGTTTATGGCTGCGTAATGTTTTTTTTGGGGTGGGTGGGTGGGTGGGGTGGGTGGGGGGAGGGGTGCTGTTTTCTTGTTGCTGCTGTTGGGTATGTTTGTCTTGTGTCTGCGATGTTGATGTTTGTGCTGATGGTGGTGGTATGCTAGTTGTTGGTGGTAATGGTGGTGGCGTTGCTGCGAGTCGCCTTGTAGCCTTTACCCCTCTTTGTTTGCCTTCGCTTTTGGAGGGTGAAGCTAAAGGGTTTTTTGTTTTTTATTTTTTTGTGACAGACCGTTTGTCACTGCACTCCCCCCTCAGACTCCATGTCGTATTCCGTGGCGTCTGGGAGGGTTATGTGCGCCACGGCTGTTGGTGGTGGTAGTGGAGCCCTCTCCGGCGATTTTGTTGCTGGTGCAGCTACTGTAAATGTTACTACTGGTGCGGCCGCCACTTCTGCTGCTGTTTTAGTTGTCCGTGACTTTGGTACGGGCACCACGGACGTTGCTCTCCTACTCAACGTAGAAGGGTCTTCTGCGTTTGTTGTCTGCCCTGCTCTTGGTAGCAGCGGACCAGGCATTGGAAGGAGGGGGCCTTCTTCGCTGTCTTCTGCGGGTAAAAGGCCCTGAGGTGACCTTTTGACCCACAGAGATAACATTTTGGGCGTCTTCCTTCCACGCTTATAGGGAGTTGGAGTCCTTCCTCGAGGTCTATGATATCGGGGATAGCCTCGATACTCTCCTGGTCAGTTTGTATTAGCATTTGCATGCCTATACCTGACCAGTTCTCTCTCCCTAATTTTCTCTACTTGCAGAATGGTCGTCCTGTCCTCGATTCCAGCAAGGACAGGCGTGGCGAGTCAAGGTATGAGCACGTCGGGTGGGATCTGGGTCACTTTGACCCTCACAATTTTATTCCCGCAGTAGGAGGGCACCAAGACTATCTCCTCACTCTTTAGGGTTTCCAAAGAGTGAGACTTCGCCTCTTGTGGGGTAGCGAAAAGTATGTCTACTGTGGCGTACTTTCTGCCTCGGGTGATGTGGGTTTTGCGCGCCCAGATGCACTCCAAGGCCTTTTGGATTTGAGCCTCCATGGCCCTCTCCACTTGGTGTGACATTTTGCTTACGGTGCGGTAAGTCACCGTGCGTAGCTGCTGGTCCTTGAAGAAATCGGGTGGAAGTTTCAGGGAAACTCTAATGGCATTTCCTGTCACCATGGCTCTTGCGACTGCCATCTCCTGCTCTGTGACTAGGACTGTTTCTATTTCGGGTCACACCTACAAAAGAAGTGACCCCCTTTTCAGCGGTGACGAACAGGTGGCCTCTCTCACACAGAAATGAGCCTAGGGCAAGCTGTCCCTGAAAGGATGAGCAGAGGTGGCGAATGCGTCCATCGCATCCATCATCTGTTACCGCCTAACCGTTGTGCTTTGCCCTGGCTCAACTCTGACAAAAATGGAACGCCTCCTCTTCCGTTTTTTATCAAAGGGACGTGCTCACATGGTCAGATGATCCATCTGCTGTCAACACCCGTTGTATGGAGGGCTGGGCATGCCGTGGCTGATGATGCGCAAACACGCACTGAGGCTGCCACATCTCTGGTGCTTCCTTGATGGTGAACAGGTGTCGTCACCGTTTGCAGACGTATTTTCCCCCAACTCGTCTCATTAACGGAGCTGCAGTCCTGTATCAGGAAAAGACCGAGGGATAGCACTTGGAAGCTGGAAAGTCTCCAAGTACTTACAGCCTTCTACCAGCTGGGCACTAGTATCGGTGGAACATCCACCTCGGCGTTCTATAGAAGACTAGTGGAGTGGAAGAGTGACGACGTTCTCGGAGAGATCCTAGACATCGAAGACGATCAGCTGTTCGCTCTCTTCAAGAGAACTTTTAGCCCGAGCGTATGGACAACTTCCAGAATCCCTGCTCTGGCAGTGCTACCGGGAAGCGTTGCCGGTTCGAGATAAGCTCTCCAGGCACGGAATTGCCGTCAGCCGAACCTGTCCAAGATGTGCACAGAGCGACGAAACCGTTGTGCACTCACTCGTTCAGTGTCCGAGCATTGCTGACTTGTGGAGCTCTGTCGAACATTTGCTGTCACGTGTAGGACGGATCCGGTTAACGACTGAGTGCATTGTGCAGATAGCCCCGCCGTCCTCCTTTAAAGAGGAGGAAGGGCACGCAGTTTTCATCTGCCTGGTGGCCATGGCGAAAGAGATTGTATGGTGGACAAGGTTGAAAGGATTGAAGATGGACACTCTCCCCTTCAGTGAATCCCTGATTAACTTTTTCAAATTTCACTTGAAGAGGATAATCAGGGTGGAGAGACAAGTGCTATCTTCTAATAAGTTTGTTGAAAGGTGGGTGAAAGTGGCGAGTCTGGTCCGAGTGAACGGGCCCGCTCTGAGTATGCGCCTATAGACTGAGGAGTGGAAACTGAGAGAGGCCGCTTGCTCTGGTGGTCAGGGTTGCCGTTGTCTTTTGTGTGGTTTTCGCCACGCGTGATCCTCGGAAGTTTCCCCCCTATTGGGGAATTTTTGTTATTTGATTTTTCTCTTCTATCTTCTGGTTATAACCTTTTTGACACGGCCAAAACCCACTTTGTATCGTCCTGTACCGTTCTGTGACGTCTGTAATGTTTTTCTTCGTGTTAGCCCTTGTGCCAAATTCCATTCCTTTGTCTATACTGAATGTATGAACTGTCTGTACAAGGAATCAATATGTTCAAAGGATTTAATATAAAGTTTTAGGTCATCTATGAACAGCAGGAGGTCTATCTTCAACTCACGCCCTCGCCTCACACTCGTAACCAACTTTTGAGCTTCTCAACATCAATGAAAGTGGAACCATAAACAATACAAGCAGCAAAGGCGAAAGACAGTCACCCTTAAATATTCCTCTCTTGATCTTCACAACTCTCAATGTCTACAAAATATCGGCTCAGTCTTCCAAGCATCCATACTGCTTACCGAAAACTGTCTGTTTGCTGCAATACCAAATATTTCCAAACATTCTTCTATCCAACAATGTAGTACCATGTCATAAGCCTTGCGGTAATCGATCCAGGCAATGGCAGGATTTTTCTTTTTAAAATAATTAATATTTAGTCCCCTTGCTACTTCTCCTACATCCCTTCTGCTCTGTAGGTAGTGTCTCCGCCAGGTATTCATACATTGCCTCAGCAATGACACCTGTCATAGGTTTCCGCATAAGAAGGAAGCACTATATTTCCATTGCTGGGGTCCTTCAAACAGAAGATCGTACTCCTAAAGGTTAGCCATTCACGCAGCATCTCTTCTCCCTTCAAGATCTTATTTAGTCGCTCAGCAATTCTCCCATGAAGGGCCCTCAACCAGAACCCTTGCACATCGTCTCTGCCGGGAACTTACCATATCTCCAATTCTCCCTGTTGATTATTTCCAATGTCATTTTTTATTTTAGCCAGCCACTCCAATTTCTGATATATCCTTCAGTTCATCAATGTTAATGCCAACTCCCGCATCCACTTGAATATTCAAATCCACTTCTTCCTGTTGGATTCCATCATTTTCCATACTCTCATCTCTATTTGAATCTCCAAACACACCAAGCTTCTATATCTTTCACACCTTTATGGCTTATTTTTCTCTTTATCAATTCAATCTCAATCTCAGATAGCCATCCGTTTTTGCCTGCCCACAAATCTTCTGTTCAGTAATTTTAAAGTGCCCTATCTCCAGTCATATTCGTAACATCCTCTGTCTATATCTTCTAATTGGCTCCCCATTTTCATTCATAAGCTTGCTTCTAAAATAACACACCATAACAGCCTTGTTTACTTCCTTAATCCACTTCTAGCAGTGTCATAATGGCAACCGGGCCTGCGATGCACGTACCTTCACTAGAAGCTCCAGCACCATTCACGTCTTTGTGTAAAAAAAGTTCACATTCATCTCACTCACTATTAAGGTTAATGGTATTAAGCTTCCACTACGAGCGGTGTTTTCTGTTTTTTTAAAACACCATCTCTGGAGGGTGTCATAAACGACTTTAAGATGCCCTCAAACCTTAAAATGCAGTGAGTTATCCTGAGCTGGTCTCAAATCTAGTATTTTGGACTCCACAGCTGGAGATTTTACACATTATTGGATGATAGTTGACTCTCCTGAGTTCCTTCACCATTTGACAGGTTTTGTTTTTCATCCCGCAGGGTGCCCACACATCCCCCTCGGCATCAAGCAAGCTTGGTGGGCTTTTCGATTTAGTCGCCTACGACTCGACCAATTATTATTACTATTACCATTAACATTACCATCACCATCATCACCACCATCATCAACATCATCACCACCACCATCAGAATCATTACCACCAACACCACCACCACCACCACCACCACCATCACCATCACCATCATTATTATTTCCATATACCGTGGTGGATTGGCAGTATTGGCAGTATCAGTAGAGGGTCGGACGCCATGCTTTCCAGCATAGTTACGTCCCTTTACGATCTGAGTTCAAATCCCGCCGAGGTTGACTTTGCCTTTCATCCTTACGGGGTCGATAAAATAAAGCATCAGTAATGCACTGGGTAATTGCTGGCCTTGTGCCTAAAGTAGAAACAATTATTATTTCCATATACCGTATTCCCCTGCGTCGAGACGCTACTTTGTTCCTGAAATAAGTCTAAAAAATCTACCATGCGTTCTGGAGGCCGAAGGTTGTTTATTATTTTTTTTTTCAAATTTGTTGTTGTCAAAATTAGGGTGCATCCTCGAGGACTAAGCGTCTTCGGCGCCGGGAAATGCAGTACATAGTTAACCTCAGCATGGCTGCGCCTTTGCCCGCTGCCCCTCCCTCTCAGTGCCAACACCCCTCCGAGACGTCTAACTTGCTTTCATTTCGGTAGCATCCCAGTCATAGTGAGATATTTCAGACCCCTCTCTGTCACTGGAATACCATATTATTTCGTTGGTCGTAGGGAGAGGCTGCTATTATCATTCATGGTATTTCAATAGTCTAACAGAGACACCTGGTGAAAGATTGAGGGTTAGTGAGAGGGATCGGGGGTTTGGCGAGGGGAGTGTTGTTAAAAGTAAACTTATATAAAAAGTAAAAACAAAAAGAACAGAGAGAGCCGATCGGAAGTCCAACAAACCAAATAAACCGCATTCTCATACCTTATCCCTACGTAATGGCCCCTAACCAACGCCATCTAACAACCATCCCTCTAACCCTTCTCATATCACCCTATCTTTACTCCAAGTCCAATGACGCTGCCCTTTTTTCTCTCCTCACTTACACCTCTTCCCCCTCGTTGTTCTTTTATCTCCTTATCTATCTTTATCCTCTTTTTATCTCCTTCCCTCTCTTCTACCTTCTCCAATAGATTTCTCCTCAAAACAACCAATCAAAACAAAGAACGACAGAATACCCCAACTGAATGAGAAATACATATTTTTTGAAAGTTGTACGTGGATATCTCCAATCATTAACGAACCAAGAGTCTGATGAGCTGTTGATTCCAGAGTTGGTTCCGATCGATATAGACCGAACATTGATCAATCATGAAACGCGCGTCGCGCCTGAATAAATTTAATGATGGTACTTTGACACCTTGTTCCTACTTATTACGGCCCTTGCCATTCTGAGTTCAAATCCCGCCGAGGTTAACTTTGCCTTTCATCCTTACGGGGTCGATAAAATAAAGTACCAGTAATGTACTGGGTATTTGCTGGCCTTGTGCCAAAAGTAGAAACAATTATTAAATGCTTTGACGCATAGAGTTACGGTCCTTGCCATTCTGAGTTCAAATCCCGCCGAGGTTTACTTTGCCTTTCATCCTTACGGGGTCGATAAAATAAAGTACCAGTAATGCACTGGGTATTTGCTGGTCTTGTGCCTAAAGTAGAAACAATTATTAATCACCCCCCCCCCACACACGCACGCACACACACACACACACACACACACACACACACACACACACACACACACACACACACACACACACACACACACACACACACACACACACACGCACATATATATATATATATATTATTTATATATATATATATTGTTATATTTGGGGATGGTCATATTGCCAAAATTGCCAATAGAAAGACACGCACCATATAATTTCACTTTGTCTTTATTGTTCGTTATTAATTTGTGGGTAATTGCTGGCCTTGTGCCTAAAGTAGGAACAATCAATTTGTTTATCAAAGTTCATTCGTCACACATTCTGTGACCTCCACAATGATTGTCTCTTTTGTGCCTTCTCTTTTTCTTGGTCTTAAACTTCTACTCCATCTTGTCTTTGTTTGTTTTGTAGTGATTTTTTATGTTTCGTGTTTGCGCCTGCGTATCTATGAGTGTGTGTGTGTGTGTGCGTGCGTGTGTGTATGTGTGTTTGTGTTTGTCATATCTACGTGTATTTTATGTGTGTGTGTGCGTGGGGGGGGTATAGTTTGTTGTACAGCTTAAGCCGTGTCATTGTATTGAGATGTGATCTGTAGAATATCTAAAGACTAAGCTGTGCTGTATTATGTTATAGTATTCGGATGTTGTTATATAAAAGATATGGTGTATTAAGAGTTAAATATGTAGAATTTGCGTTGTTAAATTTTGTTATTGTATTGGGGGTCATTGTGTAGAATATTTACTTTGTGAGATGCATTATGGCATTTTATTAGTTTATTATTTAAAATATATGGAACATATTTAGTGGAATGCTAAGTTCTAGCAGTAACTCTTAGCGACTCAAAAAGAAAAGGGAGAGAACATTACAAGAAATTTGGAATTTATATCACAAAATATATTTACGCATTTAGAGGAAAATATGATATTTGTACCATACATGTTTACAGTTAATGACATATTTCTGTATTACAGATCTCATCAGCGAAACGAATGTTGTCAGCGAATGATATGTATATCGGTGGCAAAACCGAAATACCAAAGTCTTTTGAAAATTTATTTGTAATGAGATAATAAAAAAAATAACCTGACATGCTGTAAACCTGTAAACAGGTGATACAAAATGAAAATAAATAATGGTCAAAACAAATATACGCCAAGCTATTGTATTTCAAGGCCTGTTGTATTGCTGTCAGAAAATCCATATATTACAGAAGAGCTGTGATTACATGTGAGAGTAGCAAACGATTACATGCTTAGTAAAAGCATTAACAAACACACTATTACCGAAGTGAGTAGGAAATCGATGATATTTTAATCCGGATAAAAGAGATCAGACAACTGTATCATTCGTTATATTCGGGTTGCTGGGTACAGCTAATGCACTGGTCTGGAACACAATTACACCATAGGACAAGAGTGTCCCACCTATCTAGTTAAATAGAAGAAATAAGAGCGGTGAGGCAAGATCAGTTTGACATATTTAACAGGGTCATTTTATATTATATTTGATAATAAATAACAAATATTTAATACTCAATATTGATTATTTTTTTCGAAACTCTAGACTAGTTGGTGCGGTGAATTGGCAGTATCGGTAGAGGGTCGG
This sequence comes from Eledone cirrhosa, assembly GCA_964016885.1. Taxonomy (NCBI): domain Eukaryota; kingdom Metazoa; phylum Mollusca; class Cephalopoda; order Octopoda; family Eledonidae; genus Eledone; species Eledone cirrhosa. The sequence goes on along the minus strand of OZ024742.1, from coordinate 69,725,388 downwards.
CCGCCATGCTTTGCAGCACAGTTGCGTCCCTTTATGAACTGAGTTCAAATCCCGCCGAGGTTAACTTTGCCTTTATTCCTTACGGGGTCGATAAAATTAAGTACTAGTAATACACTGGAATAATTGCTGGTCTTATCCCAAAAGTAGAAACAATCAGTGGCAGCCTCCATTACGTTTGTGATATTGGAAGTGTGATATTGCGATAGAACGATAATTGTAAGGGTCAGAGGATTTGCACATTGTCAGGTCCGGTAAATATGTTGGTTTGAAACAACTGGAGGTAATTTTGCAGTGTAGATTGTTCAGTTATAACTGTATATTATTTGATTGTCAGTGTAGACTATCTAATGGTCAATGAAGATTATTAGATTAAATGCTTGGTTATCAGTGTAGGTTATTTGTCAAGACCGGGGATTAGCAAATTCGTTTTGCTGGTACCTCTACTCTTCAATTTTTATTTATTTTAGATATAGAAATATATCTTAGATATAGAAATTTGCAACACTATTTGTTGGCCAGCATAATTTACTTGCAAAATAGTTTCATAAGAATACCATATTATACACTTAATGAAATTATGGCCTAGTATAACCTAAAGTGAGTTCGGAGAAACCTAGGGATTCGCGAAATAGTTCTAGGCTTAATATATGTATTTTTATATGAATAAATCACCACTATATAACAATTATTATTTCATGTAATATTTTATTATAATTATGGAGCGGTGAATATCGGTATATTATAGGAACGAGTTCTGCGATTTTTAGAAATTCTATAAGTGTTTCACTACAAAATACTTTTGGGAGTCCTCCATATAATTGAATATGTCAATAATTAACGTCTTGTTCATTTATCTAAATTATTGATTTGTCCTCTATTAAATTATGTAACTATTTATTTGTCTAAACCATTGATCTTTTGTATATTTGATAGTTATTTATTCATTTGTCTAACTGTTGCATACAAAGAGATACAAAAATAAATACAAATTGTCATACGAGGTCCACTGCTAACTATATTTACAGCCAGAACTGGAGCAAGGAAAATAACAGAAAATAGTGTTGTATTATACGTTATAAACGAATATAAGCATCTAGTTTTTGGTAGCAACACAGTATTAGTTTTGACAGTATAAATCCATACATGGGCCATGATCACTTGATATAGTCTTAGGGGCACTGTCGCGACACATTTTAAATTTGACTGAGCCCATCCCGCTCCAGGCCAAGAATAGCCTATTTTTCTCAAGAGAGGAGAGCGATAAAGAATCAACATATGTGCTGGACCTTATTTATCAGCCCTGAAACTGACCACGGGAGAGCCAAAACTGACCACGGGAAGTAAACTTGAAGCATTCTATCCGATATCTTAACGACTTTGTCATCTGCTTAATAATCTGAATACTAAATTAGAAGAAAATATATTTGTGAGTCTAGCAAGCGCTTTCAATATGAATTTTTCCATTGGATTTATATAAATAACTATTTCAAAATTATCAGAATGGCTTCTTACCGTAAGTATTGTTGAACTATCGATATTGAACAAATAAGCTGCAGTGAGACAGCCTGGATTAGAGACTCTTGCGTAGAATAGAGAAATCTGGAAATATCAAATAGAATAAATGAAAAGGAATTAAGAATAAATTTACTATTCAGATGTTCAAAGCAAAACAATATCTGGTCTGTCGGAGGCCAGTAACTTGCAGTGTTGGATGGGGACTGCAATATGTTTTTCGAACAGCCCCCCCCCCCCTACCTTCGGCCTGAACGCGTCTCTTGTTATCCCATGCGAAAGTCGATGTGGTATGACTGACTTTATTGTTTCCGGGCATATAGCAGTGTTTTGGTGGTCTTATTCTCACCTGGCACCAATTTGGTACTTTTAGTTGACCCGTGAAGGTGAGGGTCCGGAAGAGAGCAAACCGTATCCACAGGTAACTGGAACGCTACAAGCCTTACAGGTGTTAGTGTAGGAAGCCAAATGCTATCGGCTAGATATAGTCGGGGTTTCTTCAACAAATTTCCGTGGCTCTGGTATTATAGATTTGGATAGATGATAGAAATTCTACTAATCAGGTGTAACCCCAGAAATGACTATATTGGCGGGAGTGGGTTCTCTATTGCGAACACCTTCTTCCAGCAGAAAGACAACAATAAATACACATCGGGGAGTGAGATTAAAAATTGATTTTGTTAATCTCTCTGATCTCTTCGATTCTGTGCTGGAGGGACTGAGCTAACAGTTGATCACCATCTAGTTATCTGCAACTTGAGATTATCTAAAACAAAACTGGAGGGTCGAACTCGACCTACACGATAAAGTGGCAAGCGTTTACAGATAAGGAAGTCAGAACCAGATGGATACTATTGCATCCAAATTCAGAGAAGGCGTTGAGCAAACTGAAGGCGTTGAAACTGAGTGGAGACTGTTCAGCTCGGCAGTTTCTGCTTCAGCTGTTTAATGCTGCGTGTGAAATCGAATTGCTGTGGTACAGGTGACAGAACGACCCCTTGTTACAATCAAGAAGTCAAAGATCCCATTCGAGCTAAAAGAGGAGTTTCAAAGATTAGCTTTGAAATGAGTCCTCCTTCATGCACTTGCGGTACAAGCAAGCGCAAAAGGTTATAGCAGAGACAGCAAAGGCACCCAAAATTAAGACATGTGAGTACTTTTGCGTTAAACTGCAAATAAACTATACTGGTAGACTCTCCGCCAAATTCATAATAAGAAGTGCCTTCCACGCCTGCTACCATAAATGCGTCTAGAGTTCTCCTCTCTCCAGAAGCATCCTCGCAAGGTAGAGCGAATACTTTGCCGATCTCTAAACCTAGTCATAAGAGCATCTTCTGATGTACATGAGGTGCATCTGAAAACAATGATTAACTTCTCAGAGGCTGAGGTCACAAGAGCAATTGAAGAGCTCAAATGTGACAAAACCTCTCTGCGGGATGAAATTCGGCTCGAGATGACAGAAGCATTAAATAGAGAATATATTCTCTGGCTAACTCATGTGTACCGGGTAGACTGAATCCCTGGAAAAGTACCTGAGCAATGACAACCGTGAGTGATAACCCCAATTTTCAAAAAGGGAGACAAGAGAGATTGCTTCAATTATAGAGGGATCTCCCCGGTAAAGTCAATGCTATGTATTTGGCAAAGAGATGTAGGGATATTGTAGAGTCCAAGCTAGCAGACGAACAGTGTGATTTTCTCCAAGGACCTGTCACAATATACTCACTGCGACAGGTCCTTGAGAAATCGTGTGAATATTGCCAAGAAGCGCATGCCTGTTTCGTAGGCCTCGAAAAGACATGACCGCGTTCCAAAGGACTTATTGTTGAAGATTCTGCATGAGTATGTGATCGAAAGACAGCTTCTTGTTGCTCTGATGTTTCTATACGAATAAATGGTACTAAGTCGAAACTAAGGGTGCGGACTGTCATAATATTCGTGGATAGGATTGGGAATGGGTTGGAAGTGAAATCAATACTGGTGGGTATAGGATCAATCGGCTGGAATTTGCGTACGACATGATATTACATAATTCGTTTTAAGGGGATCATTTGTATGTTTGAAGATGATCTCCGACATGCACTTGATTGGTTTTTGCTGGATGCTACACGACAGAAATGACAACAAGGGCTGCGAACACTAAGACTCTCGTTTTCTCAAGGAAGCCTGCGCAGTGCATTCTACATCGGGCTGTGTTTATGAGTGATAGAAGCAAGGGGCTAAATTAATTGTAAGAATTGAGAGTACTACGAACATGTTGTTAGAATGTCTTAAACCCTGTAAGATCCTGAATTTCTCATTGCTTGCAAGAAGAAAGACGACTGTCAATTACAGCAAAACGGTGATATTAAGTCCATAATATACGAAGCAGAGTGCAAATACACAAACGCCAAGCCAGAGATCTGCGAAAAATATGTGGATATTGTACAGGACTGTTTTAAACAAAGATTCTTCTTGCACCTTTCCTCATTTAGATATCCCACCATGAAAACCACCACAGCACTAGCACGAAAAGTGTCTGGCAGCTAAAAGTAAAGAGAATACCCCATGAAATCACATGGAAAGTGCTTGAAATGTCCATGTCATACAAAATTGGAAGCAAAAAATGCTCGCTCTGCGTAAGGGAGAAATTCAGAGTCTTACAGGATTTATACTAGCGGGATATATATCCCAATACAAAGACAGTAATCTTCAGATCATGCTTGCATCAAAACACCCATCTTTTAATCCAACTGGAAGCCCACACCATAAGACACCACTTCACCAGACCTACCTCCTGAACCCTCCATGACACTATACACCCCAAGTACCCCTCGACGAGCGCACCACATACGTACACGAATTAACGGCTTGTTGAAGGAGACCTTAAGGTTGCAACATCATACTGCAACCAAAGATCACGCATACATACAACCATTTACATCTCCAAACTTAAGTTTGGGAAACACCAATCATGACACAAGATTTGAGTAGATATATATATATACATAGATACATATATGCCATGTATATGTATCCGTATGTATGTGTGCAAGTTTATACATGCATGGGGCGCGTAAATATCTATGGATTTTCTTTTTTTTTTCAAATATTTTATAATGTTATATATATATATATATATATATATATATATATATATATGTGTGTGTGTGTGTGTGTGTGTGTGTGTGTGTGTGTGTGTGTGTGTGTGTGTGTGTGTGTGTGTGTGTGTAGCTATTTATATTTTGGTTTATATAACTTACTTTAATTAATTTAGCCATTTACAAACTGATAAATTCGAGAGTTACCTCTCTTGATCATTGGAAGGTACAAAAACCAAAAATATACTTTGAAAAACTTGAAAAATTTATCTTTGGAGAGATTTCAAGCTAGATTTATCTCCCTTGTTTCAAATATAAAGATCTTCACAGTTTGGAGTAAAAATCTTCGGGGGATAGTAGTTCATATGTCCGTCCACGTGCTACCTCCAATATACAGTGGTGGCAATCACTAGACCTCGTAACGAATGGTCGCACATACATGTTAAGTGTATGAAACTTTGTTTATACTATATATATATAGAGAGAGAATAGAATTAGGATTTAGTTTCGAGCACAGCTGTATACAGATATATATTGGAATTTCATATTTCTAAAGCGATACGGAATGTATATCGATAAACATTTAGAAAGCCGTAGCTATGCAAAAACACCGGAGGCTATCGCCCCCTGGTGGTGTCCAGCAGAAGCAAGGGGGACAATCGTTGATGTATTTAGAACTCAACTGGTCCACATCAGGACGATCCCTCCCGCTCTTGCGACTTCTGGACCTGAAAACAGGCGAGAATATATAGTTTTCTCGTCTGTACAAATGAGGTGATTAATCTCATAGACGGTATATTTGTAGATAAACATTTAGAAAGCCGTGTTTTAGCATAGCTACGGCTTTCTAAATGTTTATCTATAAACATACCGTATTTCTTTGTGAAATACGAAATTCCAATACATACAGCTATGCTCGAAGCTAAATCCTATTATATGCTGAGCCAACTTATACAGCTTCATATGCAAATGAGATTAATCACATCATTTACACAGACGAGAAAACTATATATTCTCGCCTTTTCAAGTCCAGCAGTCGCAAGAGTAGGTGGGATCGTCCTGATGAGACTCATTAAGTTCAAAATGGATCGACGATTGTCCCCCTTGCTTCTGCTACCAGGGGGTGATAGCCTCCGGTGTTTTTGCATAACTACGGCTTTCTAAATGTTTATCTATACACATACCGTATTTCTTTAGAAATACGAAATATTCTAATATATATACATGTGTATGTGTGGGGGCGGGGGTGTTTGTGTGTGTGTGTGTACGTATATTTATTGGAATTTCGTATTTCAGAAGATCTCGTTAAAGGTGAAAGCAGCGATTCTTTGCTTAAACTTTAATCTGTTATTTTGATAAATAAATAAATAAATAAATAAATCTTTATATATATATATATATATGAAAAATATGGGGAGAAGAATACTGCATGGTTGCACATGGATTGCATGTTATAAAATGAGTCCCTCATCAGTGATTTGCCAACGATCATTGGTATTTCATCGCATTAAAAATCATATATCTCACGTTGGTGCGAAAATAACTAAAATAAGTTATTAGGACAATTGAAACGCGTAAAGCGAGTGAGAGAAGTAAAGAACACAGGGGAAAGCTAACCGAAGATAGAAAGAAACACAAGCAACATGGTTATTCTGTCAGTATAAGCTGTTTGAATACCTGTGCGAGTAAGAAACAGACCTTCCGCTAGTGAACCCGATGTAAGAAAGAAGGAAAATCGTTTTCGTAGCGAACGGGAGGAGGTAAGAAGGGGAGAAACAGAGAGTGAGTGGAAGTGCGAGGAAGAGGTCAGTAGAGAGAAAGTGTTAACTGACATGACAGAGGGGACGAAAGAAAGTAAGAGAAACAGAGAGAACGGGGGAGCAGTAAGAGAGAAAGAGAGAAACACAGAATCGCAGTTTAGGTAAATATATGTGAAAAATATGGGGAGAAGAATACTGCATGGTTGCACATGGATTGCATGTTATAAAATGAGTCCCTTTATCAGTGATTTGCCAACGATCATTGGTATTTCATCGCATTAAAAATCATATACCTCACGTATATATATATATATATATATATATATAGAACGTCTCTACCAACCTACCTAAGGCTTTCTTCTCACTCCTAGATAAAACTTCCCATCTGGCCACAAGTACCATAGCCTTTTAAACAAAAACACAATTAAAATCTCCTACTCTACTACGCCTAACATAGCATACCACATAGCTAGTAGCAATAAAAGAAAAATTAATTCTTATTTCCAACAAACTAAATCATAACAGGCGGTAAACCTTCAAAATAACATTATATCAACTAACCCTGATAACAATAGTAATAATAGTAATACCACTAGTGTAAGCAATAACGCTGGGAACGACAACCCCATAACCATAATCCTACAGCTACCATCCAGACTTCTACACAACATAATAACCGGCAGACTAACACCCAGAATAATTGTAACTGTAGATCTAATAGAACCTGCCCTTTAGATAAAACATGCTTAATCAAGGATATCATATACTCATGCACCGTCACAACTAGCAACTCTTCTGAAACCTATATAGGCTCTACTTCAAACTGCTTCAAAACCAGATACAATTCGCACCTACACTCCTTCAACAAACACAGTCTAGCTACATACACTATCTAAAAACTAAAAATAGATCTTATACACTTAAATGGGAAGTGATAGGTAAGGCGACATCGTACAAACCACCTAATAAATTTTGTAACCTCTGTCTACTAGAGACCCATACTATTATCTTCTCAAACCATAACCTCCTTAATAAAAAATCAGAAGTGTTCGCGTCATGCCAGCACCGCTCCTGACACTCCTTCCAAAACTTTAAACCCAATATATAGCAACGTCAGACTTGAACCCATCACCACTTCTAGCAACACACCTCAAGGGCACACCTTACACCATAACTCCACACTCAATGATCCACCCTATCTTAACACAATTAGTGACATCTATCTAGAACCTTTTACCCTAGAAATATCCCCATGTACATCTACTTTTAGTAGGATTGCCTTCAATTACTTAGACTACATTACACCACTATATAATTAAATGTAAACTTTAAACACTGAATTATTTGTGCTAATGTTGTTCTGTGTATGGAGTGCCATCATTGGATAAATAGAAGATTAATTTATTAACATAAAGGAGCTATATAACCTATATGTTGAGTACAATGAATTATGTACAAGTGGTATATGAGTTATACATACATGTATGACTTGATAGACAGATTAATGACATTGTAAGTGAGAATTGCTCTCTGGTCTACCCTAGAGATATTTAACTTTGCCATGCAATCAGACATGCGCTGACCCAGAGCTTACCAGGGGTTGTATATAGACGTGGTTCTAATAAAACCCTGCCAGGTTCTGTGGGTAGACTACATTTACAAAGATCATTGATTTGGAATATTCAGTTATGGCACTCTATGATAGAGGGTAATCATCCTAATATGGACACCTTTAGTATTCTTGATAGAGTAGACTGTAATTTAAAGATAGGATACTTAAATTTAGAAACTGTGTATAACCATATATGTAAGGGACTCAATTGGGACAACGTTTAATGTACATTGGAATAATAAATTTAGTTATAGAAATCAGCTAGTTACCTCCCCTCACGCATTAACTCCCCTTATTCACACACATACTTCCGGAAAATCAAACGATGTAAATTATCGCAACAAAAACAACCTGCTCTATAAAATTGGATTAAAGAACAACAAGCTGTAATAATCTAACCTAATACATCAAGCATCCAATACTGAATCATCGTTAATTATGTGAACGACTTATAATCTATATATTACGTTTCCTGGATTGTGAAAATGGTGGTGTATACAAAAACCATAACATTATTTTGCTTCTCCTTTTTAATATTTCTCTGCACACAAGCTTCTTTATCATACATAAAAAATAAAAAATACTTTACCAATACAATCCCCATAATACTCTTGGTTACCCGCTTTAAGTGCTTGTACTGCATATAACACCTTGCCGCACAATAATCTTATATAAATAAGACACACGTACATGCCCCACGTGTAACTATTGCATACAGTAACTACTTCACACTATCCTCTCGCATTATCTTCGTAAACTGCCGATGTTGTATTTTAACTTTAATTTTGTTTTAATTTTCTTTTAATATGATTTTAATTTTTGAATGTAAATTGCCATGCTAAAATATTATAAAGGATGTCACCCCACTGTGCATCGATATATACATATGTTTTGTATGTCTCTTGTGTTGGAAAGGAGGTCATGTATGTAAACAATCATTGAACAATTGCTCCGTAGACTCCAAACCTCGGTTTGGACGAAACAATTGTAAGCTAATAAATGGTTTGAACAGAACTTTGATTCATGTGATTTTTATATAACTGCTCTGTAGAACAACTGATGTTATTACATTGAGCTATTTATCTTACTGGTAATAAGGTAGTAATAAATTACTGTCTTTCACTGTTTAGGGTTTAAAATATATATAACTAGAAAAAGTTTTAGTATAAACATAACCATAAATAGTATCCTTAATACTATATATATATATATTTCGTTTCTGAATTTGTTTAGCAAGATTCTTTATCTGAAAACGTCTGTTGAAACCGATATTGTTATGCTTTGGGAGGGTCATGTTGCCAATAAGAAACATACGCACCAGTTGCTTTCACTCCAATTTATTATAAATCAAATTTATAAATTTAAGAATTTATAAATTTCCGGTTGGTTGGTTCCATAACCGGACGGTTGTTCATATATTGTCAAAGTTCTTTCGTCACACATTCTGTGACCTCTTCAGTGACCGGAGATTCTTTTCTTTGTTTTGTGCCTCTCCTTTGTTCTGTCCTACGTCATCTTGTTTTGAGGACAGAACAAAGGACAGGCACCAAACAAAGAAAAGAATCCCCAGTCACTGAAGAGGTCACAGAATGTGTGACGAAAGAACTTTGACAATATATGAACAACCGTCCGGTTATGGAACCAACCAACGGAAATTTATAAATTCTTAAATTTATAAATTTAATTTATAATAAATTGAATTGAAAGCAACTGGTCCGTGTGTTTCTTATTGGCAACATGACCCTCCCAAAGCATAACTATATATATATATATATATATATATATATAAATTGATGAGCAGAAGAAACAAACATTAAACAATCCTTTAAATAAATTAAAAAATTATTTAAATATCTTCCTGTTCATAATGCTATTACCGGCGGTTTCCATTTACAAAAGATTAGAAATTCGGAGAATTTCCAACGGAAAGTAAATTTCATCAGATAGCTATTTCCTCCTAAAGGACTTAAGTCCCTCGGTCTGCAATTATAATCCCAACTACCAGCTCGTATGAGTTATGGCCGTTAAAGTGAATTAGTACCATAGAACAACAATTATATTATAGACACCCTATATATCTCTATGGGTACTTAGTACTCAGTGAGATATTTACCTAATTTTTATATATATATTTATTTATTTGGGTTTGTTGGTTCACCACTGGATAGAACTGGTCATTCCGTGTGGTCAATCACGATGTAATGTTATGGAAAGCACTCAACATAATGCAACCACCCGTCTTCGTCTGTGTAGTTGGTGGTGCGAGTACGGAGTTAATTATTACAAAGTACTGGTGTAAATCCTTGAAAGGTTTATTATACTATGATCATTTCAATGACCGGGTTCTTACCTGATAATGTCACCGGATTCATACTGAACCCGGTCATTGAAATAATCATATTATAATAAACCTTTCAAGGATTTACACCAATACATGCCTCCTGTTACTTTATTTTATCGACCCCGTAAGGATGAAAGGCAAAATTAACCTCGGCGGGATATGAACTCAGACCATAAAGGACTGTAACTCTTTGCTGCAATCTTACACCTTTCGGATTTTGGATGCTTTGAGCTTTGTCTACCGGCCACCTAGTCCACCGCTGCTCCCATGTCGGGATTATCCAGACTACGACAGACCTCACTGATTCCTCTAAATATTTCTGGATATTCTAATATAACGTGTATTGTATTGACTGATTTCTCTATCCTATACTTCAGGGCATTTGTGATCCACGTTGAATATTAAGACTTGAACATACAGCAGGTATCACCTGATACCACCCCTTCTCTTCCATCCTCTATATCTATATGTATAGCCCTGTATTATCCGAATACACCTCGATCTTTCTTATATTTCCCCTGTGATTTTGATTTCCTCGATATGTTCTGTGTACTTCCGTTTTACTCCATGCATCACCACCCTAGTTATGACTGCATTTTTTTATTTATGTATTTTTATTGTTTTATTTATTTACGTATTTGTACTTTATTTTTTTATATTGTATTTTGCTTATTATTCCTTTTACTTATGTATGTACTTACTCGCTCTATTCCCAGTACATAACTACCACTGTGATCATTAGCACACGACCCTGGAATATACTCTATGTACCCATGTATCTGTTTCCTTATTCATTCCCCATACCCACCCTAGAAGCACACTAATACAACTTGGACTAGCTGGGGACTTGATATAGGCTATTAGTGCATTTCATCGCGTTTTACCACTCTCAACCTCACACCACGGGTGTGAATAAATATTAATTGTCTGGTAACACGCGATGATACGATGGATGTGGCAGATTTCCTGACTGCGCGCCGGCCAATAGGGCGTTTTAGCCTTCCTTGAGTGTTTGGAAAAATAAATTTCCCCTTCTTTCAATAAACGAAATTACTCGGAAAAGCTCCTTCGTCCCGGGACCAGGCCTGGCTCGAGACTCGCAGAGCCGCCGGCATTGACCGCCAAATAGTACCCTTATTTTCTAGGCTTAGTCATAACCCTTAGCTGTATCATGCCTCTTCCTACTAGAACTTAACTAAACCCCCACACTGTGTGATATAATAGCAACCGCTTGGTATATACGATGGCCAGCCGGCGATAGGGGGGAGGGGGGGGGGCACGCTGACACAACCGACGCCTAAGACAGCTACATTCCTGGAGTGCTCGGAAAAACTAATTTTCATTTCTTTCGCTAGACGATATTACTCGGAACAGCTGGCACGTGGAAGCAGGTGGTTAGCGTGGGACCCGCAGTCATCGCTGGTTATTGACCGCTAGCACGGGCATATTTTTACTATATATACTACCCTGATCATTTATCGTAACTATATATATCACACCTAAACTTCTTCATAAAAGCCTCCTTCTGTTAATTGTCACCTTCTCTCTATATCAATTACACATACTCTCTATTTCTCACTCTCTCTGTTTTTCTTTCCCCTACACACACTCTCTCTCTGTCACTCCCTATCTCTCTTTCATTCACACACACTCTCTCCCTTTTTAATCTCTATGTCTGTTTGTCCTTGAAAAAACATATTTCGCGGCAATATCGAGCATGCCTGACCAGTCTGATTGAGGCGTTACCTCAGCGCTAACACTTTCATCTGACGGGATGGTAGTAGTACATTAAAGGCTTGCGCCCTCACACCAGAAGGTAGTATCTTGACCCAATTATCAGCACTTGAGGGCGGTCTACGCAGCTACTAGCTGCTAAAATACCGGCCGGCCTCTTGTCTCTGATTTAAACACCAAGGATTTTTATCTGCTATATTCCTTCGTTATATTTTTAATTACCTGATGATGTCACCGGATTCATACTGAACCCGGTCATTGAAATGATCATAGTATAAAAAACCTTTCAAGGATTTACGCCAGCACATGCCTCCTGTTATTTTGCAATAGATATATAGAGAGATAGATAGATAGATAGATAGATATATTTCTTTATTAGCCACAGGGGCACAAAAGAAGGGGACAAATACAAAGGGGGAAGTTTACATACAATAAAAACGTGTAAAATGTTATCACAGATGGAATTTAAAAGTTAGTCGATTTTCCCCAATAGAGGGAGACAGTTTATATGGGTAACACAGACCCCGATAGATAGATAGATAGATAGATAGATTTCTTTATTAGCCACAAGCGCGCACAGCAAAAGGGGACAAAACAAAGACATGCCGGCGATTTTACATACAATCTGTAAAAATATGAAACAAACAATTATAACAATCGAAATCCCCAATAGGAGGTGGAGGGGGGGGGGGGGGGGGGTTGACGCCACATATGAGTTGTTTAATACCCCGTCGATAGAACAACCCTCAACTTCAGGAGCGTGTTGTGCAAGTGCTCCTTTCTTCTTTTGCTCTCTTCTTTAACCTACAGGCTTATAAACAGAGAAGGCCCAATCACTCGGGCCATTTCCGCTTCATTCACCCACCTTTCAGTAAATTTACTGGGGTGCAGTGTCGCTCTCTCTACTCTGATTCTCCTTCTAAGGTGATACTTAAAGAAGGGAATTAATTGCTGTCCGAAGAGACCTCTCAATCTCGTACACCATATAACCTCATTCACTCTAGCCACTGTACAGAGGAAAACCGCCTCTCTTTCGTTTTTGAAAGAGGCTGGCGGTTTGATCCTTACTATGGACTCGGCAGTCAACTGGATTTGTCCCATACGTGACAGCAGTTGTTCTGCATAGTTCCACAGGTCGCTTACGCCCGGGCAGTGTACAATTGCGTGCAAGACGGTTTCAATGTCTTGCTCGCATCTTGGACACGTCCTCTTGGAAGGATCCCTGCCGGGGCGTCCGAGCCTGTAGATCTTATCTCGAACGGGTAGAGCTCCTCGGTAACACTGCCAGACCAGGGACCTCTGGAAGTTGTCCACAGGTCTCGGGCGAAATGTCCTACCGAACCGACTTGTGAACTCGTCGTCTTCGACGCCCAGAGTCTCCCCGAGCACGTCGTCGCACTTGTAAAGTACTAACCCTCTATAGAATGTCGAAGTGGAGTCTCCACTGATTGCGGTGCCCGCCTGACAGAGGACTGTGAGCGCCTGAGCGCATTCAATGTGCCAGGTGCCAATCTTCTTCGGTCTTCGCTTGACCCAGGCCTGCAGCTCCGTCAGCGAGACACGTTGTGGGAAAGCCTGTCTCACAAACGGTGCCCACACCGGTTGGTCGGTGAGGAATACCTGGAGATGCCGTAGCCTCAGCGTATGTTTGCGCATCATTAAACACGGCATGCCCAGCCTTCCGTTGGAAGGGTGTTGACAGCAAACGGATCTCCTCACCAATTGAGCCTGCTTCTTCCACAGGAACTGGAAGAGCATGCGTTCCATCTTGGTGGGGTATTCACGGGAACAAGGCACGACAGTCAAGCGGTAGTAGATGACGAACGCTATGAAAGTGTTCGCCACCTTCGCTCGACCTTTCAAGGATAGTTTGCACTCTGCCCACTTCTGGGTGAGCGCAAATACCTTGGCCATGACCTCGTTCCAGTTTTTCTCCACCTGGAGGTCTGGACCGAACCAGACCCCGAGCAATTTCACTGGTCCTTCCATCCAGCGTCCGACGACGCTGTGGGACGGCATCGGTTTGCCTCTCCACGTTCCGAGTTGCAAACCGACAGACTTGTCCGGGTTCAGTTTTGCTCCTGTGAACCTTTCGTATTGCTGTAGTAGGTTGCCGATTACCTCGATTTCCGAGGTTTTCGACACCATTGCCGTCACGTCATCGGTATAAGCCGACGCCGCTTTGCGCAGTCTCGGTTCTAAATGGATGCCCTGCAAAAGCTCCAACTTACGCAATAGTGGCTCTAGAATCAATACATACAGAATGGAGGAGAGAGAGCATCCTTGTCGAATGGAATGCGTGATTGCGAACGGCTCCGATAAGTAGCCGTTCACCTTGACCTTCGAGCAGATGCTGGTGTGCATCGCCTTGATATATCCTCTGAAAACGGGTCCGAAACCGGCTGCCTTGAGGACCGCTTCCAAGTATCGATGGTCGACCCTATCGAATGCCTTAGACTGATCTAAATTGATCAGAGCCCGACCGAAGCCAGGTTTACACCCCACCCTCTTTATGATGTATCGCAATGTCGTGTATGGACCTGTTCGGGTTGCACACGTTTGCGCTTTCCCTACCAGGTTTTCGACGTTTATTTCGTCCCCCTTGCTCTCGTCTTTCCTGATCAGCGTTACTACGCCCTTGCCTGCAGAACTGGGAATTGTCCCGTTCTGCTGCCAATTGCAGTAGACGGCTTCGAGGACGCCAGAGAACAAGTCCGACATGCCTATGTAAAACTCATAGGGTAGACCATCTAGACCGGGTGATTTGCGTTTCCCGCAGCAGCCCAGAGCGTCCCGTATCTTAGTGGCTGTGATCGATCTTTCGCAGAACTCGGTGTCCATGCCCGAGAGACGCGGCAGGCCGTTGAGGTATGAACCAAAGTCCATTTCGAGATTTCGTCTCGAACTGGTAGAGCTCCTCGGTAGCAGTGCCAGGCCAGAGACCTCCGGAAGTTATCCATAGGCCCGGACGGAAAATCCTCCCGAACAGACTGGTCAGTTCGTCCTCCTCGATGCCCAGAGTTTCCCCGAGAACGTTATCGCTCTTATCCTCCACTAATCCCCTATAGAATGTCGAAGTGGAGTCTCCGCTGATTGCTGTTTCCGCTTGGTAGAGGGCTGTGAGCGCCTGAAGGCACTCGAGGGGCGATATATAGATAGATAAATCTGTATATATACAGAGCGTGTAACCGAGACTGAACCAACGTGTAAATATATGCACATATCTAACATGTAGGTATGTAATCATGCCAGGAATTTCCCTATAAATTGAAAAAATATGAACATCTTTAATTGATTTTACTTTCTAATTGGATCTAATTGTTCAGTTATACCAGGCGTCTGACATTTAGAAATAGCACTTGTGTGACATTTGTGGTGTCAATGGTGGCTGCTGATATGTCATTTGCATGGGTATCAGTGGTAGCCACCCTGGGCCCTTTATTTGTGGTGGTCGCAAGTGTTGATGTGACTGACTTTGGCGTTGTATTTGATGAAACCAAGTCAACTGTCTCACAATCTTTGCCGCTATACTTTTAAGAAAGACTGTTGTTCTGCAGCTACAGCTTGTACTGCTTCCACATACTGTTTCCTCTTCATCGGGCAGTGTTTGCAACCTCGGCATACTTCCTGGGCAGTGATCCTGAGTACTGTGTTGGTTGCACATGATGGTTTTGGCTTGAGTAGTTGGCATGAGCAGGAAGGCGCAACTTGCATAGGGTCCGGGTGTGCAAAACTGCAGCATGTCCCAGCTTCCCCATGCCAGGAGGTCCATTTCTCTTAGAGAGTTCTTGGGCTTTCTTTTTCCCATGGTCTCTGTTTTATTAGTTCTAGTCTTCTACCCCTTGACATTTAGCCACTGGTTATCTCCTGTCTGTTTATATGCGTTTTTCTTCTTAGTAGCGTCCGTTCTATAGTTTACCTTTGCTGCATTCCAATATTTCATTTTGTTATCCATCTTCTTCACTGATGTTGTCTGCGGCACAAACCATCTCCCTCTCGGCGACTTTCCTTCAGGGCTTCCATGGGTCCTTTGCAACTCGTATTTCTTTTTTTCTTTTTGGTCTTCTTTCGTCTCTTCTGTGAAAATATGACTCAGCTGATCCATGCGTGGACTAACAAGTGAGTAGTCACGAAAACAATTCTCTTTCGCTGTATCTGTGCCGAAACCACAGCTCTGCAGGATCTTCTTAATTAGTTTGTTTGAAAGAGAAACTGAGCATGATTTCTAGTTCCTTTAGTTTCCTGTTTCAATGAATTCGGATCACATTTACCAGAGCATTTGTATCTGTATTGACTTCCATACTTCAATTATAATAATCAATTATTTAAAAAAAAAATACGAAATACAATTACTATTACTCTACAATCATAATACCTTACCTTAACGAAAAATAACAATACAGGGCACCAATTAAAAACATAAATAAAGCAAAATACAATTACTATCTCAGAAAATAAGATAAGTAAAAAATATTGAGAAATAAGATAAACAAAACTGATTATTGTACGTTCTGCCTGTGGCAAAATAAAAATAAAAATAAAAATAAGAATTTGTATAGTGTATGTCCTTCAGACACCAAAGCAATTATTGAAAATATGAAACAAAAAAAGGAAGATAGGAATAGAATACAAATATCATTTACCCAGTATTTAAAGTGAAAACATAACGATGTATCGGATATAGAATATATAAACAAGGCTTGCAGGTTTAAAATAGATAAAATAAATTGACTTACTGTAGCACGTGCTCAAGTACATGTTTCACAAATATCGATGAAAAGACAGATTTTTTTAGAGAATACAGGCCATGTTTTCAGAAATTCAGATATGTACATATTTCTAATTTACAATGTTTTGAAACTGGTTTTTATACAGGTAAATTATTGTTTTAACGAGGTTTCTTTTTTACGAGTGAAGAAAACGACGTGGAGAGACCAGCTTATACGAAACAATCTCGTATATATATATCTATCCATTCCATATATCAAACGAAAACCTTAATTATGTTAGCTTCCATTCAAACCATCCTAGAATCGCTAAAAGGGCCATAGTTAATAGTGTTCAACAAAGAATCTCCACACTCTCAGCTAACAAAGAAATTTTCGAGAGTAAGGCTAAATACTATAACAATGCTTTAAATAGAGCAGGTTACCCTGATAAAATTGTGTACATAGACAAAATTCATTACACCCTCCACCCCGTATAGAAATCAGCATACAATAGATATTAACACAACACACATACAGTTTATAATAATTCTAATAATGCTGATAATCAAAACTTAAGATATGGAGTCAGGACAAATCCTATTTCGACTCGATATAACTCCTATAAAACCAATAGGTCTTGTAAAAGAGTTTGATACCGTTCTGTTATGTGTCCAGGTCAGTCTAAAATATTTTACTATGTCCTGTATTTTCCGTTGCTGTGGTAATGCGGCTGGACTGCCGATCACTATATTTGATTTGCTAAGCTGTCTAAACGTATTGTTAACTCCTATAAAACCAATAGGTCTTGTAAAAGAGTTTGATACCGTTCTGTTATGTGGTATAGTCCACCATTATCTTTAGGAATCAAGAACTTAACTTATCTTTTCTTTAATTCTCTTGATAAATGTTTTCCAAAAACACAATAGTTAATATTTTCCTCTATTCGTATAATACCTACTTAAATATAATTGTTGAAAGGATAAATTAAGCACTTCTTTTGATCTAAATAATTTATCTCATAGTATTATAACCAAATCAATTACATAAAAAACCCATACCAATTGTTAAATGTTTCCACTCATATCATATCAATTTAAATTATACATAAGCATAGATAATTTACCTTTGAATTTTGTTATCCTAATTTTTCTTCTATAGTTACAATATTACTTTAGCATCCTCGAATATTTTTTCTTTGGTATAGTATATATTATTTTTGGTATAGTATCTATCTTAAGCTAATATAAGAAACATATAAACTGTCTAACGGTCTATATTTATTTATTTTTTTGGCCAATCTAATTACGTCATATTTTAAATAATTTCAAAAATATTAAGTCCAACTGTATTTTTCTCCCACTCACGTAACGTTTCCTGTGTTGGGTTTTTTTTTCTAATCATATGCTTGGTTGTCACCTATCTGTCCAGCTCGTTTGACCGCCAGTATATAAAAAGAATCCTGCATCTCCTATGCATTTTGTCTGCCGAGAACATGTTTTGGATTATGTTATACATAAGCCTTGCATCTTCGAAATATGCAATAATAAAATAAATAGAGCTGATCTAAAGTAACTATCTTTCGTTTATTATTTTTACCATTATATATATATATATATGAAAACTTAAGTAAGTGACATAGTCACTACTTTAAAACTGATAGCGTATGGTCTTCAACATGTTTTTAATTAAGCATACGGTATATTACCAAATATACTATACTTACATTCATATATATATATATATATGGGGTAACAAGTTATCGTTATAGGTAATCCAGGTAGAGGTTGTGAGTACTCTGCGTCGTGGATAGTTTTAACGTACGGCTATGTTTAACTCAAAAAGATGTTTCCATAGTCAGGCAGCAAGTTCGTGATAATTCCTATGTAGGTTATACTTGGAGTAATAATAGTGAAAGAATGAAGAGTAACATGGTTGGCTGTACAACAAGGGGCTTTATTTCAGGTATTAACAATTGTTTCATTGATCAGGTGAGTCTAGAGGCCGCTGATCGCTCAAAGTTGCGTCACTCGATCTCCATTACATTATTTACCTCTGATAAAATCCTCAGAATACTCAGAATACTCAGTATTCTGAGTATTTGATCCTCAGAATACTGAGTATTCTGTCTGCGAAAGATCCTGGGGATTAAATGGAGTGACCATGTAACAAACCAGGAAGTCAGGAACCGCACCAACCAGCAGCTAGTCTCTTCTATCATCTGCAAGCGACGCCTGGGCTGGTTTGGATACGCTTTGAGACTTCCTCCGGAGAGACTGGCGAACCAAGTACTTAAATGGAGCCGGCAGGGAAGCAGACGGAGAGGGCAACACAAAATGAACTGGCGCCAGACAGTTGAGAAGGACCTGCGAGGGACCTGCGAGGGACAAACAGACAATGGCGGAACGCTGTGCAACTGGCTGCTGACCGAACGCGATGGAACACTATGATTGCCTCATGCGTCGCAAGGCGCGGAAGCTTCTGAGTCTGAGTGAGTATTATATGTCATTTTTCATGTTTCAACTTAAGGTATATAAATATTGAGTTTTGTCATAACTAATCACTGCCATGACTAAATTATAACCATCAACATAGTCAAGGTATGTCAGGCATCAACTCATTTTATCTGATGAGGAGGTACTGTTGAAACAGCTCAGTATCTCTGAAATATGTATAATAAAATATATTTGATCACATGAATGTCTATATTTATTAATATTTTGAAGTAATATTAATAACTCCAGAAAACCCTACTGTAGAGTTCTTATAATCTATTGTGAAACTTTATAAATTGATGAATTCATTGAACCTTGTTAAACTTTTAATTATATATATATATATATATATATATATATATATATATATATATATATATATATATATATACATTCAATCAAGCCTCCAAAAATTTAAATCCAAAAATAATCAATTAAAATAACTGACCCGGGCCATGGTATCTTGGCTCCACTGATTCTTCAAGCTCAGTCGGTACAAACTGTCTATGGGACCTTTAACCTGAATTAAAGGAAAAAAAAGAGAGAGAAAGCTTTCGGTATACTCATGTGTTTAATGACATTGTTGTTGTTGTTGTTGTTGTAGTTGTTGTTGTTGTAGTTGTTGTTGTTGTTTTTTGGTGATGGTGGTGGTGTTATTGTTGTGCCACAGGTTGATACTAAACGACCGTTTCTCCACTCGACTGTCGCGTCCCTCAAGAATCTAGTGTGTGATTTGAGCAATATTTGACTGTTATTTTTAACAGGATGAGCGACTCAATAGTCCTTCTTAAATTAGCTACAATTGTTGTTCTTTCGTATACCTGAGCCCACTTTCAATCTTCATTGAGCAGATCAATACTTGAAAGCATTCTAGCCAGAACTATCTTATTTTTTAAGTGTATCGTAATCTACATCATATAATGTGTCTACACCAGGGGTGTGCAACATATTCCATTGGCGGGCCACTTTTGAACATTGGAACAACTATTAGGGCCATTAATATTTATTAAGCACCTTTCCAAAGATTCACCACAACTTCTTTCCATAACATGGAACTGGGAAATTATGACACATAACCGTATCAGTGAAGCCCTTTAGTATAGGTCAACTAACAGAAAATTGTATTACGGTTACCAAAAGATTCTATATAAGCCTACAAGGTAAAAATTAAAAACGGTCATTGCGGGCCACTCTTACTTGTCTGGCGGGTCAAATTGTGGCCCGCGGACCAAATGTTGCATGACCCTGGTCTACTCCATCCAATGTTTCCCTTTCAAGACAGTAATATATGATTTAATGGAAATTTGGCTGCGCATTCTAGCAGATCACTTGGTCACGTAGATGTTTCCTAATTTGATAATATTTGAAAACGTGGGATTTTGTGTGGCGTATATTAACAAGAACTTTAACAACCGCATCAGTAATGCCAATAACTAAAATAACAACACCAATAAATACAATAACAAGACAAACATCAGCAGCAAGAACACCAACAACAACACCAACAACAATTACAACAACAGTAAGAAAAACTATAACAACAATCGCAACACTAGTAATTATAACATTAAAGGCTTTAGCAACATCCTCATAAATAACACATCCGTCACAACAATAATAACAACAACGGTAAGGACAACAGCAATATTATTAACAACAGGATCTGTAACAAAAACAACAATGACAACAATAACACCCACAAAGTACAAACGTTAAATTGAAATCTGAATATTTCGCTGCTATTTCTAACATCCTGAAATACTACGTAGTGTCATTCATTGCAATCAACACAACACATAGACACATCTACAATTTTCCTGGGCACTACTAAAAAACCCTTCCCCGGGACGCTGTTATATTAAGCGAGAACACAACTTCAACACTATTCTAAAAACACATTATCTCCAACTCAGATTATAATATAACCACAGATTTGAATGGGAATGCTGGGATTTTTCGCAGAGAAACAAATACAATTAACTAGAATCCTCCAAATGGCGGTAAAGGGAAGATTTGCAAGAAATTCTAAATATTTTCCATTGTAGATTCCTGTGTCACTGGTGTCAAATTGTATCGTCCATTGCCTTTCCCTTGGAAAACAACGGTGGCGGAGAGAGGGAAGACCGGTATGCATGGATGACTGCTGGCTTTTCACAAATAACTTTCCCAGACCTATGCCTCAGAGGGGAACATTCTAGGTATAAATCGTGATCATTCGTCTTTTTCATATTACCAGTATCTTTGAGCAGTACACATTTGCTTTCTGGGAACAGGAAATAACAAAATTACTCGTACCCTTGTTGTAACGTAAGGCTTATACCTGTGATTATAGGGTCATTTGATTATGTAACTTACTCTCTCCACATTAAACTGGAAAAACTGTGTCACAGAAACATTTAAAAACCGTTAATAGGACTGTGAAAGTATGTGAAACATGCCATAAACTTAGACTGAAGAAGATACTTAACTGAAAATGTAGACGTACACACATACATAACATAGAGATCGACACGTTTAATGGTATCTATCAATTCACCCATCCATCAATAAAAAGATGCATACATACACACATACATACATGATGGCTGCAACTCAATTTTGAGTAATCCCATTACTGATACCTAAACATGAGCATCAAGGATGCGGCTTTTTAGTCCTGTTGGGGACATGCTTATGGTTAGCAATACTATGCATCGAAAAAAATGTCACATATCAAGCCCTGCCTCTGCTTGAAGCTTTTTAAAGTGAGGATAGAATTTGCACGGGGCCAATCCAACTGAACATCGAATGCATTTGCCTAAAAAGATGAACTGGTCTACATCATTGGATGCAAACGAAGCCGCAGGTTTTATATGAGAGTGACTTTCCCCTAGAGATTCTTAATGAACACTACGAGTCGCTCGCTCTAATAAAAAAAAAATCTTTATTTGATGACCGTTTATTCTCATGCGTTCCTCCGCCCTTTGTCTGACTTTGTTTTTCATCCCGAAGGTTGTCCAAAATCGTCCACCTCACCAAGCAAGTTTGGTGGGGCTGTGGGGTTTAGTCGCCGACGACCTGACCATGCACAGGTTGTACTGGGTTACATGTTACCAGTAGCGCTGAGGAGCGATCTGATATACATACATACATATTTCGTGACAAATTCAGATGTTTCAGCACAGAGGGCTGTAATGAGTACTCTCTTCGAAAACCTTTGAGATTCCTACAACCCTGGTAGAAAAAAAATGCTTACCCTCTTTGAATTAATGTAAAGAAGCACAGTTCGTTTATTCCAGAGTGGGTAGGGGGAAGAGGGTATAGTGTGGATGAGGGGGGGGGGGGGAGAAGTGGGAGCGGAAAGGTGGGAAGTTGAGAGGTGTTGGATGTAAAGAAGGATCGAATGCTCGAGGAAAGGGTGACAGGTAGAATATAGAAGGAAAAGGAATTGTGGGAGTTCGCACTTGATTGTGCGGATCTGGGAGAAGGTGGAACGTAGGGTGGCA
The DNA here is from genome assembly GCA_964016885.1 of Eledone cirrhosa. Classification (NCBI taxonomy): domain Eukaryota; kingdom Metazoa; phylum Mollusca; class Cephalopoda; order Octopoda; family Eledonidae; genus Eledone; species Eledone cirrhosa. The sequence continues at coordinate 69,702,663 of OZ024742.1, read as the reverse complement.
CCCCTGAAAAGGCGATAGGTTTGCGTGGGGATGGGCTCCATTGAGAGGAACAGTTAGGTTGTGGAGTGGAATTGGAGGCGGAAATCTCACGGGATGTGATGCTGATGAAGTCAGCGGCCGAGGAAAGAAGTGTTGGTGGTCTACCGGGTTTTATCGAAGGGAAAGTAAGACACGCAGATCGTGTGTGTATGTATATATATATATATATATATATATATATATATACACTCCGCGTGTATATATATATATGTGTATATATATATATATATATATATATGGTTCTAGGAAAATTCCCAGTTAAAAAATTGCCAGCCTGAAGATTGCCAGGTGGAAAATTGCCCGTGGGGAAAATTGCTATTGACAAATTAAAAGAGTGATCTCAGAGAATCTAACGTAAATGAAGATAATTCCAGTTTAAAAAATGAATTCCTCTTTTTATAGTTATTGCTCATTTGGACCAAAACTAGCATTTCTCTTTTTATAAGTGCTTATTTTTTTAATTTGAAGTGTAACCTAACTGACGAGAATATTAGTAACATAAGGTTATCCATTTCTCTTTTTATAACTGCTTGTTCTAACTAAAACTACAATTTCTCTATCCATTATTTTTTATAATTGCTTGTTCAAACCATCACTACAATTTCTCTTTTTCATTTGAACACAAATTTACATGACTTACTTAAAGAAGAAATTAGTTCAAGGCATGAATTGGTACGAAAGAGATATACTGTTTTTTTATTTTATTATTCTTGTACCCCTAATGGCTTCTTTTATAACAAGTGAACGTGGCAAGGATATTCTTGTCGATGGACTTCAAAATATGTATCATCAAAATTGGCTAAACAAGGGAATCTGCTGTAAGAAAACAGAAATCGTGTCCAGCAAGACTATACACCAAATCAAAGGATCATGATTACGAAATTTAAAAATTTGTTAACGAACACATTCACACTTCCACCAAGAGTAAGGTAGATGCTAAAGTAGCGATTCAAGATCTGAAGGAAGAAGTTTTGACTTCGTGTCAACCTACTCGTTCTTTGGTTGCAAATTGTTTATCATCTTTAGATGAATGTACTAGAAATGTTCGACACTGGAAAAAGCAAACATCCTGCACCCCATTAATTCCCTCTGAAAGGACAGGATTCATAATTCCACCCGAATTTCAAAATCTTGATTCTGGGTCCGATGATGAAAATCAAATATTGTTATTTAGTATGAATGATGGCATTCAAGATTTAAGAAAATATAGAAACTGGGCTATAGATGGAACGTTCAAAGTGTCCCTTGATGTCAGCTTTTTACAATTCATGTACAGGTTAAAAAATCTAGTTTTCACGTGCTTTTGCATTTCTTCCTAACAAAATTGAAACAACCTATGAAAACCTGTTCAACATAATCAAGAATTTAGTACAGCAAGACCCCCACACAATATTTTATTTTATATACGAAATGATGATCAATAAAACGTTTCGTTGTAAATCTTAAGGTTAATAAAACCTCATTCCAAAGCACTGTCAGATAAATAGATTCAAAACCTTAAAGCATTGGCAATATTCCTCGCTGGCAATTTTACCCACAGGCAATTTTCCGCCTGGCAATCTTCTGGGAATTTTCCGTGCACGATATATATATATATATATATATACGCAAACACACACACATACATACGGGAAAGGAATACTAATTGAATTGCGGACAATTACTTACTCACACTTGTATGTATATATATATATATATATATATATATATATATATGTGTGTGTGTGTGTATGTATGCATGTATACAAATGATGACAAACATTTTGGGGATCTATTGATTTTCCATAGAGCCAGCAAAAAAGGCGCACTAAACAAATATAGTCATTTTGGATTATATAAATATAATAGTTATATGACTATATTTCATCTGAGTATGTTTTACAATATAAATAACTATTTGATACAAAGCCACGAAAGTATATATATATATACACATATACTTAAATATAAAATAAATCAACGTACAGCAAACTGTATTGAGATACCGCTATAGAGGACAGAGATTGTAAACAAAGATTTTGTTACTGTCATTGAGGATACTATCATTTTCTCATCAAAATTCACATCCGTCTGAAATATGACGTAAATCAGCATACACGCAATGATAAGAGTGAATAAGAAGAGAGTGACTATATAGATGGAGAATTGTGTGTTGATTCGATCCAACAGCTCCATTATCTCTTCATATTTCTTCTGAAGATAAATCAACTTGCTGTTAATGTTGTTAGTTGTTTTTTGTTTGTCGTCTAGCAGCTTCAATTCCTGCGTGAGTGCATGTAGCTCGGAACATATTATTTTCACCAGGAAATAAAGTAACATCTCGTCGCTTAGTATCCTAGATGCGATGAACCAACTTAAAAGTAGGTAGTTTATAGTTTCAGCTACTGGATTTCTCCATATTGGTATTTGTGTTAAGGTGTTCATTGTAGTATTCATGAATTCACTATTACTGCATATTAGGATAATTGATGTAGCAAGGATTATCACGATAGCTGAAATCACTACAGACAATTTAATGGCCCACTTTAATTTCCTGAAATAATCTTGGTTCTTCAGAAAAACATAAGTCATGAGTTTCTTGATTAATCTTCTGCCAAACACATTATTAATGATAAATTTCATGCCATAATTCAAAATTTCCACAAAATAGAAGAACAGGAAGTTTAAGTAAACGATAAATTTCCCTTTACTCAACTCTGTGTCTACCATTATACATAGCCGCATTAGATTCCAAAGTAATAATAGAAAAACAATACACTGGAAAACTTTAAATAACTTCTGTTGAGGCCTGGTTAAATAATTTGAAGGTCGCATCTCTTGACCGCTGAATAGTGTGAAATATATTAAGGGTTTAAGCGTTTCCATCAGAATTTCTTTACTTGGATCTTGTTTCGATCGCCTGTGGTCAATATTAGTGGAAGTGCTACAAAAAGATAAGGCAACACTGGTGATAACAGAGGGAGTATGATGCTGACTTTGTGAATTATTATTCTTTTGTTCGTGTTCTGAAATAACTGATACTCTTGAGTTTGGCGAACATTTTGCCATTATTTTGCTGCTTCTCGGAGCCGCCACCGGGTAAATGATTGCTGTAATTGTTGTTGTGTTAGTTGTTTTGGTGGTGGTGGTAGCTGTATGTAAATGTCTGTGATGGTGGATGTATACTGTAGTCTATATTGGTGGTGGTGCTGGTGATAGCGTATATAATAATAGTGGAGACTGTAACACCTATAGTAGTAGAATCTGTAATAGTGGTTGTAGTGGAGAGGGATGCAACTGTGGTGGCAGTAGTGATGGTTAAAGTGGTAGTGGCAGTAGTAACTATAGATAACGTTAATGGTGTTAGTGGTGGTGGTAGTAGCTGTAGTCGTGGTGGTAGTGGCTGTAGTGGTGGTAGTAGTGGTTGTAGTGGTGGTAGTGGCTGTAGTGGTGGTGATAGTGGCTGTAGTGGTGGTGATAGTGGCTGCAGTGGTGGTAGTGGCTGTAGTGGAGGTGGTAGTGGCTGTAGTGGTGGTGATAGTGGCTGTAGCGGTGGTAGTGGCTGTAGTGGTGGTGGTAGTGGCTGTAGTGGTGGTGATAGTGGCTGCAGTGGTGATAGTGGCTGTAGTGGTGGTGGTAGTAGCTGTAGTGGTGGTGATAGTGGCTGTAGTGGTGGTGGTAGTGGCTGTAGTGGTGGTAATAGTGGCTGTAGTGGTGGTGATAGTGGCTGCAGTGGTGGTAGTGGCTGTAGTGGTGGTGGTAGTGGCTGTAGTGGTGGTGATAGTGGCTGTAGTGGTGGTGATAGTGGCTGTAGTGGTGGTGGTAGTGGCTGTAGTGGTGGTGATAGTGGCTGCAGTGGTGATAGTGGCTGTAGTGGTGGTGGTAGTGGCTGTAGTGGTGGTGATAGTGGCTGTAGTGGTGGTGGTAGTGGCTGTAGTGGTGGTGGTAGTGGCTGTAGTGGTGGTGATAGTAGCTGTAGTGGTGGTGATAGTGGCTGCAGTGGTGGTAGTGGCTGTAGTGGTGGTGATAGTGGCTGTAGTGGTGGTGGTAGTGGCTGTAGTGGTGGTGATAGTGGCTGTAGTGGTGGTGGTAGTGGTAGTGGCAGTAGTAACTATAGATAACGTTAATGGTGTTAGTGGTGGTGGTAGTGGCTGCAGTGGTGGTAGTGGCTGTAGTGGTGGTGGTAGTGGCTGTAATGGTGGTGATAGTGGCTGTAGTGGTGGTAGTGGCTGTAGTGGTGGTGGTAGTGGCTGTAGTGGTGGTGATAGTGGCTGTAGTGGTGGTAGTGGCTGTAGTGGTGGTGGTAGTGGTATTTGTAGTGGTGGTGCTAGTGCTATTTGTAGTGGTGGTGTTGACTACAGTAGAGCTGATATATGTTGTAATGGCGGTGATTATAGTGGTCGCGGTTATATAAGTGTTTGTATATGATGTGATGAGGTGCCGTTATTCTATACATGAAACATCCCAAATCACAAATTTCTTACTCAGGGACAAATTAAGTAGAGAAGTAGAAAAACATTTCTTTTTTAAATGGACTTACAGAACTAATACGTGACAAGAGTAAAGTTATTTTTGTTATTTACCTCCAGATGTACAATGATACAGCGTATTCTATTTATGACCATTCTGTATCAAGATTACATTTTATAACATGTCTTTCATTTTAAAGAGATTAGGATGTAATTGGAGAGAGATTTCGCAGCTATTTGTAGAAGGTAAAGTAACCACGGTAAGGTCCGTCCGTTGGTTCGGCTGTTATAATGTGTTTAACACTTATGCAGGTGAGAATGGTGGGTGATATTCGGGAGACAGACATAGGGTTCATTGATTCAAACAAGGAAGATGAAATCCTGAAACCCTCTGATTGGTACATACCGATACATATGATGCTGACGCTATGCTTATAATATGATGTTGGTGTAATGTATATAATATAGCATTGAAGTCATATATTGTATAATTTTGAGGTGATGTAGGTGATACATTGTTGTGATGATGAATATATAGTAGTGTTGGGCTATAAAGTTGTGAGTATGAGTTTATAATTGTTTCTACTTTTGGCACAAGGCCAGCAAATACCCAGTGCATTACTGGTACTTTATTTTATCGACCCCGTAAGGATGCAAGGCAAAGTTAACCTCGGCGAGATTTGAACTCAGAATGGAAAGGGCTGTAACTCTATGCGTCAAAGCATGGCGTACCGATACTGTATGAGTATATAATGTTGTTCTCCAATCATCCATATAATATACAGTGTCCAATAGCCAATTCTCGCTGAAATGATCTGAAAGTTTAAACAAAATGAGTAAAAACTTATCAAGTTTAATGTTGAATGTTTTCTTTACTTTTGGATTGAAGAATGACGTTCGCTAGAATTGAAAAGGCATTTTGTGTGTTAGAATATGTTCGAACACAGTCAAACAATGATGTCAATTTTTTTGGGCGGGTGAGGGTGGGGGCACACCTGTATTGTTGAGACAATGTATATAACGTCGTCTTCATTAGGTAAGATATAGTAGTGATACATTTACTATAGTGTTGGTAAAATGTATATACTGTACAATTGAAGTGATGAAGTATCCGATAATGTTCAAGTAACATGTTTCCTATATATTGTGAGGCGAAATAAATAATATAATTGTTTCTACTTCAGGCACAAAGCCAGCAATTACCAGTACATTACTGGTACTTTATTTTATCGACCCCGTAAGGATAGAAGGCAAAGTTAACCTCGGCGGGATTTGAACTCAAACCGTAAAGGGACGTAACTATGCTAGAAAGCATGGCGTCCAACCCTCTACCGATACTGCCAATTCAACGGCGAAATATATAATATAATGTTTGTATGATACATAACAGACTCAACAGTTGCCTTGGAGATTAAAAAAAAACACTTTACACTCTGGGGACTTGACATGTGCATTTATATTAAGTATCAATATAAAGAGCTATTCAATTACTAAAGTTAACCACACCCAAACACACACATACAAACATACACGCGCATACACACTCACGCGCGCACACATTCATACCAACACACACGCACACTCGCAAAATAATCGAAATAATCCATTATTGATCAGAGATTCATAGATGAAAAGATTAATTAACAACCAGAGTAAGTGATACATTTTCAATTCTATCTTATAGCAAGATTCAATTCATTTTATTCTGTCTAAATATATTTGGAAAGTCATGAAAGCCACATATTCTTATTCCCTTTACTCTGTAAATGTTCCCAAGCCAGGGTGATACATTGCAGCTAGCGAATATCTTATGAAGAATTATGGAGGAGGCTTTTAATTTCCGTTTAGAGTATTTTCACATGTTTTACGCTAATTAAGACTCACGGGAGTTTAATAACCCGGGACACAAGATTATATACGCTTATTTCGCTAAGATAATCACCATCTTAAAAAAAAAGAAATAGGAGATTGCTCCTCTCCATAGCAGGAAAGGTGTTAACAAGAATAATCTTAAGACGCTTGTAGGTGCTTACAAAGCACATACTGCCAGCGTGGATTCTGCTCCAACAGAGGGACTATTGACAGGATCTTCTATACAAGACAGATAAAGAAAAAGAGAGTCTTCCAGAATAGAGATTTGAAAAGAGAAACAAAGCTCATGGTGTACAAAGCTGTAGTACTTCTTGCACTTTTGTATGGCTGTGAGACCTGGGCGTTGTACGGAAAAGGTACAAAGAAACTAGAGGCCAACTTTCGCATGCGGTGGGGAGAAAGATAGCCAAATATCAGAACTTTCCTTTTCGTGCCGGTCACCAAAATTGGGAGGAGAGTATCCCGCCTCTAGCAGAAGCCACGTTAGGTGGGGTGACTGAGGCAGCAGGTGTCGCTGGATTTTCTCCACGGCAAAGAATTCGGCAGTTTTCCGCGAGGCGAAGTTGACATATATCAACTAGACTGAGATGTAGAGTCTGCTGCTCCCTCTCATATCCCATTACTTTTGCCAATTAATTTTTTCTGTTTTTCTTTTTATTGAAAATATATTGTGGTTACAGTCTGTAAAAGTAAAATATTAACAATGATGTAAAATAATAATGATTTCTGACTTAGGCACAAGTCCAACAATTTTAGGAAAGGGAAAGTCGATTAAACCGACCCCAGTGTCTTATTGGTACTATATTTTATCGTCAAGTACGATGAAAGTTAAAGCTAATCTCAGCGGGACTCGAACTCACTCAGAACATAAAGTGACGTAACTATATGCCACAAAGCATGTTGTCTGACACTCTGCCGATATTACCAATCCACCGTCCTAATATAAAATAATAAGTAATAATTAATTTTTCTTCATGTCGCATCAGAAGACTGTCCTAATATTTCATTCCATTTTGACAAAACGTGTAAGACGCATTGACTGAAATTTTGCCAGTTTAGAAGTAGACATTAATGCATATATAAATATGCGACAATTATTTAAGAGATGATAAGAAGATAATTTTCTGCTCCAGCAGTTAAATGCTGCGGGAGAAAGATGTTTGGTGTGTGGCTGCATGGCAGGAGAGGCTCTTGGTTTAGCCAAGAGGTCAAAGAAGTCATCGGAGCAAAGAAGACCTACAAAGCTTGGCTTGATAATAAGTCCTCCTTTTGCACTAGCGGTACAAGCAGGCACGAATAATCGCAACAGAGACAGCAAAGGCTTTGGGGTTAAGCTGGAATCCGATTTCAGATCTGGTAGACCACACAGAGACTTTGAAATAAGAAGTGCTTCTCCATATCTATCAAGGGTTCTCCTCCCTTTAGGGAGGCACACCCTTGCAATGTGGAGAGAATACTTTGCTATTCCCCTAAACAGATCAGAACAACATCTTCTGATATACACAAAGTGGATCTGGAAGCGAAGACTAATCTCTCAGAGGCTGAGGTCATAAGATGAAATTCGGTCCGAGATGTTAAAAGCCTTAAACAGAGAAGGTATTTTCTGGCTGATTCTTGTGTGTCGACTGGACCAGATCTCTGGAAAGGTACCTAAGCAATGGCAATTGCAAGTGATAAACTCAATTTTGAAAAAGGAAGACAAGTCATTGCTTCAATTATATATTATAAGCCTCCTCGGTAAAGTTTATGCTAAGTGTCTGGCAAGGAGATGTAGGGGGATTGTCAAAGCTAGCTGATGAGCAGAGTAATTTTCGACCGGACGCATAGCCGATCAAATGTTCACACTGCAGCACGTCTTTGAGAAATAATGGAAGTACTGCCAAATGGTGTCCCTTTTATTTGTAGAGCTGGAAATGGCATATAAACACATTCCACGAGACGAGAAAGATTGTTCCAATTACAAATAGATATCCTTGTTAAGACTCTCCGGTAAATCTATGCCAAGTGTCTGACAAAAATATGCAGGGAGGTTGTTCCTCGGGACCTGCTGTTGAAGGTATTGCGGGAGTATGAGATCAATGTACAGCTACTGTTACCCTGATGTCTCTATACGAATGTCCAAGTCTTTGTGCTCGGATAAATGGTGCTAAATCGAAACTATTCAATGTGGAAATCGGACTCCGCCAGAGAGGCGTACTGTCAGCTACCCTGTTCATTATTTCCATGAATCGGATTGACATACGCAGCCGGGTCAGAAGTGGTATCACGACTGGCAGGTGTAGGATCAGTCGACTGGAATTTGCAAACCGCATTATATTACTTAACTCGTTAGGTGATCTCCGACATGCACTTGAAAGGTTTGATGCCGAGTGCTGCATGGCTAGAATGAAGTCAATGCTGCAAAGACTGAGAAACTTTCAAAGAAGCCTGCACAGTACATTCTACATGTGAATGGATTTCCACTTGAAGTAATTCAAGTATCTTGGGACTATGTTCACGAGTGATGGAAGGCAGGAGGCTGAATTAAGTGCTAGAATTGCGGGAGATGGGCCAGTAATGCGCTAGCTTCAGCATTCAGTAATAAGAAGAAGGTGGGTAGGTGTAAAAGCCAAACTCGCTATCTTTAGTTCGGTATTCGTGCCAACACTTACGTATGATCATGGATCTTGGGTAATGACCAGAAAAATACAAGCGCTCGAAATGGAATTTCTCCGAAAGGTCTCTGGAGTGATATTACTCGATAGAAGGCGCAGTTCTAGTTCAAAAGTGACTCCAGATAGAGCCGCTACTTCTCTGAATTCGGAGATCACAGCTCCGATATTATGGTCATGTGGTTAGAATGAAAGAATCGCTGGACAGATTTTACGTACAAAACCAACTGGCAGGGTACCCAGGAGTAGACCACGAGCATGCTGGTTGGATAACATCCATGAGCTTGGCCCGTCTCGAGGTGTTTGAAGATTCTGTGTGGAAGAAGAAGAAGAAGAAGAAGAAGAAGAAGAAGAAGAAGAAGAAGAAGAAGAAGAAGAAGAACGATAGTGAAACAATAATCACCAAACAGTGCCAAAGTCTATTTCACAAACAATCATATACTCACAAACACACACATACATACACATACATACACATACATGTGTACACATATCGCCTACAAAGCCTCCTATCTATAGTTTAGTCCATCCTAAGTAAAACATGTTAGAACTAACATCCCAGTTGTAGCAGCTATAAACGAAACACAACTTAACTAACCACAACTAAGTATAACTCAGGAACCAACACGAACTGAGTCACTAGTCACTGCCCCTTAAATAACCAATGCCTAGAATCGAATAAAGTCTATAAATGCACGGTATTAACAAAGAATAAGAATTAATAAGAAACCAATATAACCAAAAATATAAGAAACCAATATTATGAAGGATCTCCTGCCTCACACGGCAGTTTATGAAGAATATTCACAAACATATGACAGTGCACCGAGATTTGATTGATAGCGGGGAAAAAACAAACAAAAAAACACAACATTTGTAAATTACTAAAGACTGCAATTATACATTATAATTTTCTGGGAGCAGAGATCACACCTTCTTTCGTCATTTATACACAAAGGAACGTGTTCTGTAATAGTCAAACAACCCTTATATCGGCTCTCTAAACTGCATGTAACTTTCTAAAGCCCAAGCTTATCCAGCGAAAGCCTTTCTTCCAGATAATAATTGTTTCTACTTTTGGCACAAGGCCAGCAATTATCCCAGTGTATTACTGGTACTTTATTTTATCGATCCCGTAAGGATGACAGGCAAAGTCAACCTCGGCGGGATTAATGAAACAAAATGCTTTATAGCGCTTACTGAAAATGCGCATAATTTTTTTTCTAGCGAGATATTTATTCATTAAGATATTAGGAAGGATAGCTTAAGATCTAACATACCAAATATATATGAACGTTAAGGATGGTGACATAAACAATTATAAAATGTATTATTCCACTTTAGAACAGTCGTTCTCTCTCTGTGGTTCCAAATGAGATATCTACTTGCCGATGAAGTATAATATTCCAGTATAGCTATTTTGAATTTTGAATAAAAGATTGTTCTTTCCAAAAAAAAAAAACACGGCACACGAGAGATAAAGTGTTCGAATTTTGGCAGGCGCCTATCCCCACTTTTTTACGTCTCTACTGGTATTTCACTCCAATTTCTCAACTATTATGTGTAGTGATCGACTATTAATATCCTGGTAAATTGCTTTGGGACGCAAACATCTCATTCCTTAGAATCAAAGAAAGAATACTAGTAGCTAGACTAAAGCCACACATCAACAATACTAGCTGACATACCCAGCTTCACCCGGGTAAACAGATGATAAGAGAAGACAGGTAAAAGAGAAAATGACTGTATTGGATGTTTGTCTGGTTGCAGTAAGAGGCGAGTTCGTGGTGTCTGTGTGATACAAAAAATAGTTTTAAAAATCTTCCAGATATACCAGATTCTTCGTTGTACCGTTTGTGCATAGTATATGAACAATTCTAGGTGTTCCCACCTAGAATAGTGACCTCTAGGAGATGGTTCATCTTCTGTCTGACTGTAAAACGTGTACCATTGCATAGACGTGGTTGTTCCACGTTTCTCAAAAGGATGATGGAAGTTCCAATCTTTTATATTATATGTAGATATAGATATAGATAATTAATATAAAAGATATCCGTCAATGTAAAAAAGGTCCCTATTTACTTGAAATGGTTTATACAAATGTCAAATTAATATGGATATGGATAACATGCTTATCTATAAGTGGTCAGCTATAATAATAAAACAACAAATTATGACACAAACATTTATTCAGTAATTTCCAGGCTCTTAGCCAGTGAGTAATAGACAGTCAATTGCCCAGAGTTCAACTCGGGGACGTGGCCTGGTTTGAACTCCAAATGGCGGATTCTTCTACTTCGAAAATAGAATCGTTTTTCAATATTACTCTAGCCCTGGCCGGCACCAAACCTTTTGCCAGACTCAGCATATGATGAGGTTTTATTACCACCGCTATCAGAAGCGATAAATTTGAGGGCAATTTCTACCAATACTTGTTGGTCTTTTTGCTCATTATCGACAATAAATGACATTGAACAATGTCAAAGCTCACAATACTGATCAAAGGACACCAATGTCTGAATCATTTACGTCGAATATTCATACCAGTGAAGGCAATTTCTACCAATACTTGTTGGTATTTATTGCGCAACATAGCAGTGAAAGCAATTTTTATCAATACTTGTTTGTTTTTATTGCTCATAACGACATTAAATGACATTGAACATAAATGATAACTCTGTCAAAGCTCATAATACTGATCATTGGACAACAATGTCCGAATCATTTACGTCGCTTATTGATAGCATTAAAGATATGCATACATCAGCTCAAAGCTTCATTATAGACAATATTCAGGGTTGTTCCTCTGTTAGTGGTATCAATTGCAAATTTTATACCATCAGGATCGGACACTCGAGATGCAGCAACATACAGTTGCCCATGGCTGAATGCTTGATCATTCAAGTAGACACCGACTCGCTTGAAAGTCTGTCCCTGTGCCTTGTTGAGAGTCATGGAGAAGGCTAAATTGACTGGAAACTGTCTCCTTTGCCAAATGAATGGCAGCAGATCTTCACTTGGTCTCAGCATGATCCTCGGAATGAGAACTGAGTCCTCTCTGCCTGGGAGTTTAGCTTCTAAAACTCTTCCGTTAATCAATCTCTCAACGATCAATCTGGTACCATTGCAAAGACCCATTTTATGATTGATATTTCTAAGCAATATAAACGGCATACCCTTTTTCAACCTCAAAATATGTGGGAGGAATCCGGGTATTTGAAGTGAATTCAGATACTCAGTCGGAACATCCATATTGTTGTGCTGATTAGGCTCCATTGCATTCGCACTGACAGTCAACCATTCCTCTCCAGGAAACATTCCGGCTACTTGTGAATTTATTTCATCGACCGTTGCATTCGTATGAGTTAGAATAACGCGTTCCGATATCCAGGAGATATTCTGCCAAAAAGCATTCAAATTAGGTAACACCCAGTCAGTCAATGCTTGGCGGTCCAGTGGCATGACCAAATGGTCTGGGATACTTACAGTCTGATTATCACCAACGTGTGGCAATTCATCGTTTCCCAACTGCATCAACCATCGGCCGTATGTCTCAGCCTCTTGGTTTTGCCCGAACATACAAAGTCGCATATTATCGTGTAATCGCAAAACTCTGAAATAGCGTCACAACGGGGACTTTTTCAGACATGCATCGACAATTTGCGTTGTTTGAGCATTCCTAACAATTGGTAGCACCTGTCTGAAATCGCCACCAAGTACGACAGTCTTACCACCGAATGGCAGGTCACTACCGCAGATATCTCTCAAAGTTCTGTCCAATGCCTCCAGCAAATATCTGTGTGCCATTGGAGCCTCGTCTCAAACAATCAGAGACGTATTGCGTACAAAGCCCGCGAGTTCACTTTGTCCTGTAATGTTACAGACACTCAACTCATCCTGAGCCAATGGAGCCTTGAAGCATGAGTGGAAGGTCCTTCCACTCAGCAAAGTGGCAGCGATCCCACTGGTGGCCACTGGGAGAGCAATCTTCCTCTGAGCTCTGACTGCCGATAACATAGTGTTGAAACAGAATGTCTTTCCGGTGCCTCCTGGAGCATCTATGAAAGCACAAAGTTGCTCATTAGTGGAAATCGAGTGGAGAATGCGATCGACCAATTCTCTCTGAGATTGGGTCAACATTGGCATACATTCATCCACAATACGTTGCTGTTCCAGTGGATCAAACTGGAATAGTTCCCTCCGATCGAGTAGCAACCGTCTAAGCTGCAATATCGTTGCAATCTCGTTGCCGCATTTCTTCATCAGGAATTGGCAAATTGAAATCTGTTAAACATTCGAAATGAACTTCAAGCAGTTGCTCAATATTGAGCAAAAGAATAGCTTCCATAAAATTTTCATCATCGACCTGAAGATGATGCTTAAAATTATCAGCTATAATTCCCCAATGGCGTTCAAATAACTCTCTTGGATCGGCAGGATTGCAGAATCCTAGAATCGTGACAAACAACTACCTTATTTGAGCTGGCATCTGTGTTGTTCCTGCAGCTTCCATGGCGTTATTCCATTCAGCGTCATCCTGAATGAGTCCCAGATGCTGACACAGCCTGGTATGTTTCATATTCCACGCTATTGATTGTTTTCAAATCAGTGAAGCTCTGTTTACCTCTCGAAAAATCATTATGCAACTTAATTCGGAGATAAAACACATCACCAGATGCGGGTGGACATTACAAACCCGTCCAATAGTCATGATTCTCAACTTTTGTTTTCTATCATTCATTTCTTTCCCTTCTTATCCCACGTATAGTGCGAAGGGAAATCGCAGTAGAGTTGCCTTTGATCCGGTTTCAAAGCATGTTCCCTATTATGCTTGAACCACTCAGTCAATTCCGTCTTAGGAGGTGGTGCGTTAGCAATTCTTTCGACACCTCTTCTAGTGCCCTGAAAACAGAGCATTTGCCTATTCTCTAAGTGAACCATCAGTTTCTGAACGCTGGGTTTGCGTTCATTGAGATCAAAATCGAACAATCTCCAGCAAGCTTCGCTAGATCCAATCGGGCGAACATCCTGGAACCTGCCAACTTCATTTCCTTTGTTCGCTTGCTCATTCCTGACATTGATCATTGCCCGATCATGACCTTTGTAAACATATTTGAATAGATATTTGCAAGCTTTCACTGAGCTACAAATTTCCACATTAATATGACAACGATATTTCATAATCAAATATGGATTGTATGGCACAACCCATTGATTTGTAACCTGTCGACCGTTTACATTTTCGACCAAACCGCCATCTGCAGGCAACCGTCTTCTGTATGAGGGATGAGCATCCTCATCGTTCGAGGAAGTGTTCGTAACAAAGATTTCGGAAAGTGCTTACTGCATTGGCCATTTTTCATGCAAGGGGCTTTCCGATTTGCCACTCCGCATTGGTTGTACACCATTGACTTTGACACCAAGTTGCGTAGTGCCTCATTCTCCGGCAGTTCAGCACACACAATGCTCTCGACATCTTCAGCACATCTCAATTTGCAATCTCTATGTAAAATGCCCAGCAAATGTGCATGTGGCAATCCTCTTTTTTGGAATTCAATTATGTATATAAAAGCAACTATAGCTCCAAAGATTCCCTCTTTTTCCACATCATCCATTATCTTTTTCAGATATCCTTTGAATACTCTTGCCACAATATCAGGACGGTCCTTTGGCTATTGTCCTGGCAAAAGTGCATCCTTAATATCAGTTCATTCAGGATTGCATGTAACCGTTATAAACAAATCTGGCTTTCCAAACTTTCTGACAATAGCCATTGCATCCTGATAGCGAATGTTCATATATCTCGGGCCGCCGATGAACGACGATGGCAAAATGATGCGTCGACCAATTTGCTTGTAATTGGCATCATCGGCTGTTATCGCATCCTGTATATTATTATACAATTCAGCTCTGATATGTTGCTGATGTGTAGCTATATAATTTAGCCTTTCATTTTCGATCTTTGCGAATGCCATACAACAGTATTCCTGGAACAATCTGCTGGCTTGAAATAGCGCATTTCTCTCTTGATTCCTCTCGTTCAAATGTAACGCGTAAAAGTCGCGAATCGAATTATTGTGTCTATTGCCACCTCCCTGTTGATGCTGATTCTCATGATCATCTAAATGAACAGACATGTTCCATTCATTTTCACCTTTTGGGAATAAAAGAACATAATGCAATGGATCGTATGCCCTATTTGACTCATTGATAGTCTTGAGACCACCATCTCTGCGATTGAGGACGTTATCTCTCGATCCAGGCTTATCGTCTATCAACACAGCAACTTCACGAAATCCTTCAGGGGCGTTCGTGTTGATTCCTTGGCACTGCGTCAGCCTTAATCACCAATGTTTGCTGCTGACAGTTAGACAATAAGGATTACACTGTCTAAGCCATGATTGCAAATCACGGATCAAATCAATTAACCTTTGCCGTTCAAGTTCAGTTATATTTCCCGGCAACTTCATCCAACCGATCCTTATATCTTCCTCCGATTCACTATAATCTGGAGCGTTAACGTAAATTTGAGCGAATCGAGGACTCTCTACTGGGGAAACTTCTAAATTACCGATACAATGATGCAAACGGCCTTGAATGACTACATTCGGTTGCCATGCTCCACCCTCAAACATCTCACTAACTCTCTGCGATGTTAAAGCTAATGAATTGTTAATTTGCCGCGAACATTTGCGCAGTAATCTACCTCGGTCTCCTTGATCACCCCACATACATAGTATTTTAAATTCCGGTGACACCTCATCATCCGGTATTCGCAAGGGTCCTAGTTGAACTGCTCCTTTATGACAGCATTTGTGGTCCACGTCTTTTCGAGCCTCAAAAGCAATGCTCCACAATGTGGACACTCTGCTCGTCCACCAATCTGAAAATGACACGGCTGCCATGATCCATTTTTAATATCATTCGTTCGCCTTCTGGCCTCTTTACTGGAATGAGGAGCATTTTGGCGACAATTTTTCTTAACTTCTGTATTGCGCTGGCGCTGTTCAGCCAGCTCTTCTCATCCATCGCAGCACGCCGTTGGTGCTGAATTCTGGCCATCTGCTGATGATGCTCAGCCAGTTCGTCTTCAATCATCTCAGCACGCCGTCGCTGCTTGGCTCCAGTGTTTCGTTGGCGTTGTTCAGTCAGCTCCTCTTCATTCATGGCGGCACGTCCTCGCCTTTGAAGTTCGGCGTTCCGATGGCGCTGTTCGGCTCGTTTTTCTTCATTGCTGGCTGCACGCCTTCGCCGCTGTAGTTCACTGTTTGATAAAGTCGAATAGCTTTTATTATCAGTATTTATTTCGAACAATTGTCAAAGAATGACACAATAATAAACATAAAAGATGTTCGTCAATGTAAAAAAAAGGTCCCTATTTACTCCCATCACAACTCTGTGTATGTTAGACTGACAGACAGGCACACAGACAGATAAACTGCGTGGCGATTGTGGAACGCCACACACATACACGCATGGAAACGCGCACACGCACGCAAACTTACACACGCACACACTCACACATGTTGATAGTTTTTACTTTCTGTGGAACGCTGCACGCACGCAAACACACATAAATATACGCGCACGTACATACACACGCACACATGTTAATAATTATTGAACACAGCGTTCACACTCTCCCCTCTCACTCCCTATTGGCATTATGCATATTAATATCAGTTTGGCGTCGTTGAGGTGGGCGGAGTCGTTTGAAACCTATGAACCAATGATAATCGAGAATTATGACACACGGAATACTGACGTTCTTGAAATTAATAAATAGACTAGCTGATGTACCCAGCTTCGCCTGGGTAAACAGATGATAAGAGAAGACAGGTAAAAGAGGAAATCACTGTATTGGATGTTTGTCTGGTTACAGTATGAGGCGAGTCCGTGGTGTCTGTGTGATACAAAAGAAGTAAAAAAAATCTTCCAGATATGCCAGATTCTTCGTAGTACCGTTTGTGCATAGTATATGAACAATTCTAGGTGCTCCCACCTAGAATAGTGACCTCTAGGAGATAGTTCATCTTCTGCCTGACTGTAAAACGTGTATCATTTCATAGACGTGGTTGTTTCCACGTTTCTCAAAAGGATGATGGAAGTTCCAATCTTTTATATTATATGTAGATATAGATATAGATAATTAATATAAAAGATGTCCGTCAATGTAAAAAAAGGTCCCTATTTACTCCCTTCACAACTCTGTGTATGTTAGATTGACAGAGAGGAACACAGACAGATAAACTGCGTGGCCATTGTCGGATGCCGCAAGTACACACACATACACGCATGGAAACGCGCACACGCACGCAAACTTACGGACACACTCACACATGTTGATAGTTTTTACTTTCTGTGGAACGCTGCACGCACGCACACACACATAAACATACGCGCACGTACATACACACGCACGCATGTTAATAGTTATTGCTTTCTTTCCCCTCTTCTTTCCACACACATCACACACACACGTCTCTACACTGACACATATACATAGTGTTCACTTTGCCTCTCTCTCCCCTCTCACCCCCTCACTGTCATTATGCATATTAATTTAAGTTTGGCGTCGTTGAGGTGGACGGAGTCGTTTGAAACCTTTGAACCAATGATAATCGAGAATTATGACACACGGAATAATGACATTCTTGAAATTAATATATAGACTAGCTGGCGTACCCAGCTTCGTCCGGGTAAACATATGATAAAGGAAGACAGGTATAAGAGAAGACAGGTAAAAGAGGAAATGACTGTATTGGATGTTTGTCTGGTTACAGTATGAGACGAGTCCGTGGTGTCTGTGTGATACAGAAAACAGTAAAAAAAATCTTCCAGATATACCAGATTCTTCGTCGTACCGTTTGTGCATAGTATATGAACAATTCTAGGTGCTCCCACCTAGAATAGTGACCTCTAGGAGATAGTTCATCTTCTGCCTGACTGTAAAACGTGTATCATTGCATAGATGTGGTTGTTCCACGTTTCTCAAAAGGATGATGGGTTTCCAATCTTTTATATTATATGTAGATATAGATATAGATAATTAATATAAAAGATGATGCTCAGCCAGTTCGTCTTCAACCATCGCAGCACGCCGTCGCTGCTTGGCTCCAGTGTTTCGTTGGCATTGTTCAGCCAGATCTTCTTCATTCATGGCTGCACGCCGTCGCCGTTGTTGTTCACTGTTTGATAAAGTCGAATTGCTTTTATTATCAGTATTCATTTCGAGCAATTGTAAAAAAATGACACAATAATAAATATAAAAGATGTCTGTTAATGTAAAAAGAGGTCACCATTTACTCCCTTCACAACTCTGTATGTTAGACTGACAGACAGGCACACAGACAGATAAACTGCGTGGAGATTGTGGAACGCCCCACGTACACACACATACACACATGGAAACGCGCACACGCTCGCAAACTTACACACGCACGCAAACTTACACACGCACCCGTGCACTTACACACACTTACACATGTTGATAGTTTTTACCTCTGTGGAACGCTGCACGCACGCACACATGGTAATAGTTACAGCGTTCTCTTTGCCTCTCTGTTTCTTACTCTTCCCTCTCACTCCCTCATTGACATTATGCGTAATAATTTAAGTTTGGCGTCGTTGAGGTGGGCGGAGTCATTTGAAACCTATGAACCAATGATAATCGAAAATTATGACACACGCAATACTGACGTTGTTGAAAGTAATATATAGATGTTAGAACTTAGCACGCAATACTTAATATAAAATCGCACACACGTAAATTCTGATATGATAATGCACACACGCATAATAGCTAATTCAAAAGACAATTAAACTATACACGCAACATTCCACATATACACGCGCGCATACACATGTCCAAATACATAAACCAATTTATTACAACTTGACACAACGTTTGCACCAAATGATTTGACGTAAAAGCATAAACAAAAGCACACAACATTTGGCAAGAACACTTGTTTCTTATTGTAGTCATCTGACGAAGTGTTTTAGATACCAACATCTTTATATATATATATATATATATATATATAGATAATTTAATATATCAACTAACATAAGCGCACAGATGCACGCCCATGCCAGCAAATACACAGGTTATGTCATAGTACCTAGGTGGTTCAATGCAGGAGAATGCAGAACAATAATATAAAGGACGTAAAATAAAAAAATATTTTTTTAAAAAAATTTAAAAAAAATTTTTTTCTTACTTAAATTTTCACTCCAACTAATTAGTTTCTTTGGGGTGTTAGTAGGCGTCAGTCATCTTACCATCCCATTCCTTCTAACTAGCCTCTGTGTCACGTGATTGATTCTTTAGAATCGGCCATTTGACTTGAAGCAGTGAGAATTTCGGTACATAGAATCCAGTCCTCGCAAGCTGTTCGATCTACCGAATTATTATTATTTTTATATGAGCCGCCAGTGTCCGCGCATTGCCTGGAGACTTAACTGAGAATAGACTTCCTGATGACGCAATGAATTCTCGACAGTTGGATTACGTAACTGTCTTTATCCCATTGCAGAAACTAATTAGTTGGAGTGAAAATTTAAGTAAGAAAAAAATTTTTTTTAAATTTTTTTAAAAAAATATTTTTTTATTTTACGTCCTTTATATTATTGTTCTGCATTCTCCTGCATTGAACCACCTAGGTACTATGACATAACCTGTGTATTTGCTGGCATGGGCGTGCATCTGTGCGCTTATGTTAGTTGATATATTAAATTATCTATATTTATCTCCAAATCACTGATTTGTCGAGCAAACTTGTCAAAACCACTTCTAAAAAAATTTTTTTTTTTTTTTTTTTTTTTTGGGGTGTTAGTAGGCGTCAGTCATCTTACCATCCCATTCCTTCTAACTAGCCTCTGTGTCACGTGATTGATTCTTTAGAATCGGCCATTTGACTTGAAGCAGTGAGAATTTCGGTACATAGAATCCAGTCCTCGCAAGCTGTTCGATCTACCGAATTATTATTATTTTTATATGAGCCGCCAGTGTCCGCGCATTGCCTGGAGACTTAACTGAGAATAGACTTCCTGATGACGCAATGAATTCTCGACAGTTGGATTACGTAACTGTCTTTATCCCATTGCAGAAACTAATTAGTTGGAGTGAAAATTTAAGTAAGAAAAAAATTTTTTTTAAATTTTTTTAAAAAAATATTTTTTTATTTTACGTCCTTTATATATATATATATATATATATATATATATAGTGAGAGCGAGAGAAAGAGGGAGAGAGAGAGAGAGAGAGAAAGAAAGAGAGAGAGAGATAGGGAAATAATAAGTAGAGGTGTATATATGGATACTGTATACATGCACAAATAAATACATAAATGCATGTATACATACATATATACATACATATGTGGTGGCTGCCAACTCGTTTTCGAGTACGGCCACTACTTCATATCCGTGTAGGAGAACCCCTACCGATGCGCTGAACGAGTGTGACTTTTTAGTCCAGCCAGCAACTTGAAAACTCTGGTACAAACACTACACTTGTGACAATTATTGACACATAGTGCTGGGCCCATGGTACCATGTGACGACAAGTGCAGAGAGATCTCCAGATATAAAGCAATGCCTGTGCCGTGAAGCTTTTATAGTGAGCAAAGGCACTGCACAAAGCCAGTCCCACTCTCTTAACCAAGATGATATTTACCAAAAAGAAGAACAAGTCAACATCATTGGATACCATCAGAGTTGCAGGTATTATATCAGAGTTTTCCTTCTCCTAGAATTCTGCCTTGACAAAGGCTAAGGGGTCATCTCTCCCGGCGATTTTGGATGGCCATTGACTCTTAAGAGCTCCTTTGCCCTTTGACAGGTTTTGTTTTTAGTCCTGTAGGATGTCCAAAGTCACCCTCCTCACCAAGAAACCTTGGTGGGGTTGCCAGTTTAGTCGCCAACGACCCGACCATGAGACTGGTTGTACTGGGATACATGTTACCAGTAGCACCAACTGGTGACCTGACATACATACATACATACATACATACATACATACATACATACATACATACATACATACATACATACATACATACATACATACATACATACATACATACATATTATTAGCAGCCATTCCGTGATCGAATATGGCAATCAAACGACCTCAAATTGAGTCCTGTGAGGGTAGCAAACGAATCCAATCATTTACATCATTCAAAGAACAGACTATATCGAGTGATACCTGTGCGTGAAGCTTTTTATTGTGAGAAAAGATCGTACACTGGACAAATCCCCCACACAGAGCAACAAAAGATATAATTCGAAAAGAAGAAAAGATCAATGTCATTGGTTATCATTGAGTAACTGGTTCACATCAAATTTTCTCTCTTCCAGAAAGATATTCTTTCGCGGATCAAGGGTCTCTCACTCCTAGTATCTCTCACTCTGTATCTCGCGCACCTAGACACAAATCTGAGTATTTTAATGTCCCTGAGCATATATGCATATTATTGGATAGTCGTTACAGCCATGAGTTTCTCCGACTTTTTACGGGTTTTCTTTTTTATCCCGCAGGATGTTCAAAAATTATCCCCCTCACTGAGCAAGCTGTACTGGATTACATTTTACAGTAGCGCTCGAGAGTGACCAAAGCATAAAACATACATATATGATGGCTGCAAAATGTGCTAAGAGTACTACAATCGCTTGTCATATTATAGAGTTTGGTGCACTTTTAGGCTACGGCCAGCCACACGACCCTGTAACATATCCTGAACAAGCAATGCCTGTGCTTTAACAACACTGCCCGAAAAGGAGAACTGGTCAACATCATTGGATGCTTCCGAAGCCGCAGATTTATTTTTTCAGAGTTTCCCTCACCCAGAAAAGTGTTGTGATAACAACTGGGGGCATTTCACTTCCAGGTGAACAAAAAGTACTATTTGGATGACCGTTGACTTTGCTGAGTTCGTCCGCTATTTTCCGGGTCTTGTATTTCATCAAGAAGGTTGTCCAAATATCCTCCTCCTCACCAAGCTAGCTGTACTGGGTTACATGTTACCAGTAGCACTCGAGAGCGACCTGACATACATACATACATACATACATACATACATACATACATACATACATACATACGTACATACGTACATACATACATACATACATACATACATACATACATACATACATACATACGTACATACATACATACATACATACATACATACATACATACATACATACATACATACATACATACGTACATACATACATACATATTCTATCGGAGGTATCTTACTGACCTCTACCAACAAGTTCTTAAGGGAGATACACTTATACCAGAATGGTTGACATTAGCACAAACGTTACTGGTCCCCAAGAACAAAGACACCCACTTGGCAAAAAACTACCGACCCATTGCATGCCAGAACCTGATATATAAGATGTATACAGCCTGCCTGAACCTATTCCTCCAAGATCACTGTAAAAATAATAACATCATCACAGATGAACAAGCAGCTGGAAAGAAAAGTGTTTGGGGATGTGCTGAACAACTCCTAATCAACAAAACTGCGATGTCGGAAGTGCGACAACTTAGGAGGAATAGACTACAGTCTGGCTGGACTACAGGAAAGCTTTCGATTCTGTTCCCCTCTCTTGGCTGATAGAGGCCCTCCAACTTGCTAAAGTCCCATACATTATTGTCAGAGCCATAAACAGGCTGTCTTCTTCTTGGGCTACTATCCTAAGGTTAAGACAGAGAGGGAGGACTCTATTTTCAATGATAAAATAAAATATTGCAGGGGTATATTTCAGGGGGACAGTCTCTCTGTGATATTGTTCATCTTGTCATTAAACCCCTTGTCCTTTCTGCTCAAGAAATGTGAGGGATACATCATTGGCTCACAGGAGGACAGAAATACGAACCTAACCCATAACTTCTTTGTGGACGATCTGAAACTCTATGCCAAGAACATGGATGGGATGAAGAAAAATCTTGACCTGGTTACAACGTTCTCAAAGGATATAGGAATGGAGTTTGGCCCAGATAAATGCTCATACATGACTGTAAAGCGGGGAAAAACAACAACCCAAACTAGCAACATTGTCATCAATGGTCTAGTGTTTCACCGATATCTGTTGAGGACTGCTACAGATACCTGGGGATAGAGGAGAACATATCCTATAATGGTATCTGTAATAAAGACTGCGTAACCAGGGAATACTACACCCGATTAAGAAAAATATAGTCATCGGAACTCTCTGCGTAAAACAAAACAATGGCTCACAATGTGTTTGCTGTGCCTGTCCTAACACCAACGTTTGGAATACTCAATTGGACGATAGACGATATCCGAGCAGTTGATGTTGGAACTCGAAAAATACTGAACAACACCGGAAATTTCTATATCAACAGTGACATAGACCGCCTTTACTTGAAACGTAAGCAGGGAGGTAGAGGCCTAACATCAGTCCAGACAACATTTGAATGTCGCATCATATCTCTCCGACAACATCTACGAACTTCGAAGCGTAGGAGCCCGCTTCTCGAGCAAGTCTATCTGCATGAAACAGATAAGATCATGAGAGTTGATAAGGAACTCCTCGAGAGATATTCCCTGTGTGATAATCAAAAACTCACACCCAGGGATGTCGCTCAGCAGTATCGCAGTGAATCCATGGATGAAAAACTGCATGCCTATCAGCAAAAAATTATGCATGGATATGTTGCCAGGAAGCTCCAGAGTGAGAGTAATATAGATAAGGAAAGTAGTCAATCTTAGACCAACAACCGCTATATCGGCTCCCACTTTGAAGGATACGCTTTTGCAATCCAGGAACAGGAAATTAGCACGAAATACCTGATACAAAAAAGAGATAGAGATGCAGGCAAAACACCTAGATGTGATAACAAGTGCAGACTCTGCAGAACTAACATTGAGGATATCACCCATGACATCAGCAGCTGTCATCGCGGTACTATCTAACTATGAGGCATGATGTAGTGGCCAAAACACTGTACAATGCAGTTCGTAAAAAAGATAGCCCCGATAATAAACACATTAAAAGCTACAACAATGTGGAAGACATCCATGTACATAATATGAAAGGGTACTGGTGGAATGTTCCAGTAAAAACCCCAATAAAATACAGGCATAACAGACCAGATATTATGATATGGGACAGGGAGAAGAAAACATGCACAGTAGTGGAAATTAGCTGCCGAGCAGATGCCAATATAATATCAAAGATTAGCGAAAAGGAGAATATTTATGCTGAACCGATGAGAAACTACAGATACTCCACCCTGATTACACCTTCCGATTTATGCCTGTGATTATTGGAGCACTGGGATATGTTAGTAACTGCCTCAATACAAATCTTGAGAAGCTAGGCTTCACAGGAACAGAAAGAACACAACTAGTTAGGAAACTACAAGTACAATCCATTAACGGAACAGTAAAAATATGTAAAACATTCCAAACATTTTGCATCTAATAACTGCATATACACATGTACAGATACAAAGCATATACACATGCACACATACAACTCAAAACATCCACATCCACACATACAATAACATCCATATCTACACATGCATGCATACATACATATCTACCTAGTTGATGTTGTGTAAATTCCAATGAGAGAGTTTTGTGTCTATGTTAGAAACCGACTCTCTCTCTATTGGTAAAACTTTGTGAAATTCTATAACCAGAAGAACATACATACATACATACATACATACATACATACATACATACATACATACATACATACATACATACATACATACATACATACATGCATAAATACATATAAAATAAATCAACATACAGAAAATTACATAGAGATACCATTGTAGAGAACAAACATAGTAAAGGTTGTCGAAATTATTGCAAATGAGGATACAATATATTTTTCATAAGAGTCCACATCCTGAAATATGACGTTATCAGTATACTGATACTGCTGAGTGTAAATAAAAACAGAGTGACTAAATAGCTGGAGAAATGTTTGTTGACTTGATCCAGTAGCTCCATTATCTCTTCGTATTTCTTCTGTAGATGAATCAGTTTGCTATTAATGTCAGTTGCTTGTTGTTTGATATCTAGCAGCTTCAGTTGCTGGGTGAGTACATACAACTCTGAACGTATTATTTTCAGGAAGATATAAAGAAATATTTTGTTGATGAGTTGTACCAAAACGATAAAATAGTTTAATAGCTTGAAGTTTAGAATATCTAGAGCTTCGTTCCTCCATATTGGAAATGCTATTATTGTGTTCATATTAGTTGTTTCTAATTGAATTTTAATTAGTATTATGTTAAATATTAGAGACAGGATTAATACGAAACCTAAAACCACTAACGAAATTTTAACGACCACTTTCAATTTCCTGAAATAATCTTGGTTCACAAAAACATAAGCCATAAATGTTTCTATTAATCCTCTTCCAAACATGATGTTGAACATGACCTTTATAATACTCTCAAAAGTGTGCATGCGATAGAAAATGAGGGAGGTTATGAAGTTGATTAATTCCCCTCTGCTGACTGCTTTGTCTAGCATCGTAGATAACCGCCACATATTCCAAACTAAATACAGTAAAACAATACCGTTAAAAAGTTTTAATAAATTCTGCTGGCGTTTGTTGAGGTAATCTGAAGGGTACATTTCTTGACCGCTGAGTGCTTTGAAATGTAGTAAAGGTTTAAAAGTCTCCATCAAAATTTCTTTACTTGAATCATGTGTCAGTCGGCAGTGTTCAATGCTGATGGATGTGCTATAACTAGATAAATCAAAACTGGAGATGACAGAGGAAGTATGACGCTGAGTGTGTGAATGACTAATCCATAGTTCGTTTTCTGGCGTGACTGATACTTTCAGTTTGGGGAAAAGTTTGTTGATCATCTTGCTACTTCTCTTAGGTGACATCAGGTAAATAGGTTTCAATATTTGTATGGTGCCTAAACTTATAGTTGTTATTGTGCCAGTGGCGGTAATGATATAGCTGTGGTGATGATGCTATGGAGGGAGACTGTTGCTTTTGTGATGTGTTGTGGTTCTGCCGATAAAATATTTAAGAATTGTTGTATAAGCAAACATTTACATCCTGAGTATCTGTATGTTTTTATAACTATCAACCACTGTATTCAGTGACATCCTGATTTATACACATGAAATATTGAAATATCATTATACAGAAATCCAATATCACGAAACTATTATTGATCTGTGTTTCATTGATGATGAGATTAGTTATCAATGAGGAGAGAAGGTGATGCTGTTTTGATTCTTTCTTGTAAGAGGCTTCATTTCCTTCAATTGTCTTAATAACTGTGGACAAACATAAACAACTCATGTTTTTAATCTCTTCACTCAGTAAATACGTCATTACACATGAATGGTAATTCCTTAGTGATTCTCTTTTTAAACAAAAATCCTTGCGAAGACTTAACTCAAAGCTTGATAGACTGAGCCATCACAAACAATCATAACTAAAATAATAATTGTTTCTACCTTTGGCATAAGGCCAGCAATTATCCCAGTGTATTACTTCTACTTTATTTTATCGACCCCGTAAGGATGAAAGCAAAGTTAACTTCGGCGGGATTTGAACTCGGAACATAAAGGGCCATAACTCTTTGCATGGCGTCCGACACTCTACCGATACTGCCAATCCACCACCCTAACTAAAATAATAATTGTTTCTGCTTTTGGCACAAGGCCAGCAATTACCCAGTGAAATACTGATACTTTATTTTATCGACCCCGTAATGATGAAAGGCAAAGTTAACCTCGACCCTAACCCTAACCTTAACCCTAACTAAAATAATAATGGAAATAGATAAGATGACTTTATCCCTTCAGAAGATCTAATCGATTCATTGATTAAAAGAGATTGTCGATCGGGTAAATCCTTTCCTAAATTTTTCTTTAATCTAAAGCATACTGAGAAGCTGTTATAATCTATTGTCAGGGGATTTTATAAATATGTATATATATATTATTTATTTATTTATATACACATATAGTATAAACAAAATTTCATATACTTAATATGTATGTGCGACCAATGGTTTCGGAAACCAGTTATAGCCACCACTGTAAATTGGAGGAGACACTTTTAAACTGGCCCTTCATTCGAGCACATGGACAAGTATATGAAATGTGAAGTACTCTTTCCGGGCGAATTTTCCTCCAAATCGTGAAGATCTTTACAGTTGAAATAGGAGAGGTAAATCTGACTTGAAACCTGTCTGTAGAGTAAGTTTTCAATTTGAACGCTGCCATCCCCATCACCACAACGCCGGCAGGCAAATCCAACACCACTAACACCACCACTGCCCCCAAAACAACAACAACTGAAACAAAAAACAAAATTAAAACCAACACAGACTACCACAAAAGATAAGAACATAGACAAAGATAACAGTAACAAGAACATGAACAACAATAACGGCCATACCACCAACAATGCAACAATAAATATAACAGAAGCAAACAATAGAAATAACATTAACGCAAACAAGAACAACAACGCAAATGACAACAGCAATAACATGATCAAAAATAACAACAACAGTAACAGCAGCAACGATAAGAATTAGAATATCAGTAGCAACATCAGCGCAAGATCAAACGTCTCTTTTGCGAGAGCTGTAAAAAGAAAATGAAACGGTCACAGTGACCCACGAGGAAATGGATGAAGCCAGACAAATAGTAAAAAAAAATGGTCACAGGGTCAGCCTCACTCCTCCATCAGACATCATGGAACACCGACGGCTATTTACAGTATCATAACGAACAATTAGCAAAAAACATGCCTGGTGGAGCGGACCTCGGAGTCACAGATACAAATGGCTCTGGGAGCCGTGTAGGCTTAAAAAAACCCACACCACTAGTGGAAGAAGATATGGAACCGTGGACATGTTCTTTACCACCCCACAGGAAGCCTTCGAATACTCCATGACACCACTAAAGCGTGATGAGGCACTCTGGTCCCAAGCTCACTCTGGTCCCAAGCTACTGCAGCCAAAGTCTCGCAAGAGAGCGAGTGACTCAAGTTCCGCCCGCAGTACTCATTGCCTGACACCAGAATCCCGCAGATAATCAAAATCAAATAGGAGAACTGGCCCGGATTAGGAATGGAGCTTCTGATCCAAACGAACCAGAAAAATATTGAAAAAATCCCGGATGTCATAGACCTTGATGACGGCAGCCACCTCACGGTGACCATCAAGGGTAGCAGCTCAAGGTGTAACGTGTATGCGAAATGGTCATATTTTTTGAGACGTCAATGCACATGTTGGCACTGATCCCCTAACTTGGAAAGGACTGTTTGAAAGGAACGGCAACCCCAATCTATATACGAATGGAGAGGCCTTATTAGACTTCTGTTCTTGCGATGGACACTCTATTATGAACACTTTCTTCTTGCACATAGATAGTTATCCATAAATAGGAATGGTATAAAGGGAATCAGGCATAGAGATCAATAATTGATTTTGTTATTGTCTCAGATCTCCTTGATTCTATGCTGGATGTTCGTGTTAAAAGAGGGGCTGAGGTGTCAACTGATCACCATCTAGTAACCTGCAACTTGAGACTACCTAAAGCCAAAGAAACCCACAAAACTGGCAAGTCCCGGGTGACCTCCAGGATATCATCGGATGTTGTTGGTGGATGAAGAAGTCAGGACCAGGTATGCAGATACTATTGCATCCAAATTCAGAAAATGCGCTGAGCAAACTGAGGATGTTGAAACAGAGTGGAGATTGTTCAGCTCGGTAGTTTCTGCTTGAGCTGTTAAATGTTGCGGGCGAATGAGGTTTGGTATGGCGCCGGATGACAGGGGGACCCCTTCGTTCAAGAAAGAAGTCATAGAAGGAGGCCTACAAATCTTGGCTTGGAAATAAGTCCTCCTTCATGCAATTGTGGTACAAGTAGGCACGAAGAGTCAGTAAAGGCCTCCAAAGGTGAGACATAAAAGGATTTTGGTGTTAAGCTGGAATCGGATATCGGATTAACGAATAAAGTGTTCTGGCAGATCATCCACCGACTTCTTAATAAGAAGTTCTCCTCCACACCTGCTATCAGGAAAACGTCTGGGATACTCTTTTCAGAAAAATGCATCCTCACGAGGTGGAAAGAATACTTTGCTGATCTCCTAAACCCGATCACAACAGCATCTTCTGGTGTACATAAGGGGCATACGAGAGCGGAGACAAATCTCTCGGAGACTGAAATCACAAAAGCAGTTGTAGAGCTCAAATGTGCCAAGGCCGCTGGGGAAGATGAAATCCGGCCCGAGAATTTAGAAGCCTTAAATAGAGAAGGTATTCTCTAGCCGAATCCTGTGTGCCTTGCAGCTTGTATCTCTGGAAATGTACCTAAGCAATGACAATCGGGAATGATAATCCCAATTTTGAAAAGTGGAGACGAGAGAGATTGTTCCAATTACAGAGGGATCTCAATGCTAAGACTCCCGGGTAAAATGTGTGCCATGTGTCTGAAAAGAAATTGTTCTTCGTGACCTGCTTTGGGAGGTTTTGCAGGAGTGTCGGATCGATGGTCAGCTTCTTGCTGCCCTGATGCCTCTATACGAATGCCATAATAATGGAGCTAAATCACAATCATTTAATGTGGGAGTCGGAAACTTTTCCAAGGGTGCATACTGTTACCTCTCTAGTTCATTATTTTCATGAACTGGATTGACATGTGTAGCCGGGTTGGAAGTGATGCCACAACTGCCAGGTAGAAAATCAGTTGGCAGGAATTTGCAGACGATATGCTGTTACTTAAACTCGTCAGAAGGTGATCTCCGACTAGATAGGTTTGAAGCCAAGTGCTTGCATGGCTGGAATGGAAATCAGTGCTGCGAAAATGAGACACTTGTCCCCCAAGGAAGCCTGTGCAGTACACTCTCCATGTGAATGGAGTTCCACTGAAGAAGGTGGAGAAGTTCAAATATCTTGTGGCCATGATGGGAGGCTAGAGGCTAAATTAAGTGCAAAATTGCTGTAACCTGTAATCAGAAGAAAGTATGTAGGTGTAAAAGCCAAACTCGTTATCTTCAATTCGTTATTCGTGCCAACCCATATCTATTGTCATGAATCATGTAATGACCGAAAGAATACGATCGCGAATACAAGCGGCTGAAATGGTATACTTCCGAAGGTCATTGTAGTAAGGTTACTCGATAGATTGCGTAGCTCGGAGATCAGAGAGTCACTCTAGGTAGAGCCACTACTTCCCCAAATTGAAAGTTCACAGCTCTAATAATATAAGCATGTGGTTAGATTGTCTCAGGAAAGAATCACTGAACAGATTTTAAGTGTGTAAAATTAGCTGGCAGGAGACCCTGGAGTAGACCCCGAGCAAGATGGTTGGATAACATCGATGAGTTGGTGGGTCTCGCTTGGTGTTCCAGCCGGATCAGTTAGAGATGGATGCTTCTGACAGGAGTGCTTGAAGACTCTACCTCCTCGACACTCTCAAGAATAACTGGACGAAGAAGAAGAAGAAGAAGAAGAAGAAGAAGAAGAAGAAGAAGAAGAAGAAGAAGAAGAAGAAGAAGAAGAAGAAGAAGAAGAAGAAGAAGAAGAAGAAGAAGAAGAAGAAGAAGAAGAAGAAGAAGAAGAAGAAGAAGAAGACATGGACAACTATACTAGCAATGGCAATAATAACAATAATAACACATTCACAGCTGCAAACGCAGCTGAATTAGTCAACATGGACTTACAAAAAGGATGATAATTTCGTACAAGCGATCAGACTAATTAAGCGGCAAAACATAAGTGCCAAAATAACCGCCCCGCCCGAGGTGTTGCGGCAAGAAAAACGACCCTAAGGGAGATACTAATTCCTATAAAAAGGAAACTGCAAGAAGTGGTGTCACAAAGTGAGTACCAAAGCGCACAGGAGGATATTATACCGATTCTAGGGCACATAGCTGGAGTAATGCAATACGCGGGCATTTCAGTACTCTTGAAAGGCAAATCTCAGACCGTTAGGTATTCTGTGGTCCCCATTCGGACAAACCAATTTTTACCATTCCTTTCGTACAACGGAAGAAGAACAGTAAGGATCAAGATCACGGGTATCCCATCAAGATTGGACTTCTGGTGTATTCTGACCTGTGTAGACGAGAAGGTAGTGACATGTTTGTGCGGAGAGACAAGCCACCAGAGAGTGTTTTGCCCTCCACAGAAGACGGAAAACCACAGGGTACCCTTGCTGCAACATCAGGACCCCGAAAGTCACAACAATTCCAACAGGGAACAACAATAGCGAAAGCAACGTTGGTACCAGCAGCAACATCAACAGCAACATCATCAGGTTCAGCAGCTATACCAACAGCAAAATCAACAAGTGCAGCAGCAGAAGCAGCTATACCAGAAACAAGAGCAACACCAACATCACCTCAACTGTAGCAGCATAAACACTACCACAACTACCAACAACAGACAACGTGAAAAACACTCAAATTGTCATCTATCTCCGCCTCTCTTTCTCACTTCCTTCTCTCAACATAAACACACATAGACATTCATACAAACACACTCTCACCCATATCCTGGACATATCCCGCAGACACCGGTACCTCATTACTCGATGTGAATATGAGGGTAAACCCCAAAATCTCCAAAAAGAAACACAAAAATGTTTTTGCCTCATACAAAAACACACTCCACAAAACAGAAAATATATATAACAAACACACACACATCTACAACAACAAACCCACAAACCCCATTACCATCAAAGCAACCATCGCTACCACCACCAGCACTAATAAAATTAACCATAAAAAGAAAAGAAAACAAAAACACAACACAAAAACAAGCAACCACAGAGACACCAAAATTCATGCTAGTGAGGAAGCTTAACGAAAAATTGATAGCCCTCATAGCACGAAGTAAAGATAATAAGATTTTCGGCAAAGGCATGTTTAAAGTGCCACAAAATTTCAAGACTGTGTGCATGTCTCTTGAAACTTACAAAAACATTATTGGGAGCTTCCCCCACTACGAAGTAAACCCTAATGCAAAAGCAACGGGTAAAATTTCAAGGGAACTTTTAAATGTGGAAGCCATCAGCGCGACGAGGATTTCTGACGCGCGCACCCTTAGTCGGCCTAGAATGGGAGCGGTGTGTAAGTTATGTTTAAGAAAGACCTTGATTTCGAGGTACGGATAATCTTTTTTAAGCCGAACGACAAGTTGGTGGTCCTGGATACGAGCAACTGCGAAGATGTTGTATATCGACTGTGCCTCTAGTGGGGTACGACGGTCGGAATCTTCAGACGTTTGGAAGACTTTCTAGGAACGCCACGCCTTTTACTGTTAGCGGGGGACTAGAACGGCATCTCAGACGCACGCTGTGTCTGTGTAGGGGAAGCTAATAGAAGAGGGGTGAAACAAAAGCCTCAAGAATCTGATCAGCCAGTTCCAACTGTCTGACAGGTACCGACTAGATTCTTCGCCAATGTGAACCTGGTCCAATCGTATAAAGTCATCTAGATCGTATTTAGACAGGTTTTTAATTAGTTTAACAAGGTAGCATATGGTATCCATATGGTATCCACAATTTCAGACCACAAGTTCGTGTCCCAGTTACAGGAAGCTTTATACTTCATTCCAGGCACTAAAGCCTACAGAGACCGGATTACCATATTGATTAAGTACTGGTTGACAGGGGCAGTTGTCAACAACAGGTTCTCAAGAGAACAATTAGAGTAGAAGATTTAGTAAGCAAGTGGCGATAGAAACAAATAGAACGGAAGTGGAGTTAGTAGCTAAATTAGAAGAGGCGATTAGGATTGGCATTGTAACCACGGGCTAGCTGCAGGAATGGCCCTAGACCATTTCATCAAAGCAAAACATGAAGGTTGCATAGTGAAATATATGGTGCCTGTTAGAGGAAACAAAGGAATGAAAGCTGTTCTATGGGCCTGAGTGTCAGAGACGCAATGTTGTAGCATAGCCACATTTCGGTGTTTGACAAATCTGGACGAGAGCGTGTTGTTCGATTCCAGACAGATGTGTGCAGCATTTCATCAGTACCTTTTACAACTGATCAGTGCAAGAGACGGTAGCGTATTACAGTTTCTCCCTTAACGGCTTTTCGCAGCATTCCGCATCAGTCGTCTTTGACACTCGGGCCCATAGAACAGCTTTCATTCCTTTGTTTCCTCTAACAGGCACCATATATCTCACTATGCAACCTTCATGTTTTGCTTTGATGAAATGGTCTAGGGCCATTCCCGCAGCTAGCCCGTGGTTACAATGCCACTCCTAATCGCCTCTTCTAATTTAGCTACTAACTCCACTTCCGTTCTATTTGTTCCTATCGCCACTTCCTTACTAAATGTTCTATTCTAATTGTTCTCTTGAGAACTTCCCATCACCTGTTGTTGACAACTGCCTCTGTCAACCAGTATTTAATCAATATATGGGGCGTAGTAACGCTGTTGAGGAAGACGAGAACAAGGGGGACGTTATAAATAATTTCCAGCCCATAACTCTACTCAACACAGTTTAAACTTTTGGTTAAGGTGCTTCACGTGTGTGTGTGTGTGTGTGTGTGTGTGTGTGTGTGTGTGTGTGTGTGTGTGTGTGTGTGTGTGTGTGTGTGTGTGTGTGTGTGTGTGTGTGTGTGTTTGTGTTTGTGTATGTGCGATTATGTGTATGCGTATATGTGTGTATACCTGACGTTGTGACCTCCGATACTTATCAACTCCAGATATGAATACGAACAGAAGAGCTACAGCAATACAACTTAAATGTTTCTCTATTAATTTTCTTCCCAGCATAATATTGAAGATCTTCATAATATGCTTCAAAACTTCCACATGATAGAAGAGCAACTACTGTAGTAGCAGTAGTGACAATTATAACGAACATTTTCCTGCGTTACAGAAATCAAACACCACTACTACCCCAATAACAACGATAACAACAGCAACAACCACAAAGAACCCAAAGAACAACAACTATAACAGCAGCAACACAGAGGAAAAAGAAACAAACAAAAACATCGACGACGGCAACAAAGACGAAACTAGTAATGTGTCAACACAAATCAAAACAAACACATCTTTCGCGAAATCCACCAACAAGTTTGAGCAAATAAACATCACTAACGAAGAGATAAAACAAGCAAAGGTCTTGGTAAAAAAAACCGGACACAGAGTAAGTCTCACCCGCCCAGCTGAGATAATAAGAAACAAACTTTTGTGTTCGGTCAGTTATCGCACGATCGGTTCAAAATCCAGGCGAGTTGAACGGGGAACGGAGTCACAGATCCAAAGAGCTATGGGAGCCGTCTGGGCACAGAAAACATATATAGCCCGGGATCGAGATATGGCACTGTGGATGTGCTCTTCGCTACACCAGAGGAAGCCAGAGCACTCTCCATTGCACCAGTCCGCAGTGACGAAATCCCAATGATGCCCATATATTGCGGCCAGAGAGTCGTGAGGGTTCGAGTAGGCCAGGTACCACCCTCAGTGGAGATGGCGTGGTTGACGGCAGCCGTCCTCACTGACGTTGAGGATTCAACAACTATACTCAACGTCATACGAATAAGACAGGAAAATTGGACAGAGTCGGGGATGGAGCTAATCATCCAAGCAAACCAGGAAAGCGTGAGGCCATCCCCGATGTAATAGACCTGGACGACGGCAGCCATCTACCCGTGACATTCGAAGGTAGGCGCCCAAGGTGTCATGGAAGCGGTGACAAGACGCACCTTAAGGCATTCTGCCCCAAAATTACCAAAACAGGCACGCACCCACCCCTTCTCTCCATGCCGTGCCCCGCAACTGGAGCAGACAAACAAACAAAGAACACAGTGGCAGAAGAGAAATCACCATCCCCAACAATAAAAACACCATCTCATCCACCATCCACAAAACCAATGGAAAGCTTACCCCTTCCTGATATAGCGAAATCGGACAAGGAGTGCTATGAGGCCGAAGAGTGGAGAAATATTCCAACAAAAAGAGGAAGAACTCCCTACCCCCCCCCAAAAAAAAAGAGGAAGAAAGAACCTTAAACATAGAAAATGAAAACTACCCCACCTCCTCCACCACCATCAACAGCCACACCCCCACAGCCACCTACACCATCACCACCACCACCACTACCAACACCACTACTACCACCACTACCACCACCACCACCGCCACCACCACCAACACCACCCTTACCATCTACCCCATCGTCACCTCCGACAACACGACAGCAAACACAGAAAACACCAACACCCAAACAGCAGACACAATACACAGCCAAAGACACAGACAACACAAAGCTTTTAAATTACATTCAACACCACACCAACATCACAGAAACAAACTACGTACAAACAACCAAAATTACAATCCCACACACATAAAAATAATAGAAATTACACAAAAAAATTACGTAACATTAAAAAAATTGTTCCCCACATCAATTGGAGACTACCGAGGGAACATCAACAAAAGAATATTCACGGATATTCTCGTGGAGAAACCCACCAATGGTCGGAGGGATGGATCACCCACCCCCTTCCTAAAGAAGAGCCAAAGGTAATTTTTTGTAACTCTCCCCTCTCACACGTTTTCCTCCTATCCTAGCCAACATGGCTACTCTCAGAATAAGTAGCATAAATGTTCATGGCCTGGGGTCGCTAAACATAGATGTGGTGGCCATCAGCGAGACCAGAATCTCCGAAGCACGGGCCTTCGCACCGATCTTCGGCGGCTACGATCTGCACGCATCTCCCAGCCGTCCGGGATCGGGGGAGGAGTTGCTGAGCTTTTTCGGAGAGGTTTGGATCTTGCCATACGGGCCATCTTCCTGGACCCAGAAGGTAAGTTGGTGGTGCTGGACGTGACCAGCGGAGACGGGCAAGCTTTCAGGTTAGTGGCCGTCTATGCCCCGACAGGAGCTGGGCGGCCTGATTTCTTCCGGCGTCTGGAGATCTTTCTTGGAACGTCCCGCTCTTTAGTGTTAGTGGGCGACTGGAACGGGATCTTAGATGCACGCTGGGATTGTGTGGGATTAGTGGATACGGAAGGAGGGTGCAAGAGTCTCACCAACCTGCTCAGACGTTTTGAACTGTCTGACAGGTACCGAATGGATTTCCCGAATGTACCAATGTGGACTTGGACAAATCGCATAGGGTCATCCAGATCATATCTAGATAGAGTATTTTGTAGGGAAATAGATAGGTCTAGCATAGGCTGTCCACAATTCAATATAGTCAGCTACACGGACCACAAATTCGTGATCTGTGTGCTTGACTTACATAGGCTTCATAGACGAGGACCCGGCTCTGGAAGCTAAACGTGTCCTTACCAGCGCTTGCGCACTGGTAAGGACGCGTTTAGCCTACAGAGACGGGATTAGCGAACTAGTTAAGCGGGCGTTGACGGGGGCCATCGTCAACAACAAGTGGTGGTTTGCTCTGAAAAGAGCGATTAGAATAGAGTCCATTAGGTTTAGTAAGGCTTTAGCTATAGAGTAAAATAGAGCAGAGGGAGAACTAGTTAGAAAATTAGACGAGGCGCTTAGCAAAGGCATCGCGACCGATGTACTTGCGGCGAAATTGGTTCTTGACCAATTCTTCAATGCAAAGCACAAAAGCTGTGTTGTCAGAGCTAGGGTGCGTGCTCTCAGACACGAGGGGACGAAAGCCGTTCAATGGGCCCGAGTGATGGAGGCGCGTCGTAGGCAACAAAGCCACGATCCTGTTTTGGTGGACCACGACGGGCGCATGCTACTCGATCCCGGGAAAATGTGTGAAGCTTTTCAGCGACACTTCGCTCAGCTGTTCGGGGGCAGCGGCGGCGGGACGAATCGAGGGATGGACTTTAGTGTCTACCTCGACGGACTGCCGCGGCTCTCGGCCACTGAGGCGGAGTGTTGCGAAAAGCCGATAACAGCCGCTGAAGTACGGGAGGCAATGACTGGCTGCACAAGGGGTAAATCGCCTGGTTTGGATGGTCTGCCCTATGAACTTTACGTACAGATGCCAGACTTGTTCGGAGGCCTCTTGGCGGACGTCTACTGCAACTGGCAACAGAACGGGAGAATTCCCAGCTCTGTGAGCCTTGGCGCGGTGGCGCTGCTGAGAAAGGATCCGAACAAGGGGGATAACATAGATAATTTCAGGTCCATAACTCTGCTAAACACAGAGTTCAAGATTTTGGCCAAGGTGCTAGCAAAGAGGTTGGCGCTTGTCGTTGGTGATCTTGTGGGAGAGGCGCAGACATGCGCCATTCCCGACAGATCCATCCACGACAACCTCCACCTCATACGATACATCGTAGAGAGGGTAGCTAGGGAACCTGGCACCGGTGTGTCCTTGATCAATTTAGATCAGTCGAAAGCTTTCGATAGGGTCGACCATCGTTACCTAGCGGCAGTCCTGAGGGCGGCTGGCTTTGGGTCCGTCTTCAGAGGCTGGATCGCTGCCATGCACAGCGACATCTGCTCTGTGGTGAGAGTGAACGGTCACCTTTCGAAACCGTAGAACATCATGCGCTCGGTCCGCAAAGGATGTCCCCTCTCGTCCCTCTTGTACGTATTGACTCTGGAGTAATTACTGCACAAACTGGAGACGTTGAGGGGGATCCCGCGCGAACTAGGATCCGGAAGATCCGTGTCAGCATATGCGGACGATGTCACCGTAGTGGTGTCGAACGCCAAACACATCGAGGCTATCAGCACTACACTAAGAGTATACAAACGGTGACAGGAGCAAAGATCAACCAGGAAAAATCAGTGGGCCTGCAGCTTGACACCTGGAGATGCATGTTCATGCCGTCCAACAACGTCGTCGGACGGTGGACGGACGGACCGCTTAAATTGCTAGGGGTCTGGTTCGGTCCGGACCTCCAGACGGACAAGAACTGCGACGAGGTGACGAGCAGGGTGGCTTCTCTCAGCCAGAAATGGGCGGAGAGGAAGCTATCCCTGAAAGGTCGAGTAGAGGTGGCTAACGCGTACATCGCGTCCGTCAACTACTACCGCCTGACCGTCGTACCTTGTCCTAAGCCGTGCCTGACTGCGCTGGAGCGTTTGCTCTTTCCCTTTTTGTGGAAGGGACGCGCTCCGATTGTGAGGTGCCATCTGCTGTCAACACCTGCTACGTGGAGGGCTGGGCCTGTCGTGGCTGACGATGCGCAGAAACGCGCTCAGGCTACGTTATCTCCACCTCTTCCTCGACGGTGATCAGGTGTGGTCGCCGTTTGCTAGAGGCGTCTTTCCCCAGCTCGTCTCCTTGACGGAGCTGCAGTCCTAGGTCAAGCGAAGACCGAGAGGGAACGCTTGGAGACTGGAATGTTTTCAGGCGCTCACAGCCCTCGACCAATCGGGCAATGTGATCGGTGGAAACTCCACCTTGGCGTTCTATAGAGGATTAGTGAAGGGGAAGAGCGACGACGTACTTGGAGAAATTCTAGGCGTCGACGAAAATCAACTAGCCAATCTCTTCGGAAGATCTTTCGGGCCGGGGCCTATGGACAACTTCCAGAAATCCCTGGTCTGGCAGTGCTACCGAGGAGCTTTGCCAGTTCGGGATAAACTCTACAGGCATAGAGGTTTTTTTACACGCAGAAATGCCCATTTGTACCGTCCTGTATTGTCCTGTACTGTCCTTAATGTCTACTTTATGTAAACCCTTGTGGTTAATAAAGAAAGCATCATTATTATTAGTCCAGTGTCCGAGAATTGCTGACTTGTGGGTTTATGTCGAACACCTGCTGTCGCTTGTAGGACGGATCCGGCTATCAGCTGAGTCCATCGTGAGGATTGCCCCGCCTTCTTCCTTTAGCCGGGAAGGGCAGGCAGTTTTTATCTGTCTGGTGACCATGACGAAAGAGATAGTATGGTGGACACGTTTGAAAGGGCTGAAGATGAGAACTTACCTCTTCGGTGATGCCCTGATTGAATTTTTCAAATTTCATTTGAAAAGGAAAATCAGGGTAGAGAGGGAAGTGCCCTCGTCCCAGCATTTTGTTGAAAGATGGGTGAGAGAAGCAAGAATGGCCCGAGTGAATGGGCCTACTCTGAGTATGTGTCTGTAAATTAAAGGTGGAAAACTGGGAGAGGGCACCTGCCTTGGTGGTCAGGGTCACTGTGGCCTTTTAATGGGCTTTCTCCACAAATGTCCCTCCGAAGTCTCCCTTCTATTGGGGAATTTTTCATTGTTATTTTTTTTGTTACATCCTATCTTTTTGTTTTTTATACGCAGAAATGCCCATTTGTACCGTCCTGTATTGTCGTGCACTGTCCTTAATGTCTACTTTATGTAAATCCTTGTGGTTAATAAAGAAATCATTATTATTATTATTATTATTGAATGCCATGGTTGACGGAGGCTCGGCTCTGTAAGGTATAGTAATTTTTAACCGTTAAAACAATTGTAAATTGTTTAAAACTTGAACCAAATTGTTGATAAAGACACCCTCCTCCTCGTGAGAGGGGTCTTTCTGTCCGTTATTTGGCCCTTCGGGGTTAAATAACCAGTTATTGGGGTTTTGTACCCAATATTCATTTTAAACAAAAAAAAACATGGCTACGAAAAAGAAATTTCATACGTCACTCCCACTCATTCCGTCTTCTTCTTCCTCAATCATCACTACAGCAGAGAGAAGATTGTCTCTCTCCCTCCCTTCTCTTTCGCAAGTGACGAAAGAAAAGAAAAGTCTCGTGCAAAGCGTGCAAGGTTTCTCCACGACGACGACGACAGCGACGAAACAGGTGTGCGGGAAATACGAAAACCCAGTTCATTCGTCTGACGTCAGGAATAATAGCAATAGCAGCCGTAATAACAACAGCAACAGTGACAATGAAAACAACAGTAGCAGCCGCAACAGCATCACCAGCAGCATAAACAACAACAGCATTAGCAGCAGCAACACCAACAACAACCACAGCAACAACTGCGGAGGCAGTAGTCGTAGTACCTGCAGCAACAACAAAAGTACCAGCAGCTCTGACGACAACAACAATAGCAGCAAAGAAAAACCAATCTCATTTGCAGGCATTGCGAAAAACTTGGAAACAATCCTCATAACAAATGAGGAATTAGAGGAAGCGAAGAAGATGGTGACAAAGAATGGACACCGAGCAATCTGCAAGGCAGCGGAAAAATTTTTCGAAACCCAACAGCACTGTACGGTCACGTACCGTACAGTAAGTATAAAATCCCGTAGGGTGGAAAGAGCCACAGAGGCTCAGATACAAAAAGCCTTGGGGTCTGTGTGGCAGCGGAAAACGCACATCACCCGAGGCAAAAAATATGCCACCGTAGACGTACTTTTTGCCACACCCCAGGAGGCAAAGGCCCAATCAGTAGTGACCCTAAGGAGCGAGGAAATGGTGTTGGTGCCCTCCTACTGCGGGCAAAAAATTGTGAGGGTCAAACTGACCCACGTCCCCCCCGGAATGGCCCCTTCTTGGCTGGCCGCGTGTGTCCTCGTCGGAATCGAGGACAAAACAACTGTACTGCAAGTACAGAAAAAAGTAAGAGAAGATTGGGTCGGCACCTCCATTGAGATGCTAATCCAAACCAACCAGGAGTGCATCGAAACTATCTCGGATGTGATAGACTTCGATAACGGCACTCAACTGCCCATAAGTGTTGAGGGCAAACACCCGAAATGCTTTCGCTGTGGATCGAAGACTCACCTCAGGGCCTTCTGCAACGAGAAGACCCTGAGAAAGGAGAAAACCCCCATCCTTCCGAATCCGGCTCCACGGCTACCAGCAACAGGACAAGCGGCAACCAGGAACGATAGGTCCGTGGCACCCATACCCACTCCACGGAAATCAAAAACAGCAGCAGCAGTGGAAATATTAACAACAACAACAGCAATACCAAATGTAGCTGCAACAGAGACTCCAGTGCAAACATCACCAACAACAACAAGTGAAAGAGTGGAGCTGGTACCCCTCCCCGACCTCACAGAATCAGACATGGAGTGTGAGGTGGGAGAGGGATGGCAAAAGGTCGTAAGAAGGCACACACGCAGAAGCAGCGCATCGTCGCCTTTGAAAAGGGAGGAAAGAAATGAGAAAAGGGTAAAGTCTACTGCAAAGAGACCCACAGCAGCAACACCACCAACACCATCACCACCCACACTAGCACCACCATCACCACCGGCGACAACCCCACCGCCAACAACACCTTCAACACCACCACCACAAGCACCAACATCGCAAACACAACAACAAAACACACACACCCTGCAACAACGACAAGAAAATAGCAGAACCACACCCCACCCCCAGAAAAACAAATGCACGGCAATAAATACAC
Organism: Eledone cirrhosa; assembly: GCA_964016885.1. NCBI lineage: Eukaryota > Metazoa > Mollusca > Cephalopoda > Octopoda > Eledonidae > Eledone > Eledone cirrhosa. The sequence continues at coordinate 69,661,353 of OZ024742.1, read as the reverse complement.
ACAAGAAACTAATGACTTACATAATTGAACACACAGACATTTCACAACAGGACTACATAATACCAGCACCAATCAAAACGCCAACTAACATAAGACTGCTAAAAATAGCACAGAAACAATACACAAACATTAAAACGAAATTCCCCAACGCAGTTGGTGATTTCAGGGACCTAGGAGGAACCATCAATCGAAGAGTATAATCAGACATTCTCTTAGAAGAGCCGACGACCAGCCGAAGGGACGATTCAACGGTCCCTTCACCAGACGATCAAGTGAAAAAGGATGTAAAAACCATCCCTCCTCTACCAAAAGTACGGTAAGTGGTCTTTCCCATCTTTTCCACTCTATTTTAAACATGACCTCACTCAGAATAGGCAGCATAATGCGCGTGGCTTGGGGTCGTCATGGAAGCAGGGTCACCTGCTCAATGATCTCAGGTCACTAAACATAGATGTAGTGGCCATCAGCGAGACCAGAATCTCCGAAGCACGGGCCTTCGCACCGATCTTCGGCGGCTACGATGTGTACGCATCTCCCAGCCGTCCTGGATCGGGTGGAGGAGTTGCTGTGCTTTTTCGGAGAGGTTTGGATCTCGCCATACGGGCCATCTTCCTGGACCCAGAGGGTAAGCTGGTGGTGCTGGACGTGACCAGCGGAGACGGGCAAGCTTTCAGGCTAGTTGCCGTCTATGCCCCGACAGGAGCAGGGCGGCCTGATTTCTTCCGGCGTCTGAAGACCTTTCTTGGAACGTCCCGCTCTTTAGTGTTAGTGGGCGACTGGAACGGAATCTTAGATGCACGCTGGGACTGTGTGGGATTAGCGGATAGGGGTGGAGGGTGCAAGAGCCTCACCAACCTGCTCAGGCGTTTTGAACTGTCTGACAGGTACCGATTGGATTTCCCGAATGTGCCAATGTGGACTTGGACAAACCGCATAGGGTCATCCAGAACATATCTAGATAGAGTATTTTGTAGGGAAATAGATAGGTCTAGCATAGGCTGTCCACAATTCAAGATAGTCAGCTACACGGACCACAAATTCGTGATCTGTGTGCTTGACTTAGATAAGCTTTATAGACGAGGACCCGGCTACTGGAAGCTAAGCGCGTCCTTACCAGCGCGCAAGGCCTACAGAGACCGGATTAGCGAACTAGTTAAGCGGGCGTTGACGGGGGCCATCGTCAACAACAAGTGGTGGTTTGCTCTAAAAAGAGCGATTAGAATAGAATCGATTAGGTTTAGTAAGGCTTTAGCAATAGAGAAAAATAGAGCAGAGGGAGAACTAGTTAGAAAATTAGACGAGGCGCTTAGCAAAGGCATTGCGACCGACGTGCTTGCGGCGAAATTGGCCCTTGACCAATTCTTCAATGCAAAGCACGAAGGCTGCGATGTCAGAGCAAGGGTGCGTGCTCTCAGACACGAGGGGACGAAAGCCGTTCAATGGGCCCGAGTGGCGGAGGCGCGTCGTGGCAACAAAGCCACGATCCGGTCTTTGGTGGACCACGACGGGCGCATGCTACTCGATCCCGGGCAAATGTTTGAAGCTTTTCAGCGACACTTCGCTCAACTGTTCGGGGGCAGTGGCGGGCCGGATCGAGGGATGGACTTTAGTGTCTACCTCGACGGACTGCCGCGGCTTTCGGCCACTGAGGCGGAGTGTTGCGAAAAGCCGATAACAGCCGCTGAAGTACGGGAGGCAATGACTGGCTGCACAAGGGGTAAATCGCCTGGTTTGGATGGTCTGCCCTATGAACTTTACGTACAGATGCCAGACTTGTTCGGAGGCCTCTTGGTGGACGTCTACTGCAACTGGCAACAGAACGTGAGAATTCCCGGTGGCACTGCTGAGAAAGGATCCGAACAAGGGGGATAACATAGATAATTTCCGGCCCATAACTCTGCTAAACACAGAGTTCAAGATTTTGGCCAAGGTGCTAGCAAAGAGGTTGGCGCTTGTCGTTGGTGGTCTGGTGGGAGAGGCGCAGATATGCGCCATTCCCGACAGATCCATCCACGACAACCTCCACCTCATGCGATACATCATAGAGAGGGTAGCTAAGGAACCTGGCACGGGTGGGTCCTTGATCAATTTAGATCAGTCGAAAGCTTTCGATAGGGTCGACCATCGTTACCTAGCGGCAGTCCTGAGGGCGGCTGGCTTTGGGCCCGTCTTCAGAGGCTGGATCGCTGCCATGCACAGCGACATCTGCTCTGTGGTGAGAGTGAACGGTCACCTGTCGGAACCGTTCAACATCATGCGCTCGGTCCCCCAAGGATGTCCCCTCTCGTCCATCTTGTACGTATTGACTCTCGAGCCATTACTGCACAAACTGGAAACGTTGAGGGGAGGCCCGCGCGAACTAGGATGCGGAAGATCCGTGTCAGCATATGCGGACGATGTCACCGTAGTGGTGTCGAACGCCAAACACATCGAGGCGATCGGCACTACACTAAGAGAATACGAAGCGGTGACAGGAGTAATGATCAACCAGGAAAAGTCAGTGGGGCTGCAGCTCGGCACCTGGAGAGGAAGGTCCATGCCGTCCAACAGCGTCGTCGGGCGCTGGACGGACGGACCGGTTAAATTGCTAGGGGTCTGGTTCGGTCCGGACCTCCAGACGGACAAAAGCTGGGACGAGGTGACGAGCAGGGTGGCTTCTCTCACCCAGAAATGGGCGGAGAGGAAGCTATCCCTGAAAGGTCGAGCGGAGGTGGCTAACGCGTACATCGCGTCTGTCATCTGCTACCGCCTGACCGTCGTACCTTGTCCTAAGCCTCGCCTGACTGCGCTGGAGCGTTTGCTCTTTCGCTTTTTGTGGGAGGGACGTGCTCCGATGGTCAAGCGGTGCATCTATTGTCAACACCCGCTACGTGGAGGGCTGGGCATGCCGTGGCTGATGATGCGCAGGCACGCGCTCAGGCTACGACATCTCCACCTCTTCCTCGACGGTGATCAGGTGTGGTCGCCGTTTGCTAGACACGTATTTTCCCAGCTCGTTTCCTTGACGGAGCTGCAGTGCTGGGTCAAGCGAAGACTGAGAGGGAGCGCCTGGAGACTGGAATGTCTTCAGGCGCTCACAGCCCTCGACCACTCGGGCAATGTGATCGCTGGAAACTCCACCTCGGTGTTCTATAGAGGATTAGTGGAGGGGAAGAGCGACGACGTACTTGGGGAAACTCTAGGCGTCGACGAAAATCAACTAGCCAATCTCTTCGGAAGAACTTTCGGGCCGGGGCCTATGGACAACTTCCAGAAATCTCTGGCCTGGCAGTGCTACCGAGGAGCCTTGCCAGTTCGGCATAAACTCTACAGGCATGGAGGTGCCGTCACCCGGGCATGTCCGAGATGCGCGCAGGGCGACGAAACCGTCCTGCACGCACTCGTCCAGTGTCCGAAAATTGCTGACTTGTGGGTTTATGTCGAACACCTGCTGTCGCGTTTAGGACGGATCCGGCTATCATCTGAGTCCATCGTGAGGATTGCCCCGCCCTCCTCCTTTAGCCGGGAAGGGTAGGCAGTTTTTATCTGTCTGGTGGCCATGGCGAAAGAGATAATATGGTGGACACGTTTGAAAGGGCTGAAGACGAGCACTTACCTCTTCGGTGATGCTCTGATTGACTTTTTCAAATTTCATTTGAAAAGGAAAATCAGAGTAGAGAGGGAAGTGCTCTCTTCCCAGCATTTTGTTGAAAGATGGGTGAGAGAAGCAAGAATGGCCCGAGTGAATGGGCCTACTCTGAGTATATATCTGTAAATTAAAGGTGGAAAACTGGGAGAGGGCACTTGCCTTGGTGGTCAGGGTCATTGTGGCTTGTTACTGGGCTTTCTCCACAAATGTCCCTCCGAAGTCTCACCCCTATTGGGGAATTTTTCATCGTTATTTTTTTGTTACATCCTCTGTTTTTGTTTTTTACACGCAGAAATGCCCATTTGTACCGTCCTGCATTGTCCTGCACTGTCATTAATGTCTACTTTATGTAAACCCTTGTGGTTAATAAAGAAATCATTATTATTATTATTATTATTGTTGTTGTTATTCCTTGAATCTCAGTCATTGATGTTGGTCAACTGGAAAGTCCGTTGGACTGAATATCAAGCCACTACCTGCAGCCTCAGATATTCAGGACGTATCGGAGGGTTCTTGCTGTTCCAAGCAAGCATGCCTTTTGAAGCGTTCCAAAAAGCGTGAATGGGCCGATTTTCTTTAACCATCCCTGGAAACTTTTGGAGATAGTCCCCAGTGCGCCTATGACAATCGGGATCACTTTGACTTCATGGCAGTTCCAAATCCTTTTCACCTCCCACTTTAGGTCCTGGTATCGGTTAATTTTCTCCCTCTCCTTCTCTTGCACTCTCGTGTCGAACGGGCAGGCCACATCCACAATCAGGCACGATCTTTTTTCTTTGTCCACAACCACCAGGTCAGGTCTATTGTGTTCCAGTTTTTTGTCCGTCTGTATCCTAAAATCCCACAGCACCTTCACCTGATTGTTCTCCATCACCGCCTCTGGCCTATGCTCATACCATTTCTCAGAATGTGGTAAATTGTTTACTTTGCACAGGTGCCAGTGGATCACCCTGCCCATCACATCGTGTCTCCAGCCCTTATAGTGGGTCTGGGCTAGGTGTTTACACTCGGACACAATGTGGGCCACAGTCTCCTCTCTCTCTCCACAGATCCTGCACAGTGGGCTAGCCTCCTCCTTGTAGATATGGTGCTTCAACCACTTCCTTTTGAGGGCCTGCTCCTGCGCAGCCATTAGCATTCCTTCTGTAGCCTTTTTGAGGTCTCCTCTTCTCAACCAGTTCCATGTCTGTGGATCTCTAAATTCAGTTTTCTCAAAGAAGGTACTATGAAGGGATTTTCCCTTAAGGCTGCTCTTCCTCCTTGATGATATTTCCTCCTTGGACATCCCCTGGCCTACTGTCCCCTCCTTCAGTACAGTTCTGAGCATTGGCTCCTTACTATAGGTCACGTATTTGTATAGGTTGTTTTTCTCCATCTGAACACAGTCCTCTATGCTGATAAGACCTCTTCCACCCTCAGATCTCCTTAGGTAGAGTCTATCGACATCACTCCTCTTGTGGAACATGTTGTAGATAGTCAATAGCTTCCTAGTCTTCCTATCCATTTCTTTTTGTTCAGCAACATTCCATCTCAGAATTCCCGCACTGTACCTAATAATAGACACAGCTCGGGAATTTACTGCGCTTATGGCATTTCTGCTGTTCAGATGTGACTTCAATACGCTCCTTACTCTCCGAATGTATTCAGTTCTTAACAATTCCTTCATTTTTTTGTTCTTTATGCCATCAGCCTCCAGAACGCCCAAATACTTGTATCCTTCCTCAGAGTCAATTTCCTTTATCATCTCACCTGATGGTATCTGGATTCCGTTACTTCTGCTCAACCTAGCCTCCTCATCACAATGACTCCACATTTACTAATACCAAACTGCATACATATATCACTGCTGAAAATACGGACAGTGTCAACAAGCACATCCAACTCCTTCTCACTTTTCCCGAAGAGCTTAAGATCGTCCATGAAGAGGAGGTGATTGATGGTAAGCTCTCCCCTTCCCAACTTGTATCCTGCTCTCACTTTTCGCAGCATAATGGTCAAGGGCACCAGGGCAAGGACAAACAACAGAGGGGACAGGCTATCTCCCTGGAAGATACCTCTCTTGATCTTCACGCTTCCCAAGGATACTCCAATTGATGTCAACTCTGTCTCCCAGGACCCCATACTCCTGCCTAGCAACTGTCTGATGTTATCTGCCACCCTGAAGATCTCCAGGCTTTTGGTGATCCAGGAATGAGGCACCATGTCAAATGCCTTTCTGTAGTCTATCCATCCCATGGCAAGATCAGTGTGTCTCCTCCTGCAATTCCCCATTACCATCTTATCAATAAGTAACTGGTCCTTTGTACCACGTGACTTCTTTCGGCATCCTTTCTGTTCGTCCGGTAACAAGTTGTTTGTGTGGAGGTGATGGTAGATTTCCTCAGACACAATGCTCGTCAACAGTTTCCACATTACGGACAGACATGTGATAGGTCTATAGTTGGTAACATCATTACCCTTGATTCGGTCTTTCATTATCAGAACTGTGGTACCTTTTGTCAACCACTCTGGCACCTCACCCGACACCAAGCAGTCATTGAACATGGCCGTCAGCTTCGGGTGGAGGGATGTTAAATGTTTAATCCAATACCCCTGCACACCATCTGGGCCTGGTGATTTCCAGTTGGTTAGTTTTTTGGCCTGCCCCTTAAGAGTTTCAACTGTGATACTCAAATCAGTTTGTTGTTGTGCCTGCTCACCGATCTCCCTCTGTACTGTCTCAATCCACCCTGCCTGGGCATTGTGTCTAACATCCTGCTCCCATATTCCTCTCCAGAATGTTTTAGTTTGTTCCGCCCCAGGGATCAAGTCGTTGCCTCTTTCTTTCCCCTCAAGCTGTCCAAACAGCATCTTCTGGTTGTTGTCGAACATGCGGTTCTGTTTATACTGACTGACTCTGTTCTCGTATCGCCTGATTTTTGCACTCTTTGCTACAATGCGTTGCTTCAATTCCTCTATGATAATATTTAGCTTTTTTCTCCTAGTTTTGTATTTTATTTCCAGTCTATTTTTAGTGCCTATGTTTTTTAGTGTCCCATTCAGTAGTGACTCAAGCTTTCCTATGTCATTTCTCATTTCCCCGATTTGCCCACTCAGTCGCTTCTTCCACCACGGCTCTGCTCTTTCTTGTCTGTTGTTTCCTCTCGCTTTTATACCAAGTAGTTTCCTCACCGTATTTGCTGTTGCTTTGAGGATATTGTTGCACTGGTGAAGGCTCCTCGCCTCAAGGTATGGGATGACTTTGTTTACCTTAGCTGTTGTTTCTTTTAATTTTTTCCTGTCTACAAATCTTAGGTTCATAGGTCTCCCACTATCATTGTTCAATTCATCTACCACTAAATTTAGGATGTCAACCGAATCTTGTCCTAGCCCGTCAGCATTCATCTCCTCAGTGGCCGTATCTCTGTTCCAGGTATTATTTATCTCAGTATTCAGATCATTGTCTGCTTCGGGTGGTTCCTCCGTTCTCAGGACCTCTTCACCTTCATTTCCCACTGGCTCGCTTGTCTGGCATACTACACCCGCCATCTCCAAGCCATTCTCTCTGCTCAGTTCCTCCAGTTCCAGCTCGCTTATCCACCCATTAGTTCTTATTACCCGAGCCTGCCCGGCCAATTTTTGTTCATCTAATTTAAATAAACCAATCTCGTTCCAGATGTTATGCATCCGTCTCCTATAGCCCCTCTCCTTGGGGTTACTTTTCAGGTAGCATTGCATAACAGTTCTATTCAATTCTTTCGTCCAGTTGATTCTGGTCCCTTTCCTTCTTCTTCTTCCTCCGACACCAGCAGTATCTGGATGACAGCCAGGTTCCTGCTGCTGAGCCAGGGAGCACCTGTTGGGTGAGAGTCTGTCACATGACGTTCTAGTCTCCATTTCACCGTTATTCGAACTGTTTATGTTCGATATTTAAACACTCTTATCGAGGATTGGCGAATGTATGGTTACATAGCCATCTGTGGATCCGCCATCCCACTTGGCCCTTGTGTGGCATTATCACCACGCTGTATACGAACACACATAAACAAACAAACACACAGGCAGAAAGGGCCCCAAAATTGAATAAGCATAAGTTTCATTGTAATGTAGTGTTCGAATGTCTGACTTAGTTTTTGTTTTTTAAGTTTTACTTTTTCCCCCCTCTTCTCTGTCCATCCGCCGGCTTCTCTCTTCATTCTTATTTTCTTTACGTTTTGGGGGTTTCTTTTTTTGTTTTTATTTTTCTCTGTTTGTTTTTCTCGTTTTTGCTGTTGTTGCTGTGCTGCTTTGGTTTTGTTGTTTGTTTTTTCTTTTTTCTTTTGAGTCTATATATATATTTTGATGCCTTCCTCTTTGTTAGTAGTAGGAATTCTATAATGTGGAAGTAGCAGCCAGCAGGGAGAAGTGGGAGACTGGCGGCGGTAGCGATACTGAGACAGTGGTGGTGGTGATGTCGATACCGAGGCAGTGGTGGCGGTGATGTGACCGTATTACTGTAGTGATGGTGCTGTAGCGGTGGCAGCAGTGAAGGAGTCAAGGGGTGGTGGCGGCGGTGATGGGATAGTGGTGGTAATGATGGCCGTAGTGAGCGGTGGTGGTGAAGGTGAAAATGCCGTTATCTGGCTGTTGTGTTTAGTGTACACAGATGATGGGGTGGGTGGTGTATCTAGTTTCTGGTGTTGGTGAGTTTGGCTGTCCTATATAGTGTAGACGGAGGAGAGGAGGGGGGGGGTTCTTCTTCCATTTATAACCATTTTCTTTTTTGGATATACAGTGTACAATACAAAGTTGAATATTTGAATATTTGAGCCTTATAACAATATATTTTGGGTCCGAATTTTTTGGGGCTCAAGCCGGGTGCTTTACGTAACATTTGTACTAAGAGTTGTTATTTCACAAATGATTTAAATATGTTAAAAATTCAAAACTTACGGGAGCGATTTCATGACCTCCGTCACCTCGTGCGTCTTCTTCTTCTTCTTCTTCTTCTTCTTCTTCTTCTTCTTCTTCTTCTTCTTCTTCTTCTTCTTCTTCTTCTTCTTCTTCTTCTTCTTCTTCTTCTTCTTCTTCTTATTATTATTATTATTATTATTATTATTGTTATTGTTATTCCTTGAATCTCAGTCATTGATGTTGGTTAACTGGAAAGTCCGTTGGATTGAATATCAAGCCACTACCTGCAGCCTCAGATATTCAGGACGTATCGGAGGGTTCTTGCCGTTCCAAGCAAGCATGCCTTTTGAAGCGTTCCAAAAAGCGTGAAGGGGCCGATTTTCTTTAACCATCCCTGGAAACCTTTGGAGATAGTCCCCAGTGCGCCTATGACAATCGGGATCACTTTGACTTCATTATTATTATTATTATTATTATTATTATTATTATTATTATTATTATTATTATTGTTATTGTTATTCCTTGAATCTCAGTCATTGATGTTGGTTAACTGGAAAGTCCGTTGGATTGAATATCAAGCCACTACCTGCAGCCTCAGATATTCAGGACGTATCGGAGGGTTCTTGCCGTTCCAAGCAAGCATGCCTTTTGAAGCGTTCCAAAAAGCGTGAAGGGGCCGATTTTCTTTAACCATCCCTGGAAACCTTTGGAGATAGTCCCCAGTGCGCCTATGACAATCGGGATCACTTTGACTTCATGGCAGTTCCAAATCCTTTTCACCTCCCACTTTAGGTCCTGGTATCGGTTAATTTTCTCCCTCTCCTTCTCTTGCACTCTCGTGTCGAACGGGCAGGCCACATCCACAATCAGGCACGATCTTTTTTCTTTGTCCACAACCACCAGGTCAGGTCTATTGTGTTCCAGTTTTTTGTCCGTCTGTATCCTAAAATCCCACAGCACCTTCACCTGACTGTTCTCCATCACCGCCTCTGGCCTATGCTCATACCATTTCTCAGAATGTGGTAGATTGTTTACTTTGCACAGGTGCCAGTGGATCACCCTGCCCATCACATCGTGTCTCCAGCCCTTATAGTGGGTCTGGGCTAGGTGTTTACACTCGGACACAATGTGGGCCACAGTCTCCTCTCTCTCTCCACAGATCCTGCACAGTGGGCTAGCCTCCTCCTTGTAGATATGGTGCTTCAACCACTTCGTTTTGAGGGCCTGCTCCTGCGCAGCCATTAGCATTCCTTCTGTAGCCTTTTTGAGGTCTCCTCTTCTCAACCAGTTCCATGTCTGTGGATCTCTAAATTCAGTTTTCTCAAAGAAGGTACTATGAAGGGATTTTCCCTTAAGGCTGCTCTTCCTCCTTGATGTTATTTCCTCCTTGGATATCCCCTGGCCTACTGTCCCCTCCTTCAGTACAGCTCTGAGCATTGGCTCCTTACTATAGGTCACGTATTTGTATAGGTTGTTGTAGTGTAGACGGAGGAGAGGAGGGGGGGGGGTTCTTCTTCCATTTATAACCATTTTCTTTTTTGGATATACAGTGTACAATACAAAGTTGAATATTTGAATATTTGAGCCTTATAACAATATATTTTGGGTCCGAATATTTTGGGGCTCAAGCCGGGTGCTTTACGTAACATTTGTACTAAGAGTTGTTATTTCACAAATGATTTAAATATGTTAAAAATTCAAAACTTATATTATTATTATTATTATTATTATTATTATTATTATTATTATTATTATTATTATTATTATTATTATTTTTATTATTATTATTGTTCTTTGAGTCTCAGTCATTGATGTTGGTTAACTGGAAAGTTTGTTGAAATGAATATCAAGCCACTACCTGCAGCCTCAGATATTCAGGACGTATCGGAGGGTTCTTGCTGTTCCCAGCAAGCATGCCCTTTGAAGTGTTCCAAAAACCGGGGCTGGACTAATCTTCTTTAACCATCCCTGGAAACTTTTTGAGATAGTACCTAGTACGCCTATGACAATCGGGACCACTTTGACTTCATGGCAGTTCCAAATCCTTTTTACCTCCCACTTTAAGTCCTGGTATCGGTTAATTTCTCCCTCTCCTTCTCTTGCACTCTCGTGTCGAATGGGCAGGCCACATCCACAATCATACACGATCTTTCTTCTTTGTCCACAGCCACCAGGTCAGGTCTATTGTGTTCCAGTTTCTTGTCCGTCTGTATCCTAAAATCCCACAGCACCTTCACCTGATCGTTCTCCATCACCGCCTCTGGCTTATGCTCATACCATTTCTCAGAATGTGGTAAATTGTTTACTTTGCACAGGTGCCAGTGGATCACCCTGCCCATCACATAATGTCTCCAGCCTTTATAGTGAGTCTGGGCTAGGTGTTTACACTCGGATACAATGTGAGCCACAGTCTCCTCTCTCTCTCCACAGATCCTGCACAGTGGGCTAGCCTCTTCATTGTAAATATGGTGTTTCAACCACTTCGTTTTGAGGGCCTGCTCCTGCGCAGCCATTAACATTCCTTCTGTAGCCTTTTTAAGGTCTTTTCTTCTCAACAAGTTCCATGTCTGTGGATCTCTAAATTCAGTTTTCTCAAAGAAGGTACTATGAAGGGATTTTTTCCTGAAAGCTGCTCTTTCTCCTTGATGTTATTTCCTCCTTGGACATCCCCTGGTCTATTGTCCTCTCCTTCAGTACAGTTCTGAACATTGGCTCCTTACTATCAGTCACGTATTTGTGTAGGTTGTTTTTCTCCATCTGAACACAGTCCTCTATGCTGATAAGACCTCTTCCACCCTCAGATCTCCTTAGGTAGAGTCTATCGACATCACTCCTCTTGTGGAACATGTTGTAGATAGTCAATAGCTTCCTAGTCTTCCTATCCATTTCTTTTTGTTCAGCAACATTCCATCTCAGAATTCCCGCACTGTACCTAATAATAGACACAGCTCGGGAATTTACTGCGCTTATGGCATTTCTGCTGTTCAGATGTGACTTCAATACGCTCCTTACTCTCCGAATGTATTCAGTTCTTAACAATTCCTTCATTTTTTTGTTCTTTATGCCATCAGCCTCCAGAACGCCCAAATACTTGTATCCTTCCTCAGAGTCAATTTCCTTTATCATCTCACCTGATGGTATCTGGATTCCGTTACTTCTGCTCAACCTACCCTCCTCATCACAATGACTCCACATTTACTAATACCAAACTGCATACATATATCACTGCTGAAAATACGGACAGTGTCAACAAGCACATCCAACTCCTTCTCACTCTTCCCGAAGAGCTTAAGATCGTCCATTAAGAGGAGGTGATTGATGGTAAGCCCTCCCTTTCCCAACCCGTATCCTGCTCTCACTTTTCGCAGTACACTGGTCAGGGGCATCAGGGCAAGGACAAACAACAGAGGGGACAGGCTATCTCCCTGGAAGATACCTCTCTTGATCTTCACGCTTCCCAAGGATTCTCCAGTTGATGTCAACTCTGTTTCCCAGGACCTCATACTCTTGCCCAGCAACTGTCTGATGTTATCTGCCACCTTGAAGATCTCCAGGCTTTTGGTGATCCAAGAATGAGGCACCATGTCAAATGCCTTTCTGTAGTCTATCCATCCCATGGCAAGATCAGTGTGTCTCCTCCTGCAATTCCCCATTACCATCTTATCAATAAGTAACTGGTCCTTTGTACCACGTGACTTCTTTCGGCATCCTTTCTGTTCGTCCGGTAACAAGTTGTTTGTGTGGAGGTGATGGTAGATTTCCTCAGACACAATGCTCGTCAACAGTTTCCACATTGCGGACAGACATGTGATAGGTCTATAGTTGGTAACATCATTACCCTTGATTCGGTCTTTCATTATCAGAACTGTGGTACCTTTTGTCAACCACTCTGGTACCTCACCTGACATCAAGCAGTCATTGAACATGGTTGTCAGTTTCGGGTGGAGGGATGTTATATTTTTAATCCAATACCCCTGCACACCATCTGGGCCTGGTGATTTCCAGTTGGTTAGTTTTTTGGCCTGCCCCTTAAGAGTTTCAACTGTGATACTCAAATCAGTTTGTTGGTGTGCCTGCTCACCGATCTCCCTCTGTACTGTTTCAATCCACCCTGCCTGGTCATTATGTCTTACATCCTGCTCCCATATTCCTCTCCAGAATGTTTTAGTTTGTTCCGCCTCAGGGATCAAGTCGTTGCCTCTTTCTTTCCCCTCAAGCTGTCCAAACAGCATCTTCTGGTTGTTGTCGAACATGCGATTCTGTTTATACTGACTGACTCTGTTCTCGTATCACCTGATTTTTGCACTCTTTGCTACAATGCGTTGCTTCAGTTCCTCTATGATAATATTTAGCTTTTTCCTCCTAGTTTTGTACTTTATTTCCAGTCTATTTTTAGTGCCTATGTTTTTTAGTGTCCCATTAAGTAGTGACTCAAGCTTTCCAATGTCATTTCTCATTTCCCTGATTTGACCACATCTGTCGTTTCTTCCACCACGGCTCTGCTCTTTCTTGTCTGTTGTTTCCTCTCGCTTTTATACCAAGTAGTTTCCTCACCGTATTTGCTGTTGCTTTGAGGATATTGTTGCACTGGTGAAGGCTCCTCGCCTCAAGGTATGGGATGACTTTGTTTACCTTAGCTGTTGTTTCTTTTAACTTTTTCCTGTCTACAAATCTTAGGTTCATAGGTCTCCCACTATCATTGTTCAATTCATCTACCACTAAATTTAGGATGTCAATCGAATCTTGTCCTAGCCCGTCAGTATTCATCTCCTAGTGGCCGTATCTTTGTTCCAGGTATTATTTATCTCAGTATTCAAATCATTGTCTGCTTCGGGTGGTTCCTCCGTTCTCTCGACCTCTTCACCTTCATTTCCCACTGGCTCGTTTGCCTGGCATACTCCACCCTCCATCTCCAAGCTAATCTCTCTGCTCAGTTCCTCCAGTTCCAGCTCGCTTATCCACCCATTAGTTCTTATTACCCGAGCCTGCCCGGCCAATTTTTGTTCATCTAATTTAAATAGACCAATCTCGTTCCAGATGTTATGCATCCGTCTCCTATAGCCCCTCTCCTTGGGGTTACTTTTCAGGTAACATTGCATAACAGTTCTATTCAATTCTTTCGTCCAGTTGATTCTGGTCCCTTTCCTTCTTCTTCTTACTCCGACACCAGCAGTATCTGGATGACAGCCAGGTTCCTGCTGCTGAGCCAGGGAGCACCTGTTGGGTGAGAGTCTGTCACATGACGTTCTAGTCTCCATTTCACCGTTATTCGAACTGTTTAGGTTCGATATTTAAACACTCTTATCGAGGATTGGCGAATGTATGGTTACATAACCATCTGTGGATTCACCGTCTCAGGTGGTTGCGCCGCTCCACTTGGCTCTTGTGTGGCATTATCACCACGCTGTAGACGAACACAAATAAACAAACAAACACACAGGCAGAAAAAACCCCAAAAATGAATAAGCATAAGTTTCATTGTAATGTAGTGTTCGAATGTCTGACTTAGTTTTTCCCTTCTCTTCTCTGTCCGTCCGCTTGTTTCTCTCTTCATTCTTATTTTCTTTACGTTTTTTTTTTTTTTGTTTTTCTCTGTTTGTTTTTCTCTTTTTTTGCTGTTGTTGCTGTGCTGCTTTGGTTTTGATGTTTGTTTTTTCTTTTTTCTTTTGAGTCTATCTATATATTTTGATGCCTTCCTCTTTTTTTAGTAGGAATTCTATAATGTATTGGCAGCAACTAACAGTAAGCAATGGGAGAGAATAGCGGCGGTAGCGATACTGAGACAGTGGTGGTGGTGATGTCGATACTGAGGCAGTGGTGGTGGTGATGTGATCGTATTACTGTAGTGATGGTGTTGTAGCGGTGGTAGTAATGAAGGAGTGGTGGCGGCGGTGATGGGATAGTGGTAGTAATGATGGCAGTGGTGGTGGTGATGTGGTCGTATTACTGTAGTGATGGTGTTGTAGCGGTGGTAGCAATGAAGGAGTGGTGCCGGCGGTGATGGGATAGTGGTAGTAATGATGGATGGGCGGCGTTGTCGTTACTGATGTCCGTTCGGTGAATCTATGGGGTTAGTCGCGTATATGTGTTGACATAAATTCCCTTAATGTTGGAATTAAACATTTTGTTAAAACTTGGGACAATAATAGTATTTATTATTATCATTATTATGTTGAGATTGGTTGTGGTGGTGGTGAAATTGCCGTTATCTGGCTGTTGTGTTTAGTGTACACAGAGAGGTGATGGGGTAGGTGGTGTATCTAGTTTCTGGTGTTGGTGAGATTGGTGTTGTTTGGCTGTTCTATATAGTGTAGATAGAGGAGGGGGGGTTCTTCTTCCATTTATAGCCATTTTCTTTTTTGAATATACAATGTCCAATACAAAGTTGAATATTTGAATATTTGAGCCTTATAACAATATATTTTGGGTCCGAATTTTTTGGGGGTTCAAGCCGGATGCTTTCCGTAGCATTTGTACTAAGAGTTGTTATTTCACAAATGATTTAAATATGTTAAAAATTCTTAATTATTCTTAATAATTATTATTATTATTATTATTATTATTATTATTATTAATTTTATTGGCGACCTACGTAGTAAATCGTATTATTGTGACCTCCGCAAAGGTTTGTTATTTTCCGTTGTTTAAAATTGCCATTTATGGAAAATTGTTATTGTTAACTGTATATAAGTGCACATGCATTGATTTCTGAAAAGGACACTCAAAAAGATTGGGGCCTTGAGCCCCAAATTTAAACTTTTTATAATTATCAAACAAGCAAAAAATTTCTATGAAAAATCATGGCCGAACCACAGCTGAACCCAGTAGCTGAGAGCCTTCCTCACAAACTAACACCTCACACCGACACAACCATTGTAAATATACTACGTTTGCCAACACTAAAAATATAAGCAGTACCAATATTTTAAATTTGTCTCACGCAGACATTCATTTCCCGCCATTAACAATGACCGCAGGTGTTAAAGCCGCCACCCCACCACCACCACAGCAACAACAGAAACAAAAGAAAAACATAATTTAACTCGTGATATCGAAATGAATTCAACCAAATTGAACTCTTCCACACCGAACACCACTGACGCCACCACCACCACAACTGAAACTAAAATTAACAATAACAAAAATAACGATAACAACAACAGCAACAATGAAATTAAGAAAACCACCCTGAGTTTTGCCAGAGTAGCAAAACAGTGCGAAGCATTCCAGGAAAATCAGGAGGAATTAGAAGAAGCCAAAAAAATGGTAAAGAAAGATGGGTACAGGGTCAACATCACCCCACCCCCACCTAATAAATGGAGCATCGGCGCCTATGCACCGTGTCTTATCGGACGATTAACATAAAATCGCGCCGAGTGGAACGGGCATCCGAGTCCCAAATCGAAAAAGCTTTGGGACATGTGTGGGCAAAAAAACCCCACATCAAACGTGGGCAGAAATATGGAACCGTGGACGTGTTCTTTGAAACACCACAGAAGGCCAGAGAACACTCCATGGCCCCATTAAGAAGTGACGACTTCACACTCGTCCCAAGCTATTGTGGCCAGAGACTCGTGAAGATCAGGGTGACCCACGTTCCACCGGCCATCGAAATTCCCTGGCTAATAGCTGCCGTACTCGCCGGCATTTGAAGCCAACACCAAGATAATCGAAATAGCGAAAGAAAAGCAGGAGAACTGGTCCGGATCTGGGATGGAGCTCTTGATCCAAGCGGACCAAAAAGGCATTGAGGAGATCCCAGAGGTAATAGACCTCACTGACGGCAGCCACCTCACCGTAATCGTCGAGGGCAGAAGGCCTAGGTCTGTCGTTTGTGGTGAAGGAACCCACCTAAGGGCTTTCTGCCCTCAGGCTAAAAGGTTGAAGCCACCTCTCTTATCCACCCCAGTGAATCAACCATCAACACCACCAGCAGCAGAGATGGCAGCAACAACAGAAGCAACTGTAACAGAAACAACCCCAGCAACAGTAGCAAAACCAACACCACCACCACCCAACGCGCCAGAACTAGCACCAGCGCCTACACCATCCACCACGCCACAACCAAAACCAACGCCTGTGGAGGGGTTTGCACTCCCCGGCCATCACAGCTGGAGACAGATTGTGACGACGAGGAGTGGGAAACGGTATCAGGAAAAAAGAAAAAGAGAAAAAAAGAAATCAAAAAAGAAAAAATTCTCTTCCCTCCCGCTCTCAAAACAAAATACAGAGGGAAACAAATAAACTATCGAACAAAAAAGTTAGGACAGATATGCCACCATCCACACCAGCATCACGAACCCCATCAACCCAAACACCAACACCATCACCATCATTAACCCCAACACCACCATCACCTACACCACAAAAGTCACCAAAATGCGAAACGGAAACAAACCCACAACAAACGCAAACAAAACAAAACAACCAAAACGATACACACTACACAGCATTAAATTTCGGGGTCGATAAAATAAAGTACCAGTAATGCACTGGGTAATTGCTGGCCTTGTGCCTAAAGTAGAAACAATTAAATTTGAACAACAAGCAATTATTACACTACATCCAACACAACACCAGCAACACAGAAAAAGACTACACAACAACCCCAAAATTCACACCACCTCCACACATACAAATCACTCGCATCATACAGAAAACGTACACGACACTAAAACAAAAATTCCCCAAAGACATCGGACACTTCCGACAAGCACTCTCCAGGAGGATTTATAAGGACATCCTTCCGGAGGAGGCCACAAGCAGTGAAAAGAATGGACAAACCATCCTTCCTCTACGAGAAGTAAGGTAAGTGGTCTTTCCCATCTTTTCCACTCCATTTCAACATGACCTGACTCAGAATAGGCAGCATAATGCGCGTGGCTTGGGGTCGTCATGGAAGCAGGGCCACCTGCTCAACGACCTCAGGTAACTAAACATAGATGTAGTGGCCATCAGCGAGACCAGAATCTCCGAAGCACGGGCCTTCGCACCGATCTTCGGCGGCTACGATCTGCACGCATCTCCCAGCCGTCCGGGATCGGGGGAGGAGTTGCTGAGCTTTTTCGGAGAGGTTTGGATCTTGCCATACGGGCCATCTTCCTGGACCCAGAAGGTAAGTTGGTGGTGCTGGACGTGACCAGCGGAGACGGGCAAGCTTTCAGGTTAGTGGCCGTCTATGCCCCGACAGGAGCTGGGCGGCCTGATTTCTTCCGGCGTCTGGAGATCTTTCTTGGAACGTCCCGCTCTTTAGTGTTAGTGGGCGACTGGAACGGGATCTTAGATGCACGCTGGGATTGTGTGGGATTAGTGGATACGGAAGGAGGGTGCAAGAGTCTCACCAACCTGCTCAGGCGTTTTGAACTGTCTGACAGGTACCGAATGGATTTCCCGAATGTACCAATGTGGACTTGGACAAATCGCATTGGGTCATCCAGATCATATCTAGATAGAGTATTTTGTAGGGAAATAGATAGGTCTAGCATAGGCTGTCCACAATTCAATATAGTCAGCTACACGGACCACAAATTCGTGATCTGTGTGCTTGACTTACATAGGCTTCATAGACGAGGACCCGGCTACTGGAAGCTAAACGCGTCCTTACCAGCGCGCAAGGCCGACAGAGACCGGATTAGCGAACTAGTTATGCGGGTGTTGACGGGGGCCATCGTCAACAACAAGTGGTGGTTTGCTCTGAAAAGAGCAATTAGAATAGAGTCCATTAGGTTTAGTAAGGCTTTAGCAATAGAGAAAAATAGAGCAGAGGGAGAATTAGTTAGAAAATTAGACGAGGCGCTTAGCAAAGGCATCGCGACCGACGTACTTGCGGCGAAATTGGCCCTTGACCAATTCTTCAATGCAAAGCACGAAGGCTGCGTTGTCAGAGCTACGTTGTCATTGGAGGCAATGACTGGCTGCACAAGGGGTAAATCGCCTGGTTTGGATGGTCTGCCCTATGAACTTTACGTACAAATGCCAGATTTGTTCGGAGGCCTTTTGGCGGACGTCTACTGCAACTGGCAACAGAACGGGAAAATTCCCAGCTCTGTGAGCCGAGGAGCGGTGGCACTGCTGAGAAAGGATCCGAACAAGGGGGATAACAGATAATTTCCGGCCCATAACTCTGCTAAACACAGAGTTCAAGATTTTGGCCAAGGTGCTAGCAAAGAGGTTGGCGCTTGTCGTTGGTGATCTTGTGGGAGAGGCGCAGACATGCGCCATTCCCGACAGATCCATCCACGACAACCTCCACCTCATGCGATACATCGTAGAGAGGGTAGCTAGGGAACCTGGCACCGGAGGGTCTTTGATCAATTTAGATCAGTCAAAAGCCTTCTATAGGGTCGACCATCGTTACCTAGCGGCAGTCCTGAGGGCGGCTGGCTTCGGGCCCGTCTTCAGAGGCTGGATCGTTGCCATGCACAGCGACATCTGCTCTGTAGTGAGAGTGAACGGTCACCTTTCGGAACCGTTCAACATCATGCGCTCGGTCCGCCAACGATGTCCCCTCTCGTCCCTATTGTACGTATTGACTCTCGAGCCATTACTGCACAAACTGGAGACGTTGAGGGGGGTCCTGCGCGAACTAGGATGCGGAAGATCCGTGTCAGCATATGCGGACGATGTCACCGTAGTGGTGTCGAACGCCAAACACATCGAGGCGATCGGCACAACACTAAGAGAATACGAAGCGGTGACAGGGGCAATGATCAACCAGGAAAAGTCAGTGGGCCTGCAGCTCGGCACCTGGAGAGGCAGGTCCATGCCGTCCAACAGCGTCGTCGGGCGCTGGACGGACGGACCGGTTAAATTGCTAGGGGTCTGGTTCGGTCCAGACCTCCAGACGGACAAAAACTGCGACAAGGTGACGAGCAGGGTGGCTTCTCTCACCCAGAAACAGGCCGAGAGGAAGATATCCCTGAAAAGTCGAGCGGGGGTGGCTAACGCGTACATCGAGTCCGTCATCTACTACCGCCTGACCGTCGTACCTTGTCCTAAGCCTCGCCTGACTGCGCTGGAGCGTTTGCTCTTTCGCTTCTTGTGGAAGGGACGCGCTCCGATGGTCAGGCGGTCCATCTGCTGTCAACACCCGCTACGTGGAGGGCTGGGCATGCCGTGGCTGATGATGCGCAGACACGCGCTCAGGCTACGACATCTCCACCTCTTCCTCGACGATGAGCAGGTGTTGTCGCCGTTTGCTAGATACGTTTTTCCCCAGTTCGTCTCCTTGACGGAGCTGCAGTCCTGGGTCAAGCGAAGACCGAGAGGGAACGCTTGGAGACTGGAATGTCTTCAGGCGCTCACAGCCCTCGACCAATCGGGCAACGTGATCGGTGGAAACTCCACCTTGGCGTTCTATAGGGGATTAGTGGAGGGGAAGAGCGCACGACGTACTTGGAGAAACTCTAGGCGTCGACGAAAATCAACTAGCCAATCTCTTCGGAAGGATTTTCGGGCCGGGGCCTATGGACAACTTCCAGAAATCCCTGGCCTGGCAGTGCTAGCGGGGAGCTTTGCCAGTTCGGGATAAACTCTACAGGCACTGAGGTGCCGTCAGCCGGGCATGTCCGAGATGCGCACAGGGCGACGAAACCGTCCTGCACGCACTCGCCCAGTGTCCGAGCATTGCTGACTTGTGGGTTTATGTCGAACACCTGCTGTCACGTGTAGGACGGATCCAGCTATCAGCTGAGTCCATCGTGAGGATTGCCCCGCCTTTAGCCGGGAAGGGCAGGCAGTTTTTATCTGTCTGGTGGCCATGGCGAAAGAGATAGTATGGTGCACACGTTTGAAAGGGCTGAAGACGAGCACTTACCTCTTCGGTGATGCCCTGATTAACTTTTTCAAATTTCATTTGAAAAGGAAAATGAGGGTAGAGAGGGAAGTGCTCTCTTCCCAGCATTTTGTTGAAAGATGGGTGAGAGAGGCATGTATGGCCCGAATGAATGGGCCTTCTCTGAGTATGTGTCTGTAAATTAAAGGTGGAAAACTGGGAGAGGGCACTTGCCCTGGCGGTCAGGGTCACTGTGGACTTTTAATGGGCTTTCTCCACGAATGTCCCTCGGAAGTCTCCCCCCTATTGGGGAATTTTTCTTTGTTATTTTATTACATCCTCTGTTTTTTTTTACACGCAGAAATGCCCATTTGTACCGTCCTGTATTGTCCTGTACTGTCCTTAATGTCTACTTTATGTAAACCGTTGTGGTTAATAAAGAAAACATTATTATTATTATTATTATTATTATTATTATTATTATTATTATTATTATTATTATTATTATTATTATTATTACCGGTCTATTCGGACGCTTTTTGCTCGCTTCCAGTAAATCGCTTTATTTACCTGTTATAATTATTTGTGGTTAAATATTTCTTGTTCTGTAATGGATATAAGCCCTTAGACTTTGCCCTGTGAAGGGGAAAGTATAATATTTGGGCCTTTTGGCCGAAACATTTTAACATTTTTCTTAAAAAAAAGTAAAATTATTTTTAAAAAAACATGGCTGAGCCACGCCACCCAGCAATATGTCTGCTGTCATGTGTTAACGGCGTAAAAGTTGAGAGGGTGTTACAGAAATTGATACAACAGACACCACCACAAACAACGCGAAGAAAGACAGCAACACTGAGAACACTAATTTTGAAAAAATTGCCACACCAACTACAACAATAACAGCGTCAACCAAAATACAGACAACAGAAAAAAATGACAACAAATGCAACAACGATATTAACACCACTAACAAGAAAATAAACAACGACAATACCAACAGCAACAATACAAATTGCACCAAAAACAACAACAACGGTGGCACCAAAAACACAACCAACTACAACAGTGATAACAGCAACAACAGCAACAACACCGTTTGTAGCAGTACAACAGCAACAGCACGAACAACAAGACCTGTATAAGGGGCCACTTCTTCCGTAGGTGTGGCCCGAAATATAGAGAGAGCGCTAGTCACGGAGGAGGGATGGCAGTCGCAAGAGCCATGGTGTCGAGAAACGACAATAGAGTTTCCCTGAAACCTCCACCCGATTTCTTCAAAGACCAGCAGCTGCGCACGGTGACTTACCGCACCGTAAGAAAAATGTCACATCGGGTGGAGAGAACCACGGAGGCTCAAATCCAAAAGGCCTTGGGGTGCGTCTGGGCGCACAAATCCCACGTCACCCGAGGCAAAAAGTACGCCACAGTAGACAGACTTTTCGCCCCCCCCCCCAAGAGGCGAAGTCTCACTCTTTGGAACCCCTAAAGAGCGAGGAGATAGTCTTGGTGCCCTCCTGCTTGTGGAGCTATGTCGAACAGTTGCTGTTGCGTGTAGGACTGATCCGGTTATCGACTGAGTCCATTGTGCAGATGGTCTCACCGTCTTCCTTCGAGGAGGAATGGCAGGCGGTTTTCATATGCCTGGTGGCCATGGCGAAAGAGAATGTGTGATGGATTAACTTTTTCAAGTTTCACTTGAAGAGGAAAATCAGGGTGGAGAGGCAAGTACTGCCTTCTAGCAAGTTTGTTGAAAGGTGAGTGTAGTTTGAAGAATGGGAAAAAATTGAGAGAGGGCGCTTGCCCTGGTGGTCAGGGTAGCCGTGGTCTTTTGTGAGGTTTTCGCCACGAGTAACCCTCGGATGTCCCCCCCCCCCCATTAGGGAATTTTTCATTGTTTGAATTTTCATTTTTATTATTTATATATATATGTTTCTATGTCTTTTTTCTTTTTCGTTTCTTATATAAATAATAAAAACCTTTACACGCACAAAACCCACATCATACCGTCCTGTACCGTTCTGTGCAGTCTGTAATGTTTTTTCTTGATGTCAGCCCTTGTGGCCAATAAAGAAATCATTATAGTTACGTCCCTTTACAGTCTGAGTTCAAATCCCGCCGAGGTTAACTTTGCCTTTCATCCTTACCGGGTCGATAAAATAAAGTACCAGTAATGTACAGGCTAATTGCTGGCCTGTGCCTAATGTAGAAACAATTATTATTGGCGACTTGCGTAGGAAAACGTGTTATCGTGAGCTACTGAAAGTGTTGTTTTAAGTTGTTTTGAATTGCCAGTTATGGAAATTTTTTGTTAACTGTTTATATATTGCTTTCTGAAAAGGACACTCCATAATATTGGGGCCTTGAACCCAAATTTGAACTTTATTTTATCAAACAATCCATGTTTTTCTAAAAGAAAAAACATGGACGGTACACGCCTTCCCAAATTAAGCCAGCTGTCACGTGACAGTGCCTCTAACATAGACTCTACTCCCACAACCACCATTGTGTACCTTGCTACAATTGCCAACACGGATGTTTTCGCTAACAGCAGCAACACCACCAGCAATAGCAGTCACCAAAATTTGCCACGTGTGAAAGTAGACTTTCCAACTTTGCTAAGTCTACTGGTGTTAAATATGGCATCTCCACCGCCGCAATGTCGAAGAATACCTCCTACACCACTGATACCACCACCACCATCACAGCAACAAATGAAACAAAAAATAATAATAACAAAAATAACAATAACAACAACAACAACAGCAACACCAGCGCAAAACCAAATGTGTCTTTTGCTAAAGCGGCGAACAAGAACGAAACGATTGAAGTAAGTCAGGAAGTACAGAATGAGGCCAGGCGAATGGTGAAAAAAATGGTTACAGTGGAGCTGGAATCCGAGTCCCAGATTCAAAACACTTTGGGACTTGTGTGCGCTCAGAAAACCCACATCAGACGTGGACAAAGATATGGGACCATGGATGTGTTCTTTTGATTCCCACAGGAAGCCAGAAAACACTCCATGGCTCCACTAAAGAGCGAAGATTTCACACTAGTCCAAAAACAGCAGACACAGGCTCGTGAGAATGAGGGTAACCCAGGTACCACTGGCCGTTGAAATTCCCTGGCTGATGGCTTCCGTCCTTGCCGACATCGAGGACGACACAAAGATGATCGAGGTGATAAGAATAAAACAGGAGAACTGCTCCGGATCTGGAATGGAGCTCCTGATCCAAGCGGATCAGAAAGACATCCAAAAGATCCCAGAGCTCATAGACCTCGATGACAGTAGCCACCTCACCGTAATGGCTGAAGGTAGGAGGCCAAGGCGTGTCGCTTGTGGCGACGGAACCCACCTAACGGCCTTCTGCCCTCAGGGGATGGTTAAAAAATTGAGGTTTTTTCTCTTGCCTACCTCACTGGCTCAACCAGCATAAAATTAAAACTGGGAGAGGGCACTTGCCCTGGTGGTCAGGATTACCGTGGCTTTTTAAATGAGTTTTCTCCACAAATGACCCCGGAAGTCTCCTCCTCTCTTGGGGAATTTTCCTTTGTTTCATTTTTTTTGTTATTTCCTTTGTTATTATTTTTCTTTACACGCCCATTTTTACCGTCCTGTACCGTCCTGTACCGTCCTGTGCTGTCCTTAATGTCATACTTTATTTCTAGCCTTGTG
>OZ024742.1:69628254-69637207 GCA_964016885.1 Eledone cirrhosa | reverse complement strand
CCTAGGAACCGCATTAGGCGCCGGGTTAGAGATCTCTCTATCTTTTTTAGTCTGTCTTTTTAGATAGATACATAGCTATAAAGTCGCGCCATTATAATATCTGTCTCTATGTCTGGCTGTCTGCATTACGACATTACGACACTATCTGTGTGTGTGTTTGTATATATGTATATATAGTGTGTATATATATGTAGTATGTAACGTTTTTCGAATTATTTACTTCTGCGTTCACAGATTGATTTTTAGTTTCGGAAGATCCCGTTAAGGGTGAATGCAGCGATATATATATTATATATATATATATATATATATATATATATATATATATATATATATATATATATATATATATATAAAATTAAATATTCGTGTGTACAGATATTTTTGCATACACAATAACAAAATATAAACAAACGTTTATATTTTGTTATTGTGTATGCAAGGCTCGATAAGGATAAATATATATATACATGCGAGGCTCGATAAGGATAAATATATATATATCAAATATATAAGAACCCTAGAGCCAATATTGTTCTCATTGCTGACAAGGCACAAGAGGATCTACACGATTGGCTGAAGAAGGACGAGACTGTGTTAGAGTACGACTAACGGCTGCTATCACACCAACAGCAGCTAAAACAACAACAAAAAAGAGAGAGGGAACGCAATTACATGCTTTCGAAAAATCTTAATGGAAAATTATTTGCCTATTCACCCAAGGCGACTTCACTTTTTATTAGAACTTCTGCATCATTTGGTGAACATACGATGAAACTGTTTAAAGAAAGGAGGGATAAACATGCAATCTGTGTTTAGAATCTCGAGCAACGCCGGGCCATTCAACCGATCTTTTCAAACTTTACACATGTAATACTTACGGTCCTTGAATGTTTTGAGCAAAAATATTTCAAATTGTCAATGCCCTAGGGACCTCATTAGGCGCCGATTAGCGATCTCTCTGTCTTTCTTCGTCTGTCTTTTTAGATAGATACATAGCTATAACTTCGCACGCTTATAATACCTGTCTCTATATCCGGCTGTCTGCATTACGACATTATGACAAATATGATTCTCATTGCTGACGTATTATCTTCGCTATTTTCCGTTCATTGCCAGGGAACGTCTTCACGAACCAAAGTATCGTCTTCCTATCTTCCTTCGGTTGCATCGTTCTTCAAAATATTTACTTCTGCGTTCACAGATTGATTTTTTTAGTTTTAGAAGATCCCGTTAAGGGTGAAAGCAGCGTTGTTTGCTTAGACTTTAATCTGTTATTTTAATATATATATATATATATAATTATATATTCGTGTACAGATATTTTTGCATACAGAAAAACAAAATATAAACAAACGTATTTATTTCACGAAAGCACAGACGGCTTATCATTGTTACTGCTGCCGATATACCACCCAAAAAGTCCCACTACTTTTGGCACAAGTCCAGCAATTACAAAGTCAACGCTTCGGAAATCACATGCATCACTGCCGAGTTTACTCCTTACTCTACCAGTTAGTCTTAGTGTACTTCATCCTGCTTTTAGGTCATGCTTCGAAGGAAGAGATACTCCATTGGCCGAAATACTGCGAAAACGGCAAAAAAAAATATCCTCGGGTGCATAAGAGTGTAGGTTTCATTTGTATATACATACATGAGGATTGCAGCGTCTTCACCGGACGATTGCCGTCTCTTATTGATTCTTCGTTATCATCCCATCTGCGTCCATGACTTCGTAAGATGGCTTTGTAGTCCAGCTGTAGATCTGCATGGTTTACGACACAGGTGACAGAAGAGAGTTGTGCTTTCCACAGGACCGGTGGTGTCACCCTGTGGGATACAATCTGTATGTGCCACCATGTGTCTTTTTATTGTGGAACTAGTTCTACACATTTTGCTGCACGATGTTTCGCCAGGTCTTTGTTGAGTGGTGTTGTGGGTGGTTATCCTTTCACGTGACATCAGGTGATTAACATAACCAGCTTTTAAGAGGAGTACACGCTGACAGGATTTGTATATCCAACTACTGATGACTTCACCAAGACTGTGAGCACAGCCCTTCCGGAGCTGACGCTTTAGTTGTTTATGTTGTAGACGACATTCCTCAAAGTTTTGCAACTGCCCTTTATGCGCTTTCTCCACTCAGCCCTATTGAGAGCTATCTCCTCCCAGTTGTCTATATCAAATACCAGCTCTTTGGGATTGTTCTTGGTGCTGTCTCTGAACTTCATTTTCGGTTTGTGTTGAGGTCTTTTTCCAAGGTGGAGCTCACCATAAAGCGGTTGCTTCGGGATCCTGCTTTCTTTCATGAGAATGATATGTTCTGTCCAGTGCATTTGAGAAGATGTGACTTGGGACTCAACGCTTGGACATTCTGCTTTGATAAGAACATTTATGTTAGGAGTTCTGTCTTGCTATTTCATGTTGAATATGCGCCTTAAACATTTCTGATGAAAATGCTCAAGTAATTTAGTGTGTTTGCGGAATAGAATCCAGGTTTCGGCGGAATAAAAAAGAGCAGACAGAACACATGATCTATACACACACATACATACACCTTGTTATTGTTGGTAATGTTGTGATTTGCCCAAACTCTCTTTTCCAATTTTCTGAAGGCAACAGAGGCCATCTGGATGCGCAGATTTATTTCAGCATCCAAGGAACCATCATTTGAGAGTGTGTTAGCCATGTAGACAAATTTATCTACTACACCCAGCCTGGTTCCACCAACCATGATATTGAGTTCAGTATATGATTCTCCAGGAGCAGGAGTAAACATTACTTTGATCTTTTTAAGGCTGATTGTAAGCCCAAATGCTGTACACGAAGATGAGAAACGGTCCATAATGTGTTGCATGCCAGCTTCTGTATGTGCTAGAAAGTCAGCGTCGTCGGCTCAAAGAAGGTCTCTGATCAAAGCTTGAAACGTTTTTGTCTTGGCATTAAACCTTCTTTAATTGAAAACATTTCTAGTGGTTTTGAACCGTAAAAGAATGCTTCTGTCACAATCATGGAAAGCATGTGTGAGCAAAGCAGCAAAGAAGATGGAGAAAAGCGTAGGAGCAGGAATATCACTTTGCTTTACCCCGTTGTCAATTGGGATTTCCCCAGTTAGTTGGCCATTGAAGGTAACCGAGCTTTCATATTTCTGTGCAGCTGCTTTAGCATACTCACAAACTTGGGTGGACATCCTACTTTTCCAAGTATTATCTCGAGTGCATCCCTGTTAACCGTGTAAAAGGCCTTCGTTAGGTCGACAAAGACATCATATAGAGTGACACACTGCTCAATGCATTTCCTTGTGTTTGTCTTACAGAGAAAATCATGTCAAATGTTTCCCTTCCTCTTCTAAAATCACTCTGTGATTCTGGGATAGTTGTAGGACAGATATCCTCCTCCAGATATCCTATTGAAGAAAAGTGTTGCGAGAACCTTGCCAACAGCTTCCAACAAAGTGATGCCACGGTAGTTTCTACATCGATTTTTCACCTTTGACTTTGTATAATGGTTTCTTATATAGGCACAAGTCCAGCATTTTTGGGGGAGGGGCAGTCGATTAAATCGACACCAGTGCATGACTGGTACTTTATTTTATCGATCTCGTAAGGATGAAAGACAAAGTTAACCGCGGGATTTGAACTTTGCCTTTGTATAATGACAACAGAACGCCGTTGATCCAGTCCTGCGGAACCGGGGACCCATTCCAACAATCATTGATGAAGTTATTTATCGCTTCTGTTACATTATCACTACCGACTTTCAGCAGTTCGACTGGGATACCATCTGGACCTGGTGTCTTGCCAGAGTTAACCTGCTGGACTTCCAGCTTTATTACATCAGTAGAGGGAAGTCGATCCATACGGCGGACTATTTCACATTGAGGATGGCCCTCTATCACTCCAAAATAAACCGCTGATGGGTTGTCAAGCAGGTCAGTAAAATGTTCCTCCCAACGCTGAAAGACTTTTTTATGGCTCTTTGATAATGATAGTGGCATGGTCCTTTGATAATGATAGTGGCATCTCAGAGGAGTTATTGAGGATGATGGTGGACCGAAGACTTGGCGTATCAAAGAGTAAAATGACTTCGAATCTTTAGTGTTAAAAGCCTGTTGGATTTCCGAAGAGATATTACTCCACCACTCATTTTGAATACTGCGCAGTTAACGTTGCAGTGTTGCCTTGTGATTCTTGTAGGCTTTCCTGGGCAGCTGGTTGTGATACGGGATTCTGATTCAGGAGCTTTTCATAGAGAGTCTGCTTGATTTTCAGGAGCTGATTGATATTAGGATTGTTGTCATCAAACCAGTTCTGGTGTCTCTTGGTTCTGAAGCCAAGTACCTCAGCCCCCACTCAGTAAACTTGACTCAAACATTTTTTCAGGTGCCATCAAAATCAAGACCATCAAATCTTTCAGTTAGGGTTGTACGCACATCTGCTTGCCTCAGTTTGGTGACATCAATACGTTTTGGTGCTTTCACTCCACTCATACGAATTATTTTGCGGATACTCATCTTGAACCTTCCTCGCACTAATTTGTGGTCAATGCCATATTCTGTACTACACAACACACACACACTGTGCACAAATCACTTAGATCTCGTTTACGAGTGATGATGAAATCAATCATGTATCCATGCTTGGATCTTGGATGATACCAGGTAGCTTTATATTTAAGCTTCTGACGGAAAAGAGAGTTGCAGATGGTTAAGTTGAGTTCTGAGCAGAGTTCAAGTAACCTCAGGCCGCTTGTGTTCATGAAGCAATGGCGCCCCACGTCTCGTGATCACTACCCACACGAGCATTAAAATCACCGAGAAGTAACAATTTATCGTCAGCGGGTGTGCATGCAATGACAGCACGAAGAGACCCAGAAAGAATCAAGGACCACCTCACTGGCCTGTAGGGTTGGTGCATAAACAGATAAAAGTGTTACATAATGGCCATGTCTCAGAAGAATGCGAAGTTTCATAATGCGATCGGTTACACCAGTAGAACATTCTATACGATCAAGCAGGGGTGTTCTAATGGCGAAGCCAACACCGCCCTCTCTCCGTTCAGCTATGGGTTCACCTACCCTCAAAAGAGAGAAAGCTGATGATACTTCTGTTAATTGATATTCTCCCGCCAAACGTGTTTCAGATAAAGCTGCTGTGTCTATATTCAATCGTCTGAGTTCTTTTGTCACAAGTGCAGTTCTACGTTATGGACGTCCAGACGAGTAACTCTCCAGGAGTGTCCTCACGTTCCAACAATAAATGTTGAGTTTGACTCGATCTTTCACGTATTTTTTGCATTTTGCTCGAGTGAAACCAAGTAAGCTCTGGGCGCCTGTGCGTAGTCTTGTGACTATAAGCTTCCAACTGGTCAGGTCTGCACATGTTACCATTCGTCTATCACCGCAGTATTTCAAAAATAGGATAGACGAAGAAAGATGTAAGAGACATCTGTACATCAGTATATTATAGTGGGAAACGCTTGTACAACACGAGTACCTCTCTCGGTGTATCACAACTAGAGTCCAGTGACATGCCGGAGCAAGATAACTGGGAGTTGGTTGAACTGCAGGTTTTAAGGAGTTTCCTTCTCACTTAGTGACACCCATGCATACGACACACACACGCACACACACACACATACACACACACACATACACACACCAACGCGCGCACACACACACACACACACACACACTCACACACAAACACTCATGAATACGAACAAACAGATACACGCCACTCACTTACACTAACACACAATATTGTTTCCGAAGAAGTCGGTCTGATCGAACCTATAGATGAGGTCTGATAATATACAGTAATATAACTGCTATAGGTCAGTCAATATGGTCATTATGATCAACCATCAGAAACGATCGTAAAATAATGATATGAATAGGTAAACTAACTCGACTTTGTTATTATTATTTTCATTGTTAAAATAAAGTACCAGTAATGCACTGGGTAATTGGTGGCCTTGTGCCAAAAATTAGAAACAATTATTATCATTGTTAAAATAATACCTTATATATATATATATATATATATATATATATATATATATATATATATATATATAGGAAAAGAGTCAGGACATCGACGGCTGAGCTCCGGCCGTTTCGACAGCTAAATCTAGCGGGGTCAAGACTCTTTTCCTATTACCCACTCTACCACCCTAAGTATCGTGTACTGTGGTGCGTTATGGTTCACCTGGTTCCTTACCACACTTCCTTCGTTATGGTTACCTCCTATTCAACCCGGAATAACTTACCTATATATATATATATAAGAAACGAAGCGATCTGTGTGGTTAATGTAAACAAAGTTTAAGTTGCTAATATGGACGAAATAAGAGAAGAAATCCTTCATCAGCTATTAACCGCAGTTCATAGGTGTTTCGGCGCTTAAAACAGGACATGAAATAACTAGGAGCGAAGTAGTTCCGTGCGATCTCAATCAAAGTGAGGAGAGAGGGAGTGAGAGAGAGAGAGAGAGAGAGAGAGAGAGAGAGAGAGAGAGAGAGAGAGAGAGAGAGAGAAAGCGAGAGAGAGAGAGAGAGAGACGGAGCAACCGGAAGTGAGAGGGAGAAGAGAAAGGGAGATAATCCAAAAGAGTTTTACGACAGTTGTAAAACGTGTCGTAAACGATCGAGTTTTACGAAAACGAGCAGATGGAGAGAGAGAAAGAGAGAGAGAGAAAGAGAGAGAGAAAAAAGGGAGGAGAGAGAAGGAGAGAGTCGATATGAAAGCGTGGTGCGCCCACAAATCGAGCAAAACGGATAGAGGGGGGTCACAGCGATAAATACAAAATTACAAGAAACGAAGCGAGCTGTGTGGTTACTGTAAACAAAGTTTAAGATGGTAATATGGACGAAACAAGAGAAGAAATCCTTCATCAGCTATTAACCGCAGATCATAGATGTTTCGGCGCTTAAAACAGGAGATCAAAAGCGATCAGCGGCGCAACAGGTAGTTCACCATACCGAGAACAAAAGCAAATGTTTCACCTTATTCAGATCCTCACGGTCTAAAATGTTTGTACTCGGTATGGTGAACTAAGTGTTGTGGAACTACTTCTACCTAACTCGTCCCATGGACTGAGTGCTCTACTACTACGGATATAACCCACCAGTGTTCTACTATTATATATATATATATATATATATATATATATATATATATATATATATATATATATATATATATATATATATATATATATATATATCGGTAAGTTATTCCGGGTTGAATCGGAGGTAGCCACAGTAAGTAAGGTACTCAATACATAGCAAAGTATAAACATTTTAATATAGATGAGATTCTACAGGATTCATTCTTGAGAAATCATCTAGAATCTGACTGTCCAAGAAAATATGGTGGTATTTATATCTTTTCTGGTAGTAGGAGAGGGTGGGGAGTGGGATGGGTGGAGGTCATTGGTTGAAAGAAAATGGAATTCATTAAAGGCTAATTCTTTAAAGCTATAATTCATATTTAGAGTGACAAATGCAGAAAGAATTCTATAAACAAGTTCAAATCGGGGTGCCACTCCTTATTTTTAAGTTTCTCTTAAGCCAACGATGCATATATTTCAGGTGTCTAAAAGATGGTTGAGCAGAAAAGAGAAATTCTTTAAAGCTCTACTTAGAGTGAAAAAGGCAGAGAGAATTCTATAAACCAGTTCAAATATTGGGTGTCTGTCCTTATTGTCATCTTTCTCTAAGCTATATTTCAGGTGTCTACAGACACATTCACATACACACACACATATATATATAAATATACACATATACAAACATATACAAACACATATACACACATACACATATATATACATATATTTATATATATATATATATATATATATATATATATATATATATATATATATATATATATATATATATATATATATATATATATATATATATATATTGGTAAACGGAATAGAAAATGCAACTACACACACACACACACACACATACACACACACACACACACACATACACACACACACACCCACACCCACATACACACACACACACACACATATTTGTTGTGAAAGAGTCATTTCTCAATCTTGGCGCAAAACCAATTTTTTATCCACATGACCTCTACCGACCAATCAAAATTGTTTTGACCAAGAATTTTTGCTGGAGCCACTTTTTTAACATTTTAACATAAAAACAGTCTTGGCGCAAAATCAACTTTTTACATTCACATGACCTCTACCGACCAATCAAAATTGTTTTGACCACAAGCATTTTTGCAACACAAAAATAACGCTGGAGCCACTTTTTTAACATAAAAACAGGTAGAATTCCCAAAACTAATCAGATCAGAGCAAACAGCACGGACACTCTATCTCAAAATTATTTTTGAAAAGCATTTAGAAATGCGCAACCGGTAAAAACTTAAAAACTTAAAACCACAACTGAATACTAACCCTACAATCACTAATACTCTTTTATTCCTAATTAAACCATTTTTCAACTGTGAACAATTTGTCGGCATTTACTATTCCGTTTACCAATATATAATAACTTGTGTGTTACACCTCTATTCTTTTAACTATATATATATATATATATATATATATATATATATATATATATATATATATATATATATATATATATATATATGAGATTCTACAGGACTAGAACTGTTTCATTCTTTAGAAATCATCAGGAATCTGGGTATCAAAAAGTAAGTATGGTATTTATAGGTCTCTACAAGTGGTAGGAGAGGGTGGGGAGTGGGATGGGTGTAGGTCATTGGTTGATAGAAAAGGGAATTCATTAAAAGCTAATTCTACAAAGCTATAGTTTATTTTTATTTTTAAAAATCCCCTAAAAATATCCCCTAATCTTTATGTCTCCTCCGATAAAACCAAAAACGTTTATGAGGTAGACCCACAGACCTACAATAAGCTGGCAAAAAATACCATCACGAC
>OZ024742.1:69588254-69620754 GCA_964016885.1 Eledone cirrhosa | reverse complement strand
TAGTACTAACTGTAATTGTAGGAATCGGGCTGATTGCCCCCTATCCGGGAAATGCCTCTCTAGTAACATTGTCTACAAATGTAAGGTTGTAACACCCACGTCCCGTAGGGCCTACATAGGGTTAACCGCCAATAGTTTCAAGCAGCGTCTTTACTTGCATACCCATTCTTTTCGTTACCCTCTAAGAAGGAATATGACGTCACTTTCAGCTTATATCTGGAGTCTAAAAGACAACCACACCCAATATAAGTTACACTGGGAGATCCTAGCTAGGGCTAGATCGTATAACGGAAATAAAAGACCATGTGACCTCTGCGCCGCTGAGGCCCTGGAAATACTCTACGCTACAGACCACATCTTAAACAAAAAATCTGAGGCAATTTCGGCTTGTAAACATAAATTGCACAAAACTTTCCTGTATTACAGCCCCACGTTATACCCGAACGGATTGCACGATCTATACGTGGATATTTTACGTCTTGATGTGGGAGCTAAGTATATGTTTTGTTTATTCCTTTACTTATTTGCATAGGTAAGTATATATTACCCGTATGTTTTGTGAAGGTATGTATACCTTCTCGTACGTATATTTGACTGTTATAGCGTATAATTTTTACATATTTTGGTATTTAGGGTTTGGCTATATGTATACGGGAGTTTTGCGTCCGCGTTAGTGTGCAGGTTCGTACGTATGGTGGGTGTGTGTATATGTGTACTTCTTGTTTTAGTTGACTTACGTCTCCGAACATTCGTGTATTTATATGTAGGTATGCGTGTGCGCTTGTTATATACGTATTTATTTACTTATATAATTTTATATAATTATTTATTTATTTGTACACAAGCATACACACACATATTTATATGTGCGTAGTTTTGTATACCCATGGTAAGGTTTTGCGTATGCTTGTGTATGTACGTATCTGTTTGCGTGTATGTATTTATTTGTTTCTATTACTTCTGTATTGTATTTATTTACTTTGTTCTTAACTCTTCATTTGGTCTCCTAGTTAGAATTTTAGTCTACGATTTCTGCTATACCATTTACGTGGTTTTGTCTTTGCGTGCTATTGTTCTCCACGCTTCACATATGACTTATTATCTTCGTTTTTTCGTTCATTGCCAGAGAACGTCTCTATGCACCACCCAAGAGAACATTAGTCTACGACCTCTTTTATACCATAAACGTGGTTTTGTCTTTGCGCGTAATTGTTTTTCTCCTATTAATGACGTATTATTCGTTTTTTCCCGTTCTCTGCCAGCGAACGTTACCACGAACCAAAGTATCGTCTTCCTGTCTTCCTCCGGTTGCAACGTTTTTTGAAATATCCAGTTCTGCGTTTACAGATTGACTTTGTTAGTTTCAGAAGATCCCGTTAAGGGTGAACGCAGCGATTCTTTGCTTAAACTTTAATCTGTTATTTTAATAAATATATATAGCGATTCTTTGCTTAAACTTTAATCTGATATATTAATAAATATATATATATATATATATATATATATATATATATATATATATACATATACACATATACATACACATACACATATATATACATACTTATATATATATACATATATACATATATACATATATATATATATACACATACACACATACGTACACATACATACATATATGTGCAAATATATATATATATATATATGTATATATATATATATACAAATTCATACATATATATACACATACAAACACACACACATATATATATTTATATATATACATATATATATGTATACTTACATACACATACATATACATATATATATATATATACACATACATATATATATATATATACATATAAATACATCTACATACATACACATATACACACATACACACACACACATACACACATATACATATATATACATACAAACATACACATACATGCCCATATGCAGGTACATATGAACGCACGTACACACAACCATACGCATATAAACGAACGGCCACTCATACAAATACGTACATACAAGTACACATAAATCTACGCATATACACAAGCAGAAAATGCAAATAGGTAAGAAGTACTTACATGACCATAGTGCCGTGTTTCAGGTCGCGAAGGGGTAGTGGTGGGGTGGGAATGAGGTATAGGGTATTTTATCGAATCGGGTTAATAAAAAAAAATAAAAAAAGGGAACTCTTTTTTAGCCATCTGGCATTAACACTGGCTTAAGGTATTTGAAAATATATAAATACCACCATATTTACTTGGACAGTCAGATTCCTGATGATTTCTCAAGAATGAAACAGTTATAGTCCTCTAGAATCTTATCTATATTAAAACTATATATATATATATATATATATATATGTGTGTGTGTATGTGTGTGTGTGGGGGGGGGGGGTGCGTGTGTATGTGTGAGTGTGTGTGTGTGTGTGTCTGTGTGAGTGTGTGCGTGTGTGTGTCTGTATATATATATATATATATATATATATAGGTAGAGAGAGAGAGATAGAGAGAGAGAAAGGAAGAGGGAAAAGAGACAGAAAGGTACAGATTAAAGAGATGGAGAGATATGTGAATATATAAATACATACATACATATATTGAGATAAATATAAAGTAGATGAACATACAGCAAATTGTATACTGATACCATTGTAGAAAATGACGGTTGTCAATAATATTGCGGCTATTGTTGTCAACGATTCAATAGATTTTACATACAAGTCCACATCCTTCTGAAATATGACGTAAATCAGTATGCAGGCTTTAATGAATGTAAATAAAAAGCAGATGACTAAAAAACTGGAGAAATGTTTGTTAACTTGATCCAGTAGCTCCATTATCTCTTCGTATTTCTTCTGCAGATGAATCAGTCTGCTATTAATGTCACTTGCTTGTCGTTTGACATCTAGCATCTTCAGTTGCTGGGTGAGAACCTGCAACTCTGAACGTATTATTTTCAGGAAGATATAAAGTAACAACATGCTGCACAATATACTCGAGAAACAAAGCCACATGATTAACAGAGAGTTTAGGATTTCAACATCTTTATTCCTCCATATTGATGTTGCGAGTAATAATTTCATAATAGTTTCGGTGTATTCACTTTTAAGAGTCACTATGATAGCAATTGCACTCAACATTATAATGAAAGACGAAAAGATAATTAAACATTTAACGGCTCGTTTTAATTTCCTGAAATAATCTTGGTCCACCAGAAAAACGTAAGTTATGAATTTGTCTATCAATTTTCTGCAAAACATAGTGTTGATGTGTTGCATAACACATTCAACAGTGAACGAGAGATAGAAAATTAAGATGGATAGCTGGATTATACGGTTCCCTCTTCTAAATTGTATGTCTGTAATAATACATATCCGTACTAGATTTATAAGCCATCCCAGTATGACACCAGCTTCGTAAACTTTAAAGAAATTTTCTTGGCGTCTGGTGAGATATCCTGATGGATATAATCCATGTCCGCTGAGTGCCGAGAAATGTAATAAAGGTTTGATTGTCTCCATGATAATTTTTTTATTTGAATGTTGTGAACAATGCTAATGGAGGAACTGCAACCAAGAAAATTAACGCTAGAGATGATAGAGGAAGTAAGATGTTGCCTTAGTATTCATTGATTCGGGGCCTTGCAAGAATGCTGCACTGGTGCTTATTTGAAAAGTTTGTTAATTACTTTTCTATTTCTTTTGACTGATATCAAGTTAATAGGTCTAAATGTTGTTAGGACAATTCTCCTTAGAGTGGTTATAGTGTTTGTGGATATAGCGGAAGTGCAAGTGTCGATAAAGATATAGAAGTGGTGATGCCGTTATGAATTGTGTTTGTTATGGATTTTTTGTTGGAGTGGTGACAGATGTTAGGGTGATATCTGTGGAGGTTGTAGTAACTGTAGTGGTATTGGATCCCAGATTTGTGATGTCTGTGGATCTAGTGGTTTCATTCGTGATTTTGGCTAGATAGTCGCTAATGTTTGTAGTTGTGACATTGACTACAATAGTGCACTTAACTGTAGTAGAGATGATGACTGTAGTGGTGGAGAGCATACATTCAAATATTGTTCAGTGCTGATGAAGAAATGATGTGGAAATGTGGGCATATACTTATTGTGTTCTGAATCTTTAAATCTTTGAATAGATATTATTTAAATTCAATTATCATGAATCGATAGACGTGAAAGTCTCATATTATTATCTTCAGTCTCTACATATGCCTCCCTTTTCCTGAACAATAATTTCTTACTCACTGACTCTTCTATAAATATAAATTATTTCGGTTCATTTAACAGATCAACTGTATTGATCTATCGTAGATTATCGTAAATAACAAACGGACATCACAATTAAGACATTTAATTAATCCTGAAACTTATACCTATAAAAAATATTTCCTATATAATTAGCTTCATGATCGTTTCAATGTCTTTCGTTGTTTCTCCTGTCCCTCACCTCTTTGTCATTGTTATTTTCTAATCTGTTCTGTGTGTCTGTGTGTTTGACATGGTTCTTTCCCCTGTCATTATTATTGATCCTAGTTTCTCTACGTCAATGATTCACCGTAGTTAAGTGTTGACACGAACAGCGAATTGTGGATAGTGAGTTTCACTTTTACGCCTACCTTCATTCTTTTGACTACTGAATGGTGAAGCTGGCGCATTACTATACTAGCTATTGCAATTCGTGCACTTAATTCATCCTCCTGCATTCCATCACTCGTGAACACGGCCCTGAGATACTTGAATATCTCTACCTGCTTCAGTGGAACTCCATTCACATGTAGAGTGCACTGCACAGGCTTCCTTTCCTTGAGTGGACGAGCGTCTCAGTTTTGGCAGCATTGATTTGCATGGCAGCCATCAACTTCTGATGAGTTAAGTAACACCATGAAGTGTGTGTGTATATATATATATATATATATATATATATATATATATATATATATATATATATATATACAATATATTAACAAATGGAAACTATATTTATAAAACCATATTTATTTCATTATACATATTTCAGGGATACCAAATTAAAATATGGTATGCCTTCATCAGACAAAATACAATATATAAACAGTTTTATAAATAATTTTGACGTACCCTATTAGATGCAACCATTATTTTTGGACAGCTTCCAAAAATAATGGTTGCATCTAATAGGGTACGTCAAAATTATTTATAAAACTGTTTATATATTGTATTTTGTCTGATGAAGGCATACCATATTTTAATTTGGTATCCCTGAAATATGTATAATGAAATAGATATGGTTTTATAAATGTAGTTTCCATTTATTTAATATCGTATATATATATATATATATATATATATATATATATATATATATATATATATATATATAATTGATGTAGGATGCTTAAAGCGTCCGTATGCGGTAGGCCGTTTGAGCACTCGATGCACCCATAGAGCAGAATATGATATATATATATATATATATATATATATATATATGTGCGTGTGTGTGTGGGGGGGGGGGGTTGATTAGAGGTTCTCGTATGTAGTCATTGTGGCACTCTAAATATTTCTCGGGGAGCATAGTCACCCCCTCGGATCTCCTGTAAGGGGCACCTCCATAGTAACTGGTGGTCACCAGCGAAGTGTCATTCTTTCACTATGAAAATGAATAACTGTTTCCTGAAGAGAAAAACCGCAAGTTGGACGCGTGACCGCTGTGTGGTTTCATCTATACGACGAAAACATCTCTCCCCAGAAATGCAAAAAGCTGCGGCGGCGACAAAAAAGGCAGCAGCTCCTGTCGCCTATACAACCATCACCTCGCGTGATTCACGCAGAACTCGTCGTCTCAACCACATACACACTGGCGAATAGGTTCGGAAGTGCGAACGAATGACCGAAGTCGACGTGAATTCTGACCACAAGCTTTTCAAGCACAATGTTTTTAATATACGCTACCAGAGCGTATATTTAGCGGATTTTAACTGTCCTCATTCCGATAGTCGGGTGTTGACAGTCTCATGTGGTTATTTTTCGTCACTTATGTTAAATAAGAGTGAGATGAATAGATTGACAGCTATTTGAATAAACAATTATATACATACGTGCATAAATTCTACACAAAAATTGTCATCAGTTGAGAATAAACGTCGCCTTTGTAAAACAAATATTGAAGATGCTAGACACAATTTTGCCATCAGTGAAAGAATGACATCTCCTTATTAACTCCCACTAGACATAACGTTGTAGCTATAACGATCTGGAAGGAATTATGGAAGAAGAAAATCAAATCAAATAGAGAGGAATATGTTGAGACTGATGGCTCAAAGGAATTCTGGTGGAACCTAAAATTAAAAGTTATCACCAGCTTAAAGCACTACCGACCTGATAATTTTGTTTGAATCCACACATAACAAACATACTCCGACCGTACCACAGCCCTCTCACTTCATCAGCACCCTCCCAACACCCGCCTTTCTTTCCCTCTCACCTACCACCCCATCACCCTACCACTTCGGCGACATATCCTCCGTTCCTTCTGCACCATCTCTTCTGACCCCGTCACTTGTCGCTATTTTCCTAACCCACCCATTACCGCATTTAAGCGCACCCGTAACCTCCGCGACCTCCTAGTACACAGTTCCTTCTCGTCCTCTCCTACGACTCCACCCGGTCTGATTCACCCCCTCAGATTCTACTCCCCTCTTGGACTCAACTCACCTCCCCATTTTCTTGAATATCCCGTCCATTATCACACGCCCGTGTACATTCATCCCTAGATTCTTATCGCTCTCTCATGATCATAAACATCTTCTCTTACAACTAATAGAGACCGACAAAACATGCACACGCCACTTTTCCCTTCACTGCTCTGTATACACACATACACACCCTTATATTAACATACTTTTGCTCATAGCTTCGTACTTACATGCACACACACTCTTTTACTTACATATACACACACATTTATTCTTAGCTTCGTACTGACGTATAACACACATACGCACACGGACACACACATGCTTACGCACGTGCACAAGTATAGCTCTTTTTACAAAACGTTTTTTTTTTCCATTTCAAGTAGACACGCTCCATCATCCACTTTTCTAAAAAAAATAAATCATACACAAAACGCCAGTACCAACAGTTTTCCAAGAGATGTCAACATGAATGGACCTGTTATTTTCATCCAAACCACCCGTCCCCTCAATCTATCTTATTTCTCATTCTTTCTTCTGATGAAGGACTAGCGTCCGAAACGTTAAGACGCTCTTCCTGCTATTTCAAGCGTTAACCTAATATATTCCTTCCATATACTGTGCCGATTGTGTACTTATTTCTGTTTACCTTTTACATCTCTCTCTCTCTCTCTCTCTCTCTCTCTCTCTCTATATATATATATATATATATATATATATATATATATATATATATATATATATATATATATATATATATATATATATATATATATATATATATAAGGAATTAGTATATCTACCAATATATATATACAGATGCATACCTATGCTAGCAAATATATAGGTTTTGTCTTCGTAACTTTGTGGTTCAATGCAAGGATCGCCTGGGATCTTAGCTGAGAACGACTTCCTGATGATGAAATGGCTTCTCCATGCTCTCCATTTGAAAACCATGTTTATTCCCTTTCAGAAACTAATTAGTTGGAGTGAAATTTTAGTAAATAAGTTAATTTTTATAATTTTCTTATTTTACGACTTTCATATAATTGTTCTGCATCCCCTTGCATTGAACCACAGAGTTACGAAGACAAAACCTATATATTTGCTAGCATAGGTATGCATCTGTGTATATATGTTGGTAGATATACTAATTCCTTATAATTATATCCAAATTATTTTGTTGAGCAAAAATTTGCCAAAACTGCTACTATAGTTCATAGTAATAGCTTGGCTACTGTCTTTTTAAAACCCCACTCCTCACTGATTAACCTCAATGTCAAATGATTGATTCTTTTATCAATGTCTTGGAATTTAGTCCACGCTTGCTTTTTTCCATCCACTGAATTATTTTTGTATAAGTTCCCTGTGTCCACGCATCGCCTGGGATCTTAGCTGAGAACGACTTCCTGATGACGAAATAGCTTCTCCATGCTTTCCATCCCTTTCAGAAACTAATTAGTTGGAGTGAAATTTTAGTAAGTAAGTTAATTTTTATAATTTTCTTATTTTACGCCTTTCATATATATATATATATATATATATATATATATATATATATATATATATATATATATATAATTATGTGTGTGTATGTGAGGGGGTTTGTGTATGTGTGTGTGTGTGTGTGTGTGTGTGTGAGGGTGTATTTATAAAATATATATAGTACATGTATATATATATAGAGAGAGCAAAAAACGCCAGATAAAAATGATGGAGGGATATGTGATTATAGAAATACATACAATCATACGTACATACATACATAGGCGACTGTGATAGGAAAACTCCAAGATAATAAAACACTAGGAAGAGACATGATTGTCGGCTACTGGTACAACAAATTGATATTCTATCGGAGTTATCTTACCGACCTCTACCGACATTAGCACAAACAATACTGGTCCCCAAGAAAAAAGACACCCATTTGGCAAAAGAATACCGACTCATTGCATGCCAGAACCTGATGTGTAAGATGTATACAGCCTGCCTGAATGTATTCCTCCAAGACCACTGTGAAAATAATTGTTTCTACTTTTGGCACAAGGCCAGCAATTACCCAGTGCATTACTGGTACTTTATTTTATCGACCCCGTAAAAATGAAAGGCAAAGTTAACCTCGGCGGGATTTGAACTCAGAATGGCAAGGGCCGTAACTCTATACGTCAAAACATGGCGTCCGACCCTCTACCGATACTGCCAATCCACAATAATAACATCATTACAGATGAAGAAGGAGCTGGAAAGAAAGGGGTTTGGGTGTCTGCTGAACAACTCCTAATTAACAAAACTGCGATGTCGGAGGTGCGACAACTTGGAATATGGCTACAGTCTGGCTGGACTACAGGAGAGATTTCGATCCCCACTCTTGGATGATAGAGGCCCTCCGACTTGTTAAAGTACCAGACATTATTATCAGAGCCATAGAGGCATTGTCTTCTTCTTGGCCTACTATCTTAAAGTTAAAAACAGAGAAGGAGGACTCTATTTTCACTGATAAAATAGAATATCACAGAGGTATATTTCAAGGAGACAGTCTCTTTGTGATACTATTTATCCTGTCATTAAACCCCTTGTCCTTTCTGCTCAAGAAATGTGAAGGATACATCATTGGCTCACAGGAGCACAGAAATACGAACTTAACCCATAATTTCTTTGTGGATGATCTGAAACTCTATGCCAAGAACATAAATTGGATGAAGAAAAATCTTGACCTGGTTACAACCGCTCTCAGTAAGAAAGAGGGCAATGTCTTCCGGAGTCTAGCTGCCAGGTGATCTGCAAGTCCGTAACACACGAACTGGGTGAGGAGCTTAGTCCGGTGCAACTGGATTTCGGCGTGTCCGGTGGCTGTGAGGGGGCCGCTCATGCAACCAGGCAGTTCTTCAACAGCTGCCCATCGGAACCGGCATCCAGGGACTCCACGCACCTCATTGTCAAGCTTGACATGAGGAATGCCTTCAACTCTTTACGCCGGGATCATCTGCTCGAGGCATGCCTCAGTCGAGCCCCCTCTGCCTACCCGCTGGCCTACCTGTCTTATGGAGCCCCGAACATGCTCCTTGTTGCTGATACGGTCATACCCTCGGCTACTGGGGTCCAACAGGGCGACCCTTTGGGACCCCTCCTGTTCGCCCTGGGTATTGACCACATCGCCCGGAGTTTCACGGCCCCTTTCAACGTTTGGTATCTGGATGATGCTACGTTGGGCGGGCCCGTACGGACGGTCTGCCATGACCTTCAATCGGTGGTTCCTACCCTGGCGGGAATCGGCCTCCAGGTCAACTCGGTATGGCGGCCTTGGCCTCCGTTCCCCGATCTCACTAGCTTTGCCGGCGTATCTTTCGTCGGTAACCTCGTGCCGCGTCCTCGTCAGCAGGGTTCTTCAAAACACAACAGAACCCTTTGTGTTCAGAGAACGTGAGGCCACCTGTGAGACGTGGTAGCGGCTGGGACTTAGATCAGTAGACGTCCCTCCTTCTTCTCCCCCTGCTGACGTCAAGTGCCCCCAATGAAGTTGGGCTGCCATCCAGTGCAGCCTTGCCTCAGAGAGGCTCACGCGCCAGCTCGACCAGCTCCGCCTTGCTTGTTTTCGTGCAGCCTCTAAACCCCACAGTGGTGCCTGGCTACATGCCCTGCCCTCCTTCTCCACTGGAACGCAGCTAAACAACCATAGCCTGCGCATCGGCGTTTCCCTGACGCTCGGCCTCCGGATCTGCCAGCCACACCAATGTCGCTGCGGTTCCACCGTGGACTCTTTCGGCCTCCACCCGCTTTCCTGTCGCCACAGTGCCGGCCACATTCCACGCTATACTCCCCCAACGAGGTCATTAAGCATGGCTTGGACGTTGCAGGTTCCCTTCCCACCTCGAGCCGGTGGAAGACAACATCTAAAAAAAAAGTCACAGGAATGCTACTATTTACACACACAACTAGAACACAGGATTTCAAAATACTATTTCAAAGGATATAGGAATGAAGTTTGGCCAAGATAAATGTTCATATATGACTGTAGAGCGGGGAAAAACTACAACCCAATCTAGCACATTTTTCTCAATGGCCTAAATGTTTCAGCGATATCTGACGAGGACTGATACAGTTACCTGCGGATAGATGAGAACATATCCTATAATGGTATTTGTTATAAGGAACTCGTAACCAAGGAATACTACACCCTAATTAAGAAAAATATGGTCATCGGAACTCTCTGCGTACAATAAAACAGTGGCCCACAATGTGTTTGCTGTGCCTGTCCTAAAACCACCGTTTGGAATACTCAATTGGACGATAGACGAAATCTGAGCAGTTGATGTTGGAACTCGAAAAATACTAAACAGCACCGGAAACTTCCACATCAACAGTGACATAGACCGCCTTTACTTGAAACGTAAGCAGCGAGGCAGAGGCCTAACATCGGTTCAGACAGCATTTGAGTGTCGCATCATATCCCTCCGACAATATGTACGAACTTCGAAGCGTAGGAGTCCATCTTTCGAGCAACTCCATCTGCATGAGACAAATAAGATTATGAGAGTTGGGAAGGAACTCTTTTAAAAATATTCCCTTTGTGATAATGAAAAACTCACACCCAGGGAAGTCGCTCAGCAGTATCGCAGTAAATCCATGGATGAAAAACTGCATGCTTATCAGCAAAAAATCATGCATGGGTATGTTGCGAGGAAGCTCCAGAGTGAGTAATGTAGATAAAGAAAGTAGTCTATCTTGGACCAACAATGTCTATATTGGCTCCCATTTGAAGAATACGCTTTTGCAATCCAAGAACAGGAAATCAACACGAAACACCTGATAAACAA
This sequence comes from Eledone cirrhosa, assembly GCA_964016885.1. Classification (NCBI taxonomy): domain Eukaryota; kingdom Metazoa; phylum Mollusca; class Cephalopoda; order Octopoda; family Eledonidae; genus Eledone; species Eledone cirrhosa. Next base: position 69,609,266 of record OZ024742.1, on the reverse strand, counting down.
AGATGTGACAACAAGTGCAGACTTTGCAGAATTAACATCGAAGATGTCACCCATGTCATAAGCAGCTGTCCAAAGATGTCATCGCGGTACTATCTACCTATGAGGCATGATGTAGTGGCCAAAACGCTGAACAATGTAATCCGTAGAAAAGATAGCACCGATAATAAACACATTAAATATTGCAGCAATGTGGAAGACATACATATACGTAATATGAAAGAGTACTGGTGGAATGTTCCAGTAAAAAACCCCAATAAAATGCAGGCATAACAGACCAGATATAATGATATGCGACAGGGAAAAGAATGCATGCACAGTAGTGGAAGTTAGCTGCCCAGCAGATGCCAATATAATATCAAAGATTAGCGAACAGGAGAATATTTATGCAGAATTAATGATAAATCTGCTGATACTCCACCCTTACATATACCTTCAGATTTATGCCGGTGATTATTGGGGCACTAGGATATGCTAGTAACTGCCTCAATACAAATCTTAAGAAGCTGGGCTTCACAGAAACAGAAAGAACACAACTAGTTAGGAAATTACAAGTACAATCCATTAATGGGACAGTAAAAATATGTAAAAGAACTCCAAAACTTCTACATCTCATAACTGCATATACACATGTACAGATACAAAGCGTATGCACATGCACACATACAACTCAAAACATCCACATCCACACATACAATAACATCCATATCTACACCTAAATGCAGGCATGCAGACATGCATACATATCTACCTAGTTGATGTGGTTTAAATTCCAATGAGAGAGTCTTGTATCTCTGTTTGAAACCGAGTCTCTCTCTATTGGCAAACATTTGTGAAATTATAAAACCAGAAGAACATACATACATACATTATACCAGAATTGTTGACATTAGCCCAAACATTACTGGTCCCCAAGAACAAAGACACCCACTTGGCAAAAAGCTACTGACCCATTGCATGCGAGAACCTGATGTATGAGATGTATACAGCCTGCCTGAACCTATTCGTCCAAGATCACTGTGAAAATAATAACATCATCACAGATAAACAAGCAGCTGGAAAGAAAGGGGTTTGGGGATGTGCTGAACAACTCCTAATCAACAAAACTGCGATGTCGGAGGTACGACAACTTAGGAGGAATATGATTACAGTCTGGCTGGACTACAGGAAAGCTTTCGATTCTGTTCCTCACTCTTGGGTGATAGAGGCCCTCCAGCTTGCTAAAGTCCCTGACATTATTGTCAGAGCTATAGAAAAACTGTCTTCTTGGGCTACTATCCTAAGGTTAAAGACAGAAAGGGAGAACTCTATTTTCACTGATAAAATAAAATATCGCAGAGGTATATTTCAGGGAGACAGTCTCTCTGTGATATTATTCATCTTGTCATTAAACCCATTGTCCTTTCTGCTCAAGAAATGTGAGGGATACATCATTGGCTCACAGAAGGACAGAAATACGAACCTAACCCATAATTTCTTTGTGGACGATCTGAAACTCTATGCCAAGAACATGGATGGGATGAAAACAAATCTTGACCGGGTTTCAACGTTCTCAAAGGATATAGGAATGGAGTTTGGCCAAGATAAATGCTCATACATGTCTGTAAAGCGGGGAAAAACAACAACCCAATCTAGCAACATTGTCATCAATGGCCTAACTGTTTCACCGATATCTGACGAGAACTGCTACAGATACCTGGGGATAGAGGAGAACATATCCTATAATGGTATCTGTAATAAGGAACGCGTAACCAGGGAATATTACACCCGATTAAGAAAAATATAGTCATCGAAACTCTCTGCGCAAAACAAAACAGTAGCTCACAATGTGTTTGCTGTGCCTGTCCTAACACCAACGTTTGGAATACTCAATTAGACGATAGAAGAAATCCGAGCAGTTGATGTTGGAACTCGAAAAACACTAAACAACACCGGAAACTTCCACATCAACAGTGACATAGACCGCCTTTACTTGAAACGTAAGCAGGGAGGCAGAGGCCTAACATCAGTCCAGATAGCATTTGAATGTCGCATCATATCCCTCCGACAACATCTACGAACCTCGAAGCGTAGGAGCCCGTCTCTCGAGCAAGTCTATCTGCATGAAAGAGATAAAATCATGAGAGTTGGGAAGGAACTCCTCGAGAGATATTCCCTGTGTGATAATCAAAAACTCACACCCAGTATCGCAGTGAATTCATGTAAGAAAAACTGCATGCCTATCAGCAAAAAATCATGCATGGATATGTTGCCAGGAAGCTCCAGAGTGAGAGTACTATGGATAAGGAAAGTAGTCTATCTTGGACCAACAAACGCTATATTGGCTCCCACTTTGAAGGATACGCCTTTGCAATCCAGGAGATAAACACGAAATACTTGATTCACAAAAGAGATAGCGATGCAGGAAAAACACCTAGATGTGATATCACGTGCAGACTCCAACACCAGGATATCACCCATGTCATCAGCGGCTACCCAAAGATGTCATCGCGGTACTATATACCTATGAGGCATGATGTAGTGGCCAAAACACTGTACAATGCAGTCCGTAAAAAAGATAGCCCCGATAATAAACACATTAAAAGCTACAACAATGTGGAAGACATCCACGTACATAATATGAAAGAGTACTGGTGGAATGTTCCAGTAAAACCCCCAATAAAATGCAGGCATAACAGACCAAATATTATGATATGGGACAGGGAAAAGAAGGCATGCACAGTAGTGGAAGTTAGCTGCCATGACATTCAATCGGTGGTTCCTACCCTGGCGGGAATCGGCCTCCAGGTCAACTCGGCCAAGTCGGAGGTGGTGAATGTCAGCCTCGATGCTGCGAGATTTGCAGCCTCCGTCTTGGCTGTGCGGTCCATTCTCCGTCAGGTTCAGGTAAACCCCAAAAAGTATGTCCTCATCCTCGGATCACCGATCCAACCACCCGCCATCCGCTCCACCATCAGGTCCAAGCTTCAACAGCGCCAGACTCTCACGAGGTGACTGGGCTTGATTGACGGCCACCCAGCTCTCTTTCTGCTGAGGTACTGCTTCGCCATCCCGAAGCTCCTACATACACACCGCAGCGCTCCGTGCTACACCCAGACATCTATCCTCGCTGACCTCGATACATGTATCCGAGCAGCAGCCGAGGAGATATGAAACGTCAAGTTTGACGACATAGGGTGGCAACAGGCCACTTTATCTGTCAGGTATGGCGGCTTTGACTCCGGTCCCCGATCTCACTAGCTTTGCCGGCGTATCTTTCGTCGGTAACCTCGTGCCGCGTCCTCGTCAGCAGGGTTCTTCAAATCACAACAGAACCCTTTGTGTTCAGAGAACGTGAGGCCGGCTGTGAGACGTGGGAGCGGCTGGGATTTAGATCAGTAGACGTCCTTCCTTCTTCTCCCCCTGCTGACGTCAAGTCGCCCCAATGCACTTGGGCTGCCATCCAGTGCAGCCTTACCTCAGACAGGCTCACGCGCCAGCTCGACCAGCACCGCCTTGCTTGTTTTCGTGCAGCCTCTAAACCCCACAGTGGTGCCTGGCTACATGCCTTGCCCTCCTTCTCCACTGGCACGCAGCTAGACAACCATAGCCTGCGCATCGGCGTTTCGCAGTAAATCCATGGATGAAAAACTGCATGCTAATCAGCAAAAAATCATACATGGATATGTTGCCAGGAAGCTCCAGCGTGAGAGTAATGTAGATAAAAAAAGTAGTCTATCTTGGATCAACAATCTCTATATTGGCTCCCATTTGAAGAATACGCTTTTGCAATCCAAGAACAGGAAATCAACACGAAACACCTGATAAACAAAGATGTGACAACAAGTGCAGACTTTGCAGAATTAACATCGAAGATGTCACCATGTCATAAGCAGCTGTCCAAAGATGTCATCGCGGTACTATCTACCTATGAGGCATGATGTAGTGGCCAAAACGCTGAACAATGTAATCCGTAGAAAAGATAGCACCGATAATAAACACATTAAATATTGCAGCAATGTGGAAGACATACATATACGTAATATGAAAGAGTACTGGTGGAATGTTCCAGTAAAAAACCCCAATAAAATGCAGGCATAACAGACCAGATATAATGATATGCGACAGGGAAAAGAAGGCAGGCACAGTAGTGGAAGTTAGCTGCCCAGCAGATGCCAATATTATATCAAAGATTAGCGAACAGGAGAATATTTATGCAGAACTAATGATAAATCTGCTGATACTCCACCCTTACATATACCTTCAGATTTATGCCGGTGATTATTGAGGCACTGGGATATGTTAGTAACTGCCTCAATACAAGTCTTGAGAAGCTGGGCTTCACAGGAACAGAAAGAACACAACTAGTTAGGAAATTACAAGTACAATCCACAGTAAAAATGGAACAGTAAAAATATGTAAGACATTCCAAAAATTTTGCATCAAATAACTGCATATACACATGTACAGATACAAAGCATATACACATGCACACATACAACTCAAAACATACACATCCACACATACACTAACATCCATATCTATACATGCATGCATAATCTACCTAGTTGATGTGTAAATTCCAGTGATAGAGTCTTGTGTCTATGTTAGAAACCGACTCTCTCTCTATTGGGAAAAGATTTGTGAAATTATAAAACCAGAAGAACATAAGCATAAATGTAAAATAGAGTAACATACGGCAAATTGTATACTGATACCATGGTAGAAAAAGTTGGTTGTTAACAACAGCGTGCTTATTGTTGAAGACGCTAAAATACTTTTTTCATAAAAGTCCACATCTTTCTGAAATATGACGTAGATCAGTATACAGGTACTGCTGAGTGTACATAACAACGTGATGACTACAAAACTGGAGAAATGTTTGTTGACTTGATCCAGTAGCTCCATTATCTGTTCGTATTTCTTCTGTAGATGAATCAGTTTGCTGATAAAGTTAGTTGCTTGTTGTTTGACATCTAGCAGCTTCAGTTGTTGGGTGAGTACATGTAACTCTGAACATATTATTTTCAGGAAGAAATAAAGTGACATCTCGACGCTGAATATTCTAAGCATAGCAACGGAGGTGTATAACAGAAAGTTTAGGATTTCAATAGCTTCATTCATCCATATTGGTACTCTTAATAATATTTTCTTCGCCAAACTTGTGGGGTGTTCACTTTTAAGAGTCACTGGGCCACCAATTAGAAACAACATATTTATGAAAAACGCAAACAAAGTTACACCTTTAACGGCTCGTTTTAATTTCCTGAAATAATCTTGCTCCAGCAGAAAAACGTAAGCGATGTACTTGTCTATCAATTTTCCAGCAAACATAGTGTTGATGTGTTGTATAACACATTCACCAGTGTACAATAGATACAAGAGCATGAAGGATAGCTGGAGAATAACTTTCCCTGTGCTTAATTGCATGTCTATCAAATAAAATAGCCGTACTAGATTTATAAGCCAAACCAGTAAGACAATAGCTCTGTAAATTTTAAAGAAATTCTCTTGACGTCTGGTGAGATATCCTGATGGATATATCTCATGACCGCTGAGTGCCATGAGATGTAGTAAAGGTTTCATTGTCTCCATCAGAATTCTTTTATTTGAATTTTTTTGTCGATCACCAGTGGACAATGTTAGTGGAGAAACTGAATTCAACAAAGTTAACGATAGAGATGGAGTAAGATGTAGAGAGGAAGTAAGATCTTGCCTTCGAGAATAAGTATTCATTGATTCGGGGCCAAGCAAAAATGCTACACTTGGGTTAATATTTTGGAAATTTTGTTGATTACTTTCCTCTTTCTCTTGACTGATATCAAGTTAATAGGTCTAAATGTTGTTAGGATAATTCTGCTTAGAGTGGTTATAATGTCTGTTGATATAGCGGAAGTGCAAATGTCTATAAAGATATAGAAGTGATGATGCAGTTATGAATTGTGTTTGTTATGGATATTTTGCTGGAGTGGTGACAGATATTAGGGTGATATCTGTGGAGGTTGTAGTAACTGTAGTGGTATTGGCTCCCAGGTTTGTGATGTCTGTGGATATAGTGGTTTCATTCGTGATTTTGGCTAGATAGTCGCTAGTGACTGTTGTGGGGACATTGATTTCAGTGATGGACTTAACTGTAGTAGAGCTGATGTCTGTAATGGTGGACAGCATACAGTAATATATTTTTCTGTAGCGGTGATGATGTGCAAATGTGGAAAAGGATTTGCTTATTGTGTTTTGAATCTTGAAATCTTGGAATACATACTATTTAGATTCAATCATCACAGATAACTGTCGATAGACGTGAAAGTTTCATATTATTATCTTCATTCTGTTCATATGCCTCCCTTTGCCTAAACAATAATTCCTTATTCACTGACTCTGCTATGAATATAAATTATTTCAGATAATTATACCATCAATTATATTGATCTATCGTAGATGATGGTGATTAAGAAACGGACATCACAATTAAGACATCTAATTAATCCTTGAAATATATAAAATAGAGTCTATATTATTATTGAGGTAATTGATAGGGTAAATCTCTTGGTATTGTTTCACAAAACTGAAGTAGAATAAAAACGTTATGATTTATTGTCTGGGAATTATTTATATATTTTGTTTTTCGTAAGTTAGAAAGTCATTGCAGCAATCAATACACAACTCCTCAGCAAACACCCTAAACCGAACGTTAACCTAGTACTCATGACTCTTACGACATCAAACGCGTACACCAAAACTCAGCTTTTATTACCGCATCGTAACAGCCACCAAATGTGGAAGACATTTTATCAAGCTCAAGCTGGCATATTAGGTAATTTCTATATAATAAAGCCAAGATATTATCACCTGTAACTTTTATTATCAAGACTAACAAAGACAAACAAACATTTATGCAAAATCGTGTCAGTATTAGGTGTTGGGAAAGAAAAGAATATCTCATCGTTTTAGAAGTTAGTCGTTCATCAGGAAAGAATAAAGTTACGAGAAAGAAAAATCTGAACGATTGAAGTAAAAACAAGGGAGACTATGAGAATTTATGCGATGGAGAGGTAAGTGAAGTTTATGTTGTACGGCATGCCTAGGGGTGCAGACGGCTTATTAGCCCGGCCTTTGACGTACATATACATCCGCATTTCAAGTAAGAGTTCTAACTCCTGTTGGATTGCTTCTCGGCAGGATGTGATGAATTTGGCCTGACAACCAGTCAGAAAAAGACAATGGCGATGTAACAGCGTGCACACCGAATGTCATATATTCCACCATTTATATCTTTCAAAGGAGAAATATTGAAAGTTTTGGATCAGTTTGTCTTACTGGGTAGTATTCTCTCCAGCAAGAGTACCCTTGATGAAGAGATAAGATACTGGCTGTATAAAGATTCTGATGCACCAAGGTATTACATACATACACAATGGCTGCAAACTCTGCTAAGAGTATTGTAATCGCTTGTCAGATTATAGAGTTCGGTGCACTTTTAGGCAACGGCCAGCCACACGAACCTGTAACACATTCTGAACAACCAATGCTTGTCTTTGAAGGTTTTTTAAGTAGTGAAAGGCCTTGCACTCGATTAATCAAACTCTCTAAGCATCGAAAACACTACCCGAAAAGGAGAGCTAGTCAACATTATCGCATGCTTCCGAATCCACAGGTTTTTTTCAAGAGTTTTCCTTTCCTGGAAATGTGTTGTGACAACAACTGAGGGTCTTTCACACCCAAGTGGAAAAAAAATACTATTTGGATGGCCGTCGACTCTGCTGAGTTCCTCCGCCATTTGCCGAGTCTTGTATTTCTTTTAGCAGGGTTCCAAATATCACCCTCCTCAACAAGCTAGCTTGGTGAGGTGCCGGTTTAATCACCGACGACCCGACCACGACAAAGATTATACTGGGTTACATGTTACCAGGAACACTCGAGAGCGAGCTGACATACATACATACATACATACATGGTGGCTGCCAACTCGTTTTCGAGTACGGCCACTACTTTATATCCATGTAGGAGAAACCCTACCGATGCGCTGAACGAGTGTGACTTTTAGTCCAGCCAGCGACTTGAAAATTCTGGTACAAACACTACACTTGTGAAAATTATTGACACATAGTGCTGGGCCCATGGTACCATGTGACGACAAGTGTAGAGAGATCTCCAGATATAAAGCAATGCCTGTGACGTGAAGATTTATAGTGAGCAAAGGCACCATATATATATACATACATACATACATACAAATATATATATATACATATGGTGGCTGCCAACTCGTTTTCGAGTACGGCCACTACTTTATATCCATGTAGGAGAACCCCTACCGATGCGCTGAACAAGTGTGACTTTTAGTCCAGCCAGCGACTTGAAAACTCTAGTACAAACACTACACTTGTGACAATTATTGACACATAGTGCTGGGCCCATGGTAACATGTGATGACAAGTGCAGAGAGATCTCCAGATATAAAACAATGCCTGTGCCGTGGAGCTTTTATAGTGAGCAAAGGCACTGCACAAAGCCAGTCCCACTCTCTTAACCAAGATGATATTTACCAAAAAGAAGAACAAGTCAACATCATTGGATACCATCAGGGTTGCAGGTGTTATATCAGAGTTTTCCTTCTCCTAGAATTCTGCCTTGACAACGGCTAAGGGGTCATCTCTCCCGGTGATTTTGGATGGCCATTGACTCTTAAGAGCTCTTTTGCCCTTTGACAGGTTTTGTTTTTAGTCCTGCAGGATGTCCAAAGTCACCCTCCTCACCAAGAAACCTTGGTGGGGTTGCCAGTTTAGTCGCCAACGACCCGACCATGGGACAGGTTGTACTGGGATACATGTTACCAGTAGCACCAACTGGTGACCTGACAATACATACATACATACATACATACATACATACATACATACATACATACATACATACACATCCGACTAAATATTAAGTTCGTTTTACAAGGATTTGCCACAAACAGCATGATTGAATTCAACATCAACATCAACAACACGTGCTACAGGCAACTATGATACTAGATGTTCTAGCAACCAGGCTGACAATCAAAACACAACAGCAATACATGAACAGTCCCGTGAAACAACGAAAGCGGTAAGAAATATGACACCACGTGTATCAACTGATTTTACCTCGACTATTATGGGATCTCATAGCCACTTTAATCAATATCAAAACGCTGTCAATAATAATATGTCTGCGTTATCTTGAAAGATCAAGAGTGTAAACAATTGAAATTTACTTTCAACGAAATCTTCTGGAGAGAAATTCATTCATATATAAATATTTCTCTCGCGGAACGTAATAAAACGACAGTACTAAACAAAATGAAACCAAATAATCAAATCCTGCGTGCTATTGATGAAATTAGGTGTGAATATATACGACGAATTAAAACCTTCATATTTGGCAACTCAACATCTGTTTATATATCCTGGCAACGAGAGTGAAGCATTACCTTGGTGATAACAGAGATATTAACAAGAACAAAACACCATCATATATTTACTGAAATAGAAAAGAAGATTGCTGGCGTACGGAAAATTATAGGATATGTGACGATACTCCTTACATGCAAACAAAAACAAAAAAACTACACTCCCCAACAACAAAGACGGGAAAATGAAATAGAACTCTTCAAAATAATGTCCAGGTTCAATATATATATATGTTTACCCTGGGTTCAATATACACACACATATAATATATATATATATATATATATATATATATATATATATATATATATATATATATATATATATATATATATATATGTAGGAGGTGAGTTTTATTGTAGTACAATAAAGCAATGCAGATATCGGATAAGAAGCATATATATATATATATATATATATATATTTCGTTTCTGAATTTGTTTAGCAAGATTCTCTATCTGAAATCGTGTGTTGAAACCGATATTGTTATACTTTGGGAGGGTCATGTTTTCCAATAAGAAACACACGCACCAGTTGCTTTTACTTCAATTTATTATATATTTATAAATTTATAAATTTACAAATCTACAAACTTATAAATTTCTGGTTGGTTAGTTGGTTCCACAACCAGATAGTTATTTATATATAGTCATAGTCCTTTCGTCACACACTCTGTGACCTCTTCAGTGACTGGGGATTCCTTTCTTTGTTTACCTGCCTTTCCTTTCTTCTGTCCTACGCCATTTTGTTTCTGTGTGTGTGTTGTGTGCTCAGTTTGCGCATGCGCCACATCCGGGTGTCTGTGTGTGTTTGTGTTCATTTATCTATTTGTTTATTTATTTATTTATTTACATCTTGTTGGTTGGTTGTTTGTTCTATGTGTGTGTGTGTTTTCATTTTGTCCTTAATTGTAAGTTGTGATGTTGCTGTTCCACTCATATATTCTATTTAATTTTGGTTGTAATTCTTTTATGCTTACTGCCTCTGTAATTTGCCTAAACATTGCATCTTTTCTGTGTGTGGATTCTATTTTTATTTCTATGTTCTCTAATTTACCCTTGTGTTCTATCTTAGCATGTTGGTAGAGCACAGATGATTCTTTATTATCTTGAAGGTCTCGCCAGTGTTCATTTATTCGTTCCCCTATACTACGAGCTGTCTCACCTATGTACACTATATTTTTGTTTCTACATTGTCCTTCAGTACATCTTATGCTATACACTACATTTCTAGTTTTACAGTTAATATGGGGGCTTATTTTACAGGTTATACATGAGGGTCTTTGGAACGGGTATGTCTTGCTAATAAGTGTTTTTACGGAGGTACCTGGTCTTTCTACTATCTTAATATTGAGTTTATGTTTATTTAGGGCCCTTCTAAATTTGTAGGCTAGTTCGCCTCTAGGGGTTGTATTGATGAACATTACACTCTGGTATTTATTGCTATCATACCATGAGTTTATTCTATTGGCCTTGTTCCTAGTTCTTTCTATTCTATTCCAAAATTTGCTCCTATACAAGGGGCAGGTCCCATTTATGTCATTATTTACCATTTTTTCCCATTTGGTTCTGGCTCCTCTATACACTCTGATTCTATCTCTCTGATTGTAGCCAGAGAACTGCATACGGTGGATGAAGTGTTGTATGTGTCTCTCTAGTTCTTCGGGGTTGCACATGCGGGACACATTTTTCATCACCCGTACCAAATCCGCAATCAGTATGTTGATTTTGGTATGGCCGAAATGGCCGAGTTTCGGTGGATCAGATGTTTGGAAGTCATGGGTTTGGCATAATGGGAATGGAGGACTTGTTTTTGGTTGTTAATGGTATCTAGCCAGAGCTCTTACTCTCTTTCTCTCTCTTTTACCCCCTTCCCCCACTTCCCCATCTTTCGCCCTCAATCTCTCTTTGTCCTCTACTGTCCCCCTCTTTCTTCATCTGCCTCCCTCTTTTCCCTCTTTCCCCCACCCTCCTGTCCTTCTCTTTTCCTTTTCCCCCTTTCTCCTCTTACCACATCCTCCCCTCCTCCCCTTCCTTCCACCTATTCTTGCACTTTCCCCTCTTTCCATCTCTTTCCCCATCTCTCCTGTGTTTCATCTTTTACACTCTTATACAGCTTTCTCCTTCATTCCTTCATCTCTTTGCCCTATTTGTCCTCCTTGCATTGCTCTTCCTCGTCTGTACCCCCCCCCCCATCCCACTCTCTATTCATTCCTCTCCCTCTCTACCCCATTCTCCCTTCCTCACCTGTCTTTGTACCTGCCCTTCCTTCTCCTTTTCTCCTTTCTCCTGCCTCCTCTTTCAATCCTTCCACCACGCCCTCCCCTTCCCCTTCGCCCTCCCATTTCATCCCTTAATGGTTTTCCTCTACTTGTTCCTCCTTTCCTCGTCTTTCTCCGTCCCTCCCCTCTGTCTCCCTCTTCCTTTTCTTTCCCTATATTACGCCTTCTTCCCCTTCTTCCCATTTTCCTTTTTCCTCTTCTTCCCCCTCCTTTATCGCTTCCCTCGATTTCCTCGACTTTCTCTCCTGATACTGTAGTTTGGCTGGAGATAAGAAACTCCACTGTCAAGGTGTAACACCAGAAATGACTACACAGACAAGTTTATGCACCAAACAAGGAGTCTGAATACAGATCCTTCCTTGATGAGGTCACTGCAGTGATTAGATGTAATTAAGACTGAGTCAAATGTCCTACTGGAAGACTTCAATGAGCATGACGGCACTGACCATCTAACATGGAAAAGAGTAATTGGAAGAAACGGTGATCCTGATCTAAATACGAATAGAGATGCCTTATGTTCTAGCAAGGGATTCTCTATTATGAACACCATTTTCCGACACAGAGACATCCATAAATATACATGGTATAAGGAGAATCAAGGACAGACATCAATAATTGATTTTGTTATTGTCTCCGATCTCTTCGATTCTGTGCTGGATGTTCGTGTTAAGAGAGGGGCTGAGATGTCAACTGATCACCATCTAGTTATCTGCAACTTAAAACTACCTAAAACAAAAGAAGCCTACAAAACTGGCAGATCCAGGTTGACCTTCAAGATAAAGTAGGAAGCGTTGGTGGATAAGGAAATTAGGACCAGATATGTAGATACTATTTCATCGAAATTCAGAAAACTACCCGAGAAATTTGAGGATGTTGAAACAGTGCAGACTATTCATCTCGGCAGTTTCTACTTTAGATGTTAAATACTGCGGGCAAAAGCGGCTTAATGTGGCGCCGAGAGGCATGAAGACCTCTTGATTCAATCATGAGATCAAAGATACCACCCAACCAAAAATGAGGCCTACAAATCTTTGAGGCCTCAAGAAGGAGGGCTTATATCTAAGCCCTCCTTCTTGCACTTGCGGTACAAGCAGACGCGAAATGTCGCAGCAAAGACAGGAATCCGACTTCAGATCTTATATGTACTTAATTCAGCAAGAGGCTGAATTAAGTACATATAAGACTGAATAAGGAAAAAAGACATAAAAATAGATTAGATTAAAAAATAAAATTATGAATGTATGCAAGTAGGAATTTAAGTTAAGGAGTGTGAGAAAACAAAAGAGGAATGTGTGATATAGTATCGCGAGTAAATGTCAATATTAATTTCGAATGTTGAAGTGTTAAGTCCGGTATGATTCTAAGTTTAATGGCATGTTGCACGGTTACTTGTATCTATGAGGTCTAGATGTGTATCGTAATTATTAGCGCTAGGTTCAGTGTAAGAATGTGTTATATCATCGCTACTTTAGTTTTAGTTCTAGTATGATTCAGTATTTAAGGATACTAGCAGAAAAACCGCCCTTCATGCGGTTTTCTGCTAGCATATATAGTGTGCATATTGGTATTATACGCCAATATATATGCGTATAGATATATGTAAATTAAAAAGTAAATTGACAATATCTTCTTCTTCACCCACTTATTTCTGAGTGTGTCGTAGGGGCTGAGTCCTTCTCAAACACTCCTTCCAGCGAGTCCGTCAGTAGCAAACATCTCAAACTAATCCAGCTGGATCTCAAAGCGTGACCAGCCAAGCTCCTGGATGTCATCCAACTATCTTGCTCAGGGTCTACCTCTGGGTCTTCTGTCGGCTGGTTTTGCCCGTAAAATGTGTCCAGCGATTCTTTACTGAGACATTCTAACCACATGCTCATAATATCGGAGTTGTGATCTCTCAGTTCGGAGAAGTAGCGGCTCTACCAGGAGTGACTCTCTCGTCTCTGAGTTATGCACTTTATCGAGTAACGTTACTCCAAAGACCCTTCCGAGGAATCCCATTTCTGCCACTTTTGTTTGCAATTGTATTCTTTTGGTCATTACTCAAGATTCATGATCCTTGGTAAGAGCTGGCAGGAATACCAGGAAGACAGCGAGTTTGACTTTTACACCTACCCCCTTCATTTGATTGCTGAGGCTGGCGCTTTACGGCATCAGCTTTTGCAATTCTTGCACTTAATTCAATCTCCTACATTCCATCACTCATGTTGAGTGATACTTGAACTTCTCTAGCTGCTTCAGTAGAACTCCATTTACATGTATATAAATTTGAGGGACTTCTGTCCACCCGTCCATCACGCAATGTGTATGTGCGTTTGTGTGAATATATGTGTGTGTAAAAGGAAGGAAAGGGATACATACATATATGTGTCTAACTTAAAAACAGTGACACACAAACACGTGTCTCTCATTTAAGAACGCCCACAAACACACGCACACGCACATACACACACTTTCCTATTACCACTGAAGAGCTTTGGCCCGGGAAAATATCCCCTAAATTTTGGAACCGCCTGGGTTGTCCTGAATTAATGAGAAACTTGACGATCTTACTCTGTGCTCCTGGCCAAAAGGCAGGTGCCTTACCTAGGACGTCACAGTTAGTGACTCTTTTGCTTCTTCTCACATTCTGGATGCAGCGGTAAGGGCGAGAGCTACAGCATCCGCAGCTGAACAGAACAAAATCCTAAAATACCCTCTTCTGTCAGCTAACTACATTATCCAGCCTGTGGCGTTCGAGACGTTTGGGGGAGTCGGGCTACTGACAGCGAGGTTATTATCTTCACTGGCGGCTATCCAAACAGAGATAACTGGTGATCCTCGTGAGGGCACTTGGTAGTTCCAGCACCTCAGCCTCGCCAGCATCCCAGGTAACGCTGCGAGCGTGTTGGCCTGCCTCAAAATTTATTAGAGAGGATTCCCAGTCCTCTTCGCTATATTGCTATCTTTTGATCTGGTAGCGGCTCGTTTTTCCATTCTTTCGTCTGCATTTTGTTCTATGGAGTCTAAGACGTGTGTATTACGTGGCTGTGTATTTTTCTCTTTCTTTTTTCCTTTCCTTTTCCTTTGTATATATTATATTTGTTAGTGTTTTCGTTCTGTATCCATTATATTAAATGAGTTTTAAAAAAAGAGTTAATAAATAAATAAAACGTTATACTTGTTTTACCCTCCCATCTCCAATTAAACCGAACGCTATCATGACTGTATGTGTGTGTTTGTGTAAATGTATATGTGTGAATGTATGTGTGTTTGTGTAAATGTATATGTGTGAATGTATGTATGTTTGTGTAAATGTATATGTGTGAATGTATGTATATTTGTGTGAAAGTATGTGTGAATGTATGTATATTTGTGTGAAAGTATGTGTGAATGTATGTATGTTTGTGTGAAAGTATGTGTGAATGTATGTATGTTTGTGTGAAAGTATGTGTGAATGTATGTATGTTTGTGTGAAAGTATGTGTGAATGTATGTATGTTTGTGTGAAAGTATGTGTGAATGTATGTATGTTTGTGTGAAAGTATGTGTGAATGTATGTATGTTTGTGTGAAAGTATGTGTGAATATATGTATCTTTCTGTGAAAGTATGTGTGAATGTATGTATGTTTGTGTAAATGTATATGTGTGAATGTATGTATGTTTGTGTAAATGTATACGTGTGAATGTATGTATATTTGTGTGAAAGTATGTGTGAATGTATGTATATTTGTGTGAAAGTATGTGTGAATGTGTGTATATTTGTGTGAAAGTATGTGTGAATGTATGTATGTTTGTGTGAAACTATGTGGGAATGTATGTATATTTGTGTGAAAGTATGTGGGAATGTATGTATATTTGTGTGAAAGTATGTGTGAATGTATGTATGTTTGTGTGAAAGTATGTGGGAATGTATGTATATTTGTGGGAAAGTATGTGTGAATGTATGTATGTTTGTGTGAAATTATGTGTGAATGTATGTATGTTTGTGTGAAAGTATGTGGGAATGTATGTATATTTGTGTGAAAGTATGTGTGAATGTATGTATGTTTGTGTGAAAGTATGTGGGAATATATGTATATTTGTGTGAAAGTATGTGTGAATGTATGTATGTTTGTGTGAAAGTATGTGGGAATGTATGTATATTTGTGTGAAAGTATGTGTGAATGTATGTATGTTTGTGTGAAAGTATGTGTGAATGTATGTATGTTTGTGTGAAATTATGTGGGAATGTATGTATATTTGTGTGAAAGTATGTGTGAATATATGTATGTTTGTGTGAAAGTATGTGTGAATGTATGTATATTTGTGTGAAAGTATGTGTGAATGTATGTATGTTTGTGTGAAAGTATGTGGGAATGTATGTATATTTGTGTGAAAGTATGTGTGAATATATGTATGTTTGTGTGAAAGTATGTGTGAATGTATGTATATTTGTGTGAAAGTATGTGTGAATGTATGTATGTTTGTGTGAAAGTATGTGTGAATGTATGTATGTTTGTGTGAAAGTATGTGGGAATGTATGTATATTTGTGTGAAAGTATGTGTGAATGTATGTATGTTTGTGTGAAAGTATGTGGGAATGTATGTATATTTGTGTGAAAGTATGTGTGAATGTATGTATGTTTGTGTGAAAGTATGTGTGAATGTATGTATGTTTGTGTGAAAGTATGTGGGAATGTATGTATATTTGTGTGAAAGTATGTGTGAATGTATGTATGTTTGTGGGAAAGTATGTGGGAATGTATGTATATTTGTGTGAAAGTATGTGTGAATGTATGTATGTTTGTGTGAAAGTATGTGGGAATGTATGTATATTTGTGTGAAAGTATGTGTGAATGTATGTATGTTTGTGTGAAAGTATGTGTGAATGTATGTATATTTGTGTGAAAGTATGTGTGAATGTATGTATGTTTGTGTGAAAGTATGTGTGAATGTATGTATGTTTGTGTGAAAGTATGTGGGAATGTATGTATATTTGTGTGAAAGTATGTGTGAATGTATGTATGTTTGTGTGAAAGTATGTGGGAATGTATGTATATTTGTGTGAAAGTATGTGTGAATGTATGTATGTTTGTGTGAAACTATGTGGGAATGTATGTATATTTGTGTGAAAGTATGTGTATTAGTGTGAATTATGTCCGTGAGAGGGTATTTTATAAGTTTGTGTTTGCGCGATTATAGTTATATACTCATAATAGTTATATACTCATACATATAGATGTATGTATGTGCACAATCATACACGTCGGCGTGTAGAAAGTCATAATCTATCTATCGCTCTCATCACACACTCTCACTTTCTATATATATGTTAGTTGAAGTGGTGGTGGTGGCGACGATATACCGGAAGTGCAACTTTGAAAAGAAGTCAATTTTAAATTATTTATTTTTACGAAATTATTTATGTTTACGAAACTGAATAGATAAATTATGTAATATTAATTTATTATTTATTCAATGGCGATGGATTGGCAGTATCCGTAGAGAGTCGGACGCCATGCTTTGACGCTTAGAGTTACGGCCCTTGCCATTCTGAGTTCAAATCCCGCAGAGTTTAACTTTGCCTTTCATCCTTATGGGGTCGATAAAATAAAGTACCAGTAATACACTGTGTAAATGCTGGCCTTGTCTCAAAAGTAGAAACAATTATTTATTCAAAGCGCGGTGGATTGGCAGTATCGGTAGAGGGTCGGACGCCTTGTTTGCAGCAGTTACGTCCCTTTACGGACTGAGTTCAAATCCTGCCGAGGTTAACTTTGCCTTTCATCCTTACGGAACCGATAAAATAAAGTACCAGTAATACACTGGAATAATTTCTGGCCTCGTGCCAAAAGTAGAAACAATTAGTTTTTCAAAGTAATCCAACTTATTTTACAAACGGGATTAAAAAAATAAACCGTACGCAGTCCCGCAGACCTTCCTTTATTATAGTTTAGATAGTACACGTTTATTTGTATCTATGTGATCTAGGTGTGTAGAGTAATTATAATTGTTTCTACTTTTGGCACAAGGCCATCAATTACCCAGTGCATTACTGGTACTTTATTTTATCGACCCCGTAAGGATGAAAGACAAAGTAAACCTCGGCGGGATTTAAACTCAGAATGGTAAGGGCCGTAACTCTATGCGTCAAAGCATGGCGTCCGACCCTCTACCGATACTGCCAATCCACCGCACACGATGTAGAGTACTTAAAATGCTAGGCACAGCGTGCTGCGTACTTGGGCTTTCGTTGACATCGTAAGATATACACTAACATTCCTATTCTATACCATTTCAGATGGATTTTTTTCTCAACTACTCATTGCTTCAGATGCTAGCTGGAGACAGGTAACGAAGATACCCGCCCTTCTATTAATTAACTGCGGTCTGAGTTCAAATCCCACCGAGATTAACTTTGCCTTTCATCCTTATGGGGTCGATAAAATAAAGTACCAGTCACTCACTGCGGTCGATTTAATCCACTTTTCCCTCCCCCAAAATTGCTGGCCTTGTGCCTATATAAGAAACCATTAATTAACTGCGGTCAACCATTAAGAATCTCTATAGTTTCGTTCTGACAGAGACTGAAAACATGGGACCTACATTTAAAACTCTCCTATACTTTCTAATACCTCCATTGGGGAAGTCATCTTTATATATCAGGTTGAATGAGTTGGGGTGAATAACCCAAATAAACGAAACTTAAGTACATGTACAGTATATATATATATATATATATATATATATATATATATATATATATATATATATATATATATATATATAACCAATATTTTGATTATGTGAATATCTTTCATTTGTTAATATTTTGAATAATATATATATTATTAACCAGATAAAATAAAGTACCAGTAATGCACTGGGTTATTGCTGGCCTTGTGCCTAAAGCAGAAACAATTATTAATATATATATTATTAACCAATATTATTAATATATATACTATTAACCAAAGAGACAGAATCAGAGAAGTATAAGAATCAGAGAAGTATAAGAGCCACGGAGAAGTATAAGACCTTCATAGAACTGGACATGAAAGGAATTTGCCCATTATACAGGAGCAAATCATGGAATAGCTTAGATAGGGCTAGAAATGAGATAGGGAAAGCCACCTCATGGTACACCAACCAGAGATACCAGAGTGTCATGTTTGTGGACGCTACCCCTGGAGGGAAATTAGCTAACCAGTGTAGAAAGGCCCCGAGAAAGACCCACTTAATGATTAAGGTGGTAGAAAAGCCAGGAACCACCATAAAATCCCTGATCAGCAAAACCTACCCTTTTAAGAAAACCCACTGTACTAATAGGAAATGTATCGTATGTAAAGTAAACCCCCGGATAAACTGTAAAACTAGAAACGTAGTCTATAGCATAAGATGTACAGAGGGTACTTGCAGAAACATGACAGCAACATACATAGGCGAGACAGCTCGTAGCATAGGTGAAAGGATAGACCAACACTTGGGGGGAACTAAAAGGACGAAAAAAACGGTTCAGTACTATACGAACATGCCAGACAACGGTAACATAGACAACATAGAAATTAGAATAATATCTAAACATAGAAATGACCCAGCAGATAGGCAAATCAGAGAGGCCAGTGAAATAGAACTTAGAAGGCCAAGGCTAAACAGAAAAAATGAATGGAATAACAACAACTCCCAAGCAAACAACACTGACCCAAGAGAAGTATAAATAAATAAATAAATAAATAAATAAATAAATAAATAGATAAATAAATAAATACATACACACGCACAATAACAACAAACACATATAAACACACACTAGTTAAGATAGAATAAATTAACCAATACAGAGTCACCCGAACACGAAGACACATCAAACAAAACACTATACACACACGCAAACGCATGCGCAAAGAAGACAAAAAAACAAAAACAAAAACAAAAAACAACATCAAATAAATAGATATATGAACAGACTAAATAAAGATGGCGTAGACATACGATGCAACGGGAGGAAACAATAGCATCACTGACGATGTTGCAGATGTGCAACGAAAGAACTTTGATAGACTATATAAAAGTGTTTGTGTCTATATTGTATCTGTATTTTTTACCGTTGGTCAGTCAATGGCAACATTGAGGACCGAATGAATTAGATTGCCGATATAAAAGACACAGAAGCGAAAAGCGAAAACCAACCAAAAAGTGAGTGTGTTCTGTTATTAATTCTGGCAATATTACACAAATATGACCCTCCCCAAGTATAAATATATATATATATAGTGAAAAATGGAACGGGAACAAAACAGAGAGGCAGTACGAACAAAGGTTTATTAGTTTCACGCTCTTGAGAGTTTGGGGTGGAGGGGGGCGACGTTTCGGGCATAAGTCTTTCTTCAGGCGAAAAGTGTGTGGGAAGAGAGTTCCGAGGGTGTGTTGGGGAGTGGAGGAGAGACATTAGAAAAGGGGGGGGGGTCGGTATCCCGTTAGTAAAATAAGTTGGATTACTTTGAATAAATAATTGTTTCTATTTTTGGCACAAGGCTAGCAATTATCCCAGTGTATTACTGGTACTTTATTTTATCGACCCCGTAAGGATGAAAGGCAAAGTTAACCTCGGCGGGATTTGAACTCAATCCGTAAAGGGACGTAACTATGCTGCAAAGCATGGTGTCCGACCCTCTACTGATACTGCCAATCCACCGCCCTTTGAATAAATAATAAATGAATATTACATAATTTATCTATTCAATTTCGTAAACATAAATAAATTCGTAAAAATAAATAATTTAAAATTGACTTCTTTTCAAAGTTGCAATTCCGGTATATTGTTGCCACCATATATATATAGAAAGAAAGAGCGTGTGATGTCAACACTTCCGGTGGCGATCACTTAAATAAACATACTAATTTTCTGTCACTAATTTTCTCCTAATGCAGTTTATATATAATATTGTCTTTTTTTTAATGTATCATGGATTACGTTACTGATTACATAAGACAGTGAAACAACGTCTTCGTTCAATTTCTGTTTATATTGTCAATTACGATTTTATTTGATGTATCATATCTACATGTATATATACTTGCGTATATAATATACACACTACACATGCTAGCAGAAAACCACCCTAAGGGTGGTTTTTCTGCTAGTATATATAAATCAGCATATAGAGAAATGGTTTATTCGACACCACCTTGGGCTATAAAACGTACGTGCTTTCGCTATGCCATGTGCGTATTCTTAATTATCTAATATATTTTTAGAAGTGAAGATCGTATTGATAGGGCAACCGCAGATGAGCTACAACTACAATATGCAACTTGCATTTGATATAGTGAAACATACTCTAATTTGAGCATG